>OV884056.1:165982254-166423240 GCA_930367215.1 Pollenia angustigena | reverse complement strand
AAAAACGAAATATACAAAAAGCCAGCAAAATAATTTTACACAAACAAAACATATACACAATTCACATACAAGCTGTTCGTGGTGCGGTCGTTGCTTAAATATTTGGTTTGTTCATTTCTTTATCAATGTGAAAAAAGAAACATTATAGAACATTAAAATATAATGTTTGTCTACAGTCTCACTACAATTTTTCTGTTTTTTTAACGAAGAACAGAACACTATAAAATCTTCGGTTCTTTCTTGAAAATATTACGAAAAAATATATCACTTTCTTGGGTGTGTGAGCCGAACGCTAAACAATGTACTGCTTATTTTCGAACCCTGGTTTTAAAATTTGATGCATGTTACTAAATTATTTTAACAAATAGAATATGGGAATTTTTGCTTCTTATTTTACTTTTTAAACATGAAAATAATGTGTGTTTTTCTTCTTGTAGTGTTTTTGTTATTTTTTTTTACACATAACAAGCAAATCATTTTTTCCTTTATTTGTTGTGTTGTGTTGTGTTGTTTTTTTTTTTTTTTTTTTTTTTTGTTTCTACAGCAAACTTGTATGATTTATTTTGCGATTCACCGTTTTCGCTCTCATTCTTTTTGATGTTGATGTCAAACGTAAAGATTAAATGTCATCAATAAAAAAATAAATTTTATTTTCAGTCCCTGGTTAATTATGAACTGATCTTGGCCAAATTTGGCATTGTGGTTATGAATATTTATTTACTATGACAGGCCAAAGTTTACTACAATAACAGTATTTGTTACAATTTTGGGCGTACTAAAGTGTTTTTCGAGAGTTGGCTTTATATAGGACCTCTGGCAAATTATGAAACGATCTTCAAGAAATTTTACAATATGATTTTTTATTTTCAAAAGATTTTGTTATTCGTGCTTAATTCCCAGTTTTTATTCTTGATAAAAACACTTGAAATTTATTGTTGATGGGATAAGCTATTCCTATGCATTTCACTGGTTGCTTAGGCCAGATCATCAGGAAACTTCATCCATAAAGATTTTAGACAAACTAAAGATATTAAACCAAATAAAACTGTTAAACGTATAAGACTTATAGCAACAGTTTTACTTGTAACAATATCAAAGCTTGAACAAAATACATCAACAATAAAAAAGTGGGTTTATCTCATCTTACACTCCCCACTACAATTAGTTGAAATTCTCTCAACATTAATTGTAGTTGTAAGTAGGTTAAGAAACAAAATAAAAAACAAACAACAACTTACAAAAGATGTTGTCAATTAAGTGTTTTTTTAGGCCGTGCACTTGCCTGTTTATTATCAAAAAGTAATTTAAATTTTTGGGAATACAAAATTTTAATTTCAAAAGATTTTGTTATTCGTGCTTAATTCCCAGTTTTTATTCATGATAAAAACACTTGAAATTTATTGTTGATGGGATAAGCTATTCCTATGCATTTCACTGGTTGCTTAGGGCAGATCATCAGGAAACTTCATCCATAAAGATTTTAGACAAACTAAAGATATTAAACCAAATAAAACTGTTAAACGTATAAGACTTATAGCAACAGTTTTACTTGTAACAATATCAAAGCTTGAACAAAATACATCAACAATAAAAAAGTGGGTTTATCTCATCTTACACTCCCCACTACAATTAGTTGAAATTCTCTCAACATTAATTGTAGTTGTAAGTAGGTTAAGAAAAACAAAATAAAAAACAAACAAAAACTTACAAAAGATGTTGTCAATTAAGTGTTTTTTTAGGCCGTGCACTTGCCTGTTTATTATCAAAAAGTAATACAAAAATACAAAATTTTAATTTCAAAAGATTTTGTTATTCGTGCTTAATTCCCAGTTTTTATTCTTGATAAAAACACTTGAAATTTATTGTTGATGGGATAAGCTATTCCTATGCATTTCACTGGTTGCTTAGGCCAGATCATCAGGAAACTTCATCCATAAAGATTTTAGAAAAACTAAAGATATTAAACCAAATAAAACTGTTAAACGTATAAGACTTATAGCAACAGTTTTACTTGTAACAATATCAAAGCTTGAACAAAATACATCAACAATAAAAAAGTGGGTTTATCTCATCTTACACTCCCCACTACAATTAGTTGAAATTCTCTCAACATTAATTGTAGTTGTAAGTAGGTTAAGAAAAACAAAATAAAAAACAAACAACAACTTACAAAAGATGTTGTCAATTAAGTGTTTTTTAGGCCGTGCACTTGCCTAAGTCTTATACGTTTAACAGTTTTATTTGGTTTAATATCTTTAGTTTGTCTAAAATCTTTATGGATGAAGTTTCCTGATGATCTGGCCTAAGCAACCAGTGAAATGCATAGGAATAGCTTATCCCATCAACAATAAATTTCAAGTGTTTTTATCAAGAATAAAAACTGGGAATTAAGCACGAATAACAAAATCTTTTGAAATTAAAAATTTTGTATTCCCAAAAATTTAAATTACTTTTTTATATGATTTTTAATCATAAAGAACAACAAACGGTGCGTTCCGCGCCTAATTACAGTTAGTTTTTTTATGACAGAAATATAATTAGTTTAAGGTGGTTGTTTCTTTTATGGGGTCTTAGATGAATATTAAAAAAGTTTCACACGGAATAACAAACTAAGCATACCATAACTCACCACTAGTGGGGAAAGGTAGGTTAGGTTAGGTTCCATTGGCAGCCGTGATCAAGCACAGCTCACGTGGGTCCATTAATTAGTTCCCGTTGTGTTACCATGTCACACCGTCTCCCATGGGTCCTATGTTGTCTGGCTGCTAGTGCTCCCACGCAGCCATCCGGTCGATTCAGTAAAGGAGTGGATCCTGTTTACATCAACATCAGAGAGACAAGTTTTGTCCCCAAGGGCTCTTCGACCAAACATTTTGAGTCTTAGATCTCCGAATGCCGGGCAATTACAGAGAAGATGTTCCGTTGACTCTTCCTCCTCCTCCTCGCCGCAACTTCTACATAAGTCATTGTAAGGGAGCCCCAGCCTCTGGGCGTGCCTCCCAATGGGCCAATGGCCGGTTATAACCGCAATCAGGTTTCTAAGATGATGTCTGGACAGCTGTAATGCCCGCCGTGTCCTTTTTTCATCTATGATGGGTCAGATTTTCCTGGTTTCCCCACAGGTAGTTTCAACGAGCCACCTCTGACTGGCGATGATATGAAACTTGTGCGCAATGAGTTGCTTACTCCTTGGGAGTGAAACACCTACATTATGTGTCGAGCCGTCTCGATTCAAGGTGGTACCTGCATACGCCAACGAATCCGCCATGCAGTTCCCCGGTATGTCCCTGTGTCCGGGGACCCAATTAAGGGTGACCAGTGAATGTCTCGCTATCTCCTCCAGAGACATCCGGCATTCTCGGACAATTCTCGATGTGATGAACACATTCTCCAGGGATCTTATGGCCGCCTTGCTGTCGGTAATAATGTGAATATCCCTTCCAGATATATCACCGTACCGGATGCGTCTCGCGGCTGTGTAGATGGCCATTATCTCGGCCTGGATGACACTGCAGTGGTCCGGCAGCCTTATAGGAATGCTCCAGTTTAGCTGCTCGGAGTATATGCCAGAACCGACACCACACAGTGTTTTAGACCCGTCCGTGAAAATTTGAATCGCGTTCGCGGGAATTTGTAGGTCATCATAGTGAACCACATTATCCAAAATGCTTACCGTGAAGCCAGGATCAAAGATTGGCTCGGGTGTGACATAATCAACATCCATGTTCCAATTAATTTCGTTCAGAATATTTGCATGTCCGATATTGTAATCCCTCCATGCTCCGGTGGCCCTTAGTCTTACCGCCGCGTTCGCAGCTAAACTTTTCGCCAAAATGTCTGGTGGTAACCAGTTTAAAATCGTAAACAGTGCCTTAGAGGGGGTTGTTCTAATGGCACCTGTTACCGCTATCGCCACCATTCTCATTGTACGTTCAAACCTAATTTGATGACTCTTCACCTCGAGTGCCGGCCACCAAACAGCTGCCCCGTAGAATAGAATGGGTTTAATGACACATTCGTATAGCCAATATACATTTCTCGGGTTAATTCCCCAGTTTAGGCCAATGGCCCCTTTGCAGCAATATAATGCAGTTGCCGCCTTATTAGTCCTGGAAATGGTGTTCATCCTCCAGTTCAGTTTGCTGTCCAATATTAGCCCAAGATACTTGGCGCTGTCAGACAGTTCCAGCGAGATCCCCTTTATCCTCGGGGTATCAAATTTGGGAATTTTGTATCTCCTTGTGAAAAGTACCAGTTCCGTTTTGGAAGGATTTACATCCAGTCCACATCCCTGGCACCATTTTGTTAGGACGTCCAATGCGGACTCCATTAGTTCAGACAATAGTCTGGGATCTTTACCCAGAGCCACAACTGCAACGTCATCCGCATAAGCAACCGTTCTGCAGCACGTCCTTTCCATGGCCCTGAGTAGGGTATTCATATTCAGATTCCAAAGTAATGGTGAGAGTACACCGCCTTGCGGGGTGCCCCTAGTCGCAACCTTGGAGATGTTCGAGGCGCCCAAGTTGGATTCAATACGCCTGAAGTGCAGGATACTGCTGACAAATTGAATAATCGCCGGGTCGATTTCCAAATGTCTCATTGCGTTTATAACCGATTCAGGTTCAACGTTGTTGAAAGCGCCCTCAATATCTAGGAATGCAACTAAGGCAAATTCCTTGTAGTGCAGGGATCTCTCTATGTGGCCCACCAATGAGTGAAGCGCAGTTTCCGTGGACCTTCCCTTCGTGTAGGCGTGTTGAGCCAGTGACAAGGAATTGTGTCCTAACGATGATCTAATATGACTATCCAAAATCCTCTCCAGTGTTTTCAGTAGAAAGGAGGATAGACTAATTGGTCTAAAATCCTTAGCCATAGTGTGAGATGTCTTCCCACTCTTGGGGATGAAGACGATCTTATATGTTGTCCAAGTTAATGGGACATATGAGAGACTCAGGCAGGCTCTAAAAATTGCCAAGAGCCATGGCATCAATATTCCCAGGTTCTTTTGTAGATCCGCTGGGATAATGCCATCCGGACCTGGAGATTTAAAGGGATGGAAGCTTTTGACCGCCCATTCCACACGATGGCGAGTTATCGGAATATTAGAGATATCCCGAGTGCCAGTAAATGTTACCTCCCTAGGCACATCATCAGTGCAACCTGGGAAGTGTGTATTCATCAGGACCTCAAGGGAGTCCCGACTGTTTGTGGTCCAGGATCCGTCCATCTTCCGTATATACGATGGAATAGCTGGTTTAGAGGATAAAATCTTACGTAGCCGACTTGTCTCCGAGGAGTTTTCCACGTCGCTGCAGAAATTCCTCCATGACTGTCTCTTGGCCTTCCTTATAAGATTTTTGAATCCATTTACTGAGGACTTGTAACTGTTCCAAACACCATTACGTTTTGCCTCATTAAAGAGTTTCCTGCTTTCTTTGCGTTTTTCAGCAATCTCCGCATTCCACCATATGGGCTTAGCTTTGCCCTTCCTGTCGATTCTTTTACAGGATTCGTTCGTTGCCTCAATTAAGACACCAGTCAAAGACTCCACTGCGGAGTCGAGCATGGACACACTGTCTATGAGAACCGGGCCCATAGGCAGCTTGTCCTCGAGTACACTCGCATAGATAGACCAGTTGGTCCTTCTTCTATTTGTGTAGGGTTTAGCTGAATCAACTCTAAAGGAGAAATTGAAATCAATATACATGTGATCAGAGAGGGAACAGTCCTTTGACACATTCCAATCGCTAATCATATCCGCGAACTTATCACTAATAAGCGTAACATCAAGAACCTCCCTTCTGTTAGTTACAATAAAGGTGGGCTCACTACCCCTATTAACTACTGTTAGTTCATTTTCTACTATGAAGTCCAAAAGCGACTCACCTCGTGGATTGACATCCGAGCTTCCCCAGATGGTATGATGTGCATTAGCATCAGCACATATTATTAGGGGGATGTTGCGCCTGCTGGCATACGACATCGCATTCCTGGTTGTGGAGTTTGGTGGATTAGCACCCTGATCGTGTGCCATGTAGCAGCTCATGAACCAAACTGTTCTGGTTCTGCATTCTACTGCGACAGTGCAGGTGTCCTTATCGCTAAAATCAGAAAGAATGAAAGCTTTAAGGATGTTTTTGACCATAACGCAAGCCCTGGTCTTACCTTGATCGGCTGCGTACAGAGTACTATAGCCGTCTAAACTGAGTCCGCAAACCCTGTCTATATACAACAATGGTTCTTGGATACATATAAGCTCCTCCGTGCCTGAAGCCAATCGGAGGAGAAGGGCAGCTGACGCCGCTTTAGAGTGATGAAGGTTGATTTGTGTAACCTTCATCATAGTTCATCGCTATGGACGACTGTGACGTTGGCATCCTCTGGGTCGTCGTCCGATTCCAGAAGGATGTCCTCATCGTCCGCCACTTCCATCTTGCCAAAGAAGTCACCCACAAGTCCACTGACCGATTGAGTGTCTTCATTGGCCGATGACGTAGCGGAATCGTCTTCCATATGCTCCGTTGATGCTGTTGCTGTTGTGGTAGTCACCGGAGCTTGAGGCTTCCCTTTGTCATCACCTTTGTAGACTCGGAGGAAGATAGTTCCAAATCCATAGAATATCTTCCCCTGTGTCTTCCGAAGTGACGGCAGAGAGTCACTGTTTATTATAACAGTGGCCTTCCTGGACTCTTCAACAGATTCAGAAACCCTCACTACTTTCCAGTCCTGTGTGGGTAGCTGGGGGTTACTGATCTGTATAATTTCCAGGATCTCCTTGGGGTCGGATGGCTCAGCGGGGATCTTGGCAATAGATCTGGGCCTTTGCGGTACATCGGCCAGAGGTATTGCCTCAATCTTAGCGCCCTGCCAAACTTCCCCCAGGGACTCCACGGCAGCCTTGTACAGCAGCGCTGAACGCTCATCTGCACACGCTATCAGTTTAATGTGACCTTGATACCAGCCGGCATCTTCACATTGTGGTGGTGGTCCAGGGTTACCCCTTAAGACATTAAGGAACGCCCTACTAAGTGCGACGACAACCAGCTTCCAGTTCTTGGATGAAATGGTGCCGTCACTGGCGTTGCGGTCAATGATCGCCCAAATGAGGTGGTCTTTAGCCACATCTTTGTACGACCTGTTTTGCGGCCGTTGAGGCGTATATTTGGACCGTTTAGTCCCAGGAAGTGTGTCCTCCCCTGACCGTTGCCGTTTAGGCGCTGCTTCGGTTGGCTTCCGTTCAGGATTGCCTTCCTCTGCAGAGGGAGGTCCACGTTTTAAACCCTCAATATGGGTTTTTGCCCACTGAAGAGAAGTTTTCTCCTGCTCAGTGAGCTCACCAACCGGTTTTTCACCAAGTCGGCTAATGATTTTGTAGGCGGAGCGCCTGGTTGTGAAGGCCCGTTTAGATGCATTTATGTGCCTTTGGGGTTTTTTGGTAGGTGCCGTAGAGGCTAAGGGAGGTGCATCAGAGAGCATCGAATCATTCTTCGTGTGCTCTCTTTGCACAGGTTTCGGCACATGGGAAACTGGATTTCTGGCAGACTGAGTCTGTACCGTCAAGCCAGCACCCGAGGAAGGGGTTTTGACAGGTTTTTCTCCCGTCCGGACCTGAGAAGCCTTAGAGGTACCTGGTTTCGAAGAACCCTGCACCAAGCTTGGTTTACGACCGCCTGACGGCTTAGTCGTGTGTTTTTGCGCACTAGTAGCTAACCGTCTAGCAGAGCCTGGCGCAACCACCTTGCTAGACGAGGTCTCAGTAGCATTCAACATACTACAGCCTGATACCGACGCTGTAGTAGTAGGGTCTCCGGGGATTATGAAGCCCTTTGCCGGATACTTAGGGCATGCATTTTCGGACATTTCGGGGGGGGTGAATTGGGGTTGCATTTTATGCCTAACTGCCAGGCGAAAGACTACCTGCCGCTCCTCTGGAGACAGACGCAGACCATCAGCCGCTCAATATGAGAACAGACGCTGATGGATTTTATTGCGGACCGACGGCCTTCAGGAGGCCTAACAGTTGACCGTAAAAGGCCAGCGGACGCATAGTCATTAGCCGCTCCAACTAGGAGAAAACAGACGCTAATAGACAGGGGGGGGGGGTAAATAGACTAACAAAAAATTGCTGGCGGAATGGACAGGTTGTCATTAAATTTAGAACAAATTCGTTTAATATGAAAAACAATTTTGATCAAAATTTTTCGTTCGAAATTGGGAGACAGGCAGTAAGTTATATGACACTTAAAAACACAACACCGAATTTCGTGAAGATCGGTCCATAATTCTGCATAAACCGAATATAAATCTTACTCTCAGAAACTTTAGTATGCCTTAGTCCGTTATGAATATCAATGCTATAAAATCAATTAAATTAAACATAATACAACGGGAGACGGCGACGGTAATAGTTGTTATTGTTTGATTACATTTTTATTAATTTTTTTGTGCATACATTTTCACCAAGTTTTTTGTTTACAATAATGTTGTGAACAGCGCCAATTATTCAAAAACTATGGCAACATCAGAAAGAGAATGAGTATCATAAATTGAGAGAGAAAGAAAGTCCGCAATGAAAATAAAATAGATTTTAATTTTAAGTCGTTCCGCACTGCGTTTTTATACTTTAAAATCGTATGAAAAACCGAAAGGCAATAAATTATCGTTACATTGTGTTCAGACTCTTAAGTTGATTGAAATTTGTGCATAAATCCCATATAAAGTGCAATCTATCAAAATTATAATTTTCGGTGGAGCGTACCACAGCTTCGGCATAAGTCAATCTAACCTGATTTTGTTCATATGTATTTGCTTAAGGAGAAATCTAATATTTCTTTTTTATTTATTCTGTGGTACTGTGTGTCTTTAAGGACATTAACATATGACAACTTCTCAGATAATTAAATAAAACTTTTTTATGGCTATCAACTCTTAAGGAATTGAAAGCAGCTTTTGTCAACTGCAGAAATACACACATATTTAATGTTAAACATTATATCTTATTTCTCTCATTTACTTCCTTTTGCTATATGTCAGCAGCCATTATGCCATCTACATGACACAAGAGTTGTGCTAACAACAGTCTGTCGGCATCCATGTTCATCGCTTCACTGTGGAAACCCACCAACAACTACATATTGTATAACATGTGCATTACACATATAAATAAATGTCCACTCTTAAACACAGGCATTTGTACAAGCTAAGTGAGTGACCATTAGGGGGGTAACTTTTGTAATTAAGGTCATAAATGAAAACAGACATATTGTGAACTTGGCAAAACATTTGCTTCCTCTATGTTACAAAAATACTAAGAGCTATAAAAACAATTTTAACTTTTCGTTAGAATATAATATGGCAAAAACGGTATTGTACTATTCGAAAAACTTTGCTACTAAAAAAAGGTCGTTACTAATAATACCTGTACAATTTTAGGAAATTTCTAAACTTAAAGCCACTAACTAATCTCTACCAGCATCATTTGAATCACTTAAATTAAAGACATTCTTATACATACATATTTCCGAATTACATTTCTCAGTAAATAAATTTCAATTTGCTTTCATTTTTGCACAGATACGGACGATGGGTGACAAGACGTGTAGCTGTTGTCACTATTGCTGCCATTTGGCTGTTAGCCGCCTTTGTGTCGTTTGTGCCAATTTCACTGGGATTGCATCGACCCGATCAACCGTTAATTGTGGAGGACAATGGTAAAAAGTATTCAACGTGTGCGCTGGACTTAACGCCAACATATGCTGTTGTTTCGAGTTGTATCAGTTTCTATTTCCCATGCGTTGTGATGATTGGCATTTATTGTCGGTAAGTATGTGCATACATATGTTTATTAAACGTTTAATTATGGCCTTAACTAGCAGAAGAGGGAATTTAAATTAGGTCTTCATAGGCAAGAAAACCTGTTTTAGATTTGGTTTGCAGGTTAAGCAAGCACTAGATATTAAATGAATTTGAATATTTTAGAGTATGTTTTTAGCTTTAAATAAGCATAAACATATTTTAAGGAGTTTAAAGAATGAATTATAAAATTTTCCTTTTTCATCAAAGTAATTTTTGGGAATACAAAATTTTAATTTAAAAGATTTTGTTATACGTGCTTAATTCCCAATTTTTATTTTTGATAAAAACACTGAAATTTATTTTTGATGGGATAAGTTATTCCTATGCGGATTTCACTGGTTGCTTAGGCCAGATCGTCAGGAAACTTCATCCAAAAAGATTTTAGAAAAACTAAAGATATTAAACCAAATAAAAGTGTTATGCGTTTAAGAATTAAATGCAACAGTTCCACTTGTAACAATATCAAAGTTTAAACAAAAACATCAACAATAAACAGTGAGTTTATCTTTTCTTACATTCCCCACTACAATTGGCTGAAATTCTTCCAACATTAATTGTAGTTGTAAGTAGGTTAAGAAAAAACAAAATAAAAACAAAAACAACCTGCTTTAAATAACAAAGTGTTGCCAATTTTAGTTTTTTTTAGCCGTGCACTTGCCTGTTTATTATCAAAGTAATTTTTGGGAATACAAAATTTTAATTTAAAAGAAATTTTTATTCGTGCTTAATTCCCAATTTGAAATGCGCATAGGAATATCTTATCCCATCAACAATAAATTTCAGTGTTTTTATCAAAAAAAAAAAAAAAAATTGGAATTAAGCATGAATAACAAAATCTTTTAAATTTTCCTTTTTCTTAATGTTTTAAATGTACTGAAATCATTGCTTACTTAAGAAAATTAATTAAGAAGATTATTTTCTAAATATTGTCTACTTTACTTTGAGAAATCTTTTATATAATTTTTTTCGATGTTAGAAATTAGTTTCAAAATATTTAAAAATTGAGGTGAACACTTCACTTTAGTGATGTACAAAGCATATATACTTCATTTAATTCCTAGTTATGTACGCAACTACTACTTGTAGGATTTTAAAAATAATAATTTAAAAAAAAAACACTGTATAGGTTTTATATTAAAGTAGCATTATTGGCTATTTTTTTTATAAAAAGTATTTTTATTTTATAGGCTTGTTAATTAAGGTTACAAAGTACATATGTATGTACATTTTTTTCCCATTTGTTAAACAACAACGAGTATAATTTTTTTGTACCATTTTATTTATCATAAAATTCCCATATACGACTACAGTATTAATGCTCAATCTATATTGTGCCAGCCGATGGACCGTATATGTGTATGTCAAACGCTTGTTTGACAATTTTTTTGATTTCTACAAATTTTTTTACTGATTCAGTTAATATTTTTGTTTGATTTTTATTTAACCAACAAAAATGTTGAGAACTATTCAAAAATATAATATACGCGTTATTAATTTCAAGTTGTCATAATTTTGTATAAAATATTTAACGCTCCTTAATGTTGTCGTGCTTCTGCATTTTGTTATTTGATCGTAGGCAGCACTTCTTTATGTGAAATATAAGAACTACAACAAAAAACAAATGCTGTCTATTTTTGTACGCTTTAAAAAAGTACAACAAAAAGAAAGATGATAAAATAGCGTGACGAGGTGTGTAGTAAAAAAACAACAAAAACAATAACAGGTAAAAAAACGTTTCACTCTTTTAATACAACAGAAACAACAACAACATTTTAAGAAACAAAATACATTTTTGGTTGGTTTCAAAGTTGATAAAAACAAAACTAAATCCCGTATTCAATTTTTTAAAACTGTTTACTTAAATACATCAAGTACAAAAATAGAATGATGACGAAAAACATATCGAGTCGGTCTGCCGCCGTTTTTCGTTACATTTCTTCTTCATTAGCAAAGGAAAGGATGCAGCAACAGTGAGTGATGAAGAAAAAAAAACATTGTGTGTATAAATAAGACTTCGTTCAAAAATTATTCCAACAAAAAATGTGTCTCAAAGCCAGCCGGCCGCTCTGCTCTGCTTCATCTTCTTCAACAGTGCTTGCTTGTGTGCGTCATTGCTTGTGCAAAAACTATTTTGTTTGATTCAGCAAAATTATTTGTTTGAAATTTATATGAGTTTCAGTAAACTTTTTGTTTGATTATTTAAATTATTTGTTTGGAAAAATCGGTGTTTTTTTCAATAAACAAAATGCAAATAAATTGTTTGAACATACGAATTTGTTTATAGGACCGATTTCAGGCAAAAAATTGTTTGAATCTACAAATTTTTTGTTTGAATTGGAACAATAATTTTTTTCTGTGTGTTCTCATGGCATGATTGTTTGTGGTGTTGCATATGGTGCTATTTTCTTAGTGGATTAAAGTTGTCAAAGAGTTAACGTCAGGGTACTATGCATTGAATAAAACATTATTTCATAAAAAACTGATTAACAAACTATTAATTATTATTACAAAACTTTACAAAACAAGCAGTGTCACTGATTATTACGAATTTTTAATGAAAAACATGAATATTCTTTTAATTTTTTTTAAATAAAAATAATAAACAGTGGCAACAACTCATCCGTACAACATTTTTAAATAAATTAATATTGCACAAGTATTGTTGTATGGTATGTCTTTCGAGCACGATTAAACAATACTTGATTGGGACAGTATTCTGTAGCTCATTTCTGTTTATCCCGCATCGTAAAATTTCTCACATGAATTGTGAAACAAAAAATTCCATCGTTTCTCGATTTGTGAGAAAAAAATTTTTCTGTATTTGAAGGCGAAAACAGACAACACAGATTCTGGAATATTTCCAGTAACTAGGTGTCAAATAAAAGCGAAACGTCAACAAAGAAATAAATACATATAATAAAAACAGGGCTGCCCGATTTTGTTCCGAAATTAACAAAGTGACGATTTGATGATTTTTTCTAAAAAAGTGACGAAAGCAAAAACAAAATCAAAAATATATTAAGGGTCCTCATGATATCGTTTATAAGTCTCGTAAACTGTGCAAACTGTGCATTCTTACACCCTCGTAAATGTACTGTCAAAAATTGTATGAGAATTCATTTACACAAACTGCTTAAATTTGCCCAACAATTTTGACTCGTAAACTTGCGCTGTTCAATTGTGCATTTATACAGACAAATTTTTTTAATGCTTACCGCCGTTTTCAATGAAAACTTCAAGTGTAAATAAATCACAAACAATAAATTCTTGTAATAATATAAGCATATTAGTCTTTTGGCTTTCTTTATGCATGTTTAAAAACAAATTTCATTTATAATTTACAAATTTCAAGTTTTTTATTATATTTTTAATTATTTTTTTTAATATATTTTTTATTGACGTTTCTGATTGAAATGACATTAATTGTTTAAAAATACACAAAAATTAAAAAGGATCTTCATGAAACGAGTCTCGCAAGTTTACCCATTTGCACAAATGGTAATTTTAAGCAATATCATGAAGACCCTTATTATAATTTTGTTGTTATTTTCTATAGAAATTCATATTGAATTTTTAAATTTCAAACTGTTCATATTTTGTGGCGTTGAAAATTGAAAAAAACAATATGAATTTCTGTAGAAAGTAACAACAAATTAATAAAATATTTTTGATTTGGTTTTTGCTTTCAATGAAATTGTTGGCGTTGCGTTTTACACTATACGCCCCTTAGGCCCTAATTTTGTAAAACGCAAACGCAACGCCAAAAATTATTTTGAAAGCAAAAACAAAATCGAAAATATTTCATAATTTTGTTGTTGTTTTCTATAGAAATGTATATTAAATTTTTAAATTTTAAACGCTTCATATCTTGTGGTGTTGATAATTTTAAAACGCAATATGTATTTCTGTAGAAAGCAACAATAAAATTTTGACAAATTTTTGACATTTCAATGTTATTTTTGGCATTGCGTTGTATTTTATACAATTGGGGCCTTAGTCTTCGAAATAAGAAAATTTTAAATATTTTTATATGTTTGTTTATTAGAAAAAAAGATATGTTTAGAAACAAGGCAGATTAAATTTTTATATTTATCCCTATTGTGAAAATTGTCCTCGAAATTGTTTGTCTCTTCCCTGAAAAATTTATCGGCAAAAGCAAAATTTCGAGGGAAAGTAATATACCGACTTATTTTGAAAATTTAATAGTTCTTATATGCATAAACAAAATATGATTGATATTTGATATTCTTATCTTCTATGGACACTTTTGTGCCAAAACCATTATTTCTTCAAAAAAAAAAAGTTGTTTGTCTATAACCCGTTCATTTATGATCCGAATTTTTTAACTTTAACTACCAGCTATTCTACTAAGTCTATTTCAGGCAAAAAAGAAAGAAAAAAATATAATAGTAATAGGTAAATTAAAGATTAATATCGCATCCATTTGTAAACCGATATAGTTAAATTTCAATAATATACTATTTCGGACTACATACGATATAAATATAAAACAACGTTGTCACTATCAATTCCATAAAAACCCAGAATATTTAAAATGCTGTTATGAAAGCTGATTTAATTTAAAAATTTTCCATTTTGATCTCGGTATTTGTAAATTATATATCTATTTTAAAAAAGGATGTACATATGTTCATTTTATAAAGCTTGGTTTCTTTTTGCTTTTGTAAAAATATTTATTTTATTTTTTGTTTAAAATGATATTTTCTCATGCCTTTGTGTAACTTCTCCAGGGAAAAACAACAATTTTAATTTTTTATCGGATTAAAGAAAATAAATAATTTTATAAAAAAGACTCCTCCAGCTTAGCAAACTAAATATAAATTTAATGAAATTGTTAAATACCCATGATATTTAACTTGTTTTGTCTGATTATCTGTATCTATCTTCCTCTTCTTCTATCTACCTATCTATATATATAAAATAGGATGTGTATGTATGTAACGTATGGACTCCAAAATGGCTAGGCCGATTTTGATGAGATTTTCCGGGAATCTTCAGAATATTCAGAATATTGCACCACCTATGACTTCTAAATAATTTGGACGATTTTTTCTTTAAAATGATCGCCATGGTCCAACTTAGATTTATACGAAAATCAAATTTTGCCCCGCCCACTTTTACACCCACTTTTTTCGAATTACCTAAAACCAGAAAACGGCTCCATCGATTTGAAAAATGTTTCTTTCAAATGTTCGTATTAATCCAGTTTAAGTTTTCATCGAAAGAAAAATGTACCACGCCTACTTTTACGCCCACTTTTCCTATTAAGCGCATAACTTGAGAACGGCTTGACCGATTTGGACGATTTTTTCTTTAAAATCATCGCCATGGTCCAACTTAGGTTTTTACGGAATGAAAATTTTGCCCCGCCCACTTCAACCCACTTTAAAATTAGAAAACGGCTCCATTGCTTTGACTAGTTTTTCTTTCAAATGTTCGTATCTTTTTAAAGGATTTTAAAAATCGAACGCAAACATTTTTCCTAATTTGGACAGGACAACGTCTGTCAGGTCAGCTAGTACTTTTATAAAAGTCGAAACAAATTTGTTTAAAATTGATTTTAAATTGCACGATTTTTAAAACAAAAAAGACGATCTTTTTTGTTTTTTTTCTCAGGAAATTGACGGTTTTGACACAAGTTTATCTGGCAGCCCTGAATAAAACCCAAACAACAAAATCCTAAAAAAATTTAAATAACAATTGAGTTTATTTATTTTCATTATTTTAATTATGCACTCGTCATTAAAACTGTTTCTACTTTTTATTTATTTAAAAAAATAGAATATAAACATATTTTAAATTTAAAATATCTACATTTTGTTTTTCTCGCACCAATTTCAAATGTGACTTATTTTGACCTTTCTTCTGGAGTAATGTATGTCCTGCTTTACAACTATTAGCTTTTAGGATCTTAAAAATAAACATTTAAAAGTCCACTTTTAGGGTTTCTTTATTTATATGACCGTAGATATTCAGAAGTGTCGCAGAAACCAATCTTATGGGTATTGGATTTGAAACCGACAAAAAAATACGTTGGTGCCATGAAATCCAATGTATCGGTTTTTCGTTCGAACAAAAATTGGTGACTGTTTTAGATATCACAGAATCATATGTCATAGGTTTGTTTTTGAAAATAGACCAAGCAGCTGCAGCCCTTGTTTATTTTTATTGAAAATAAATATGGTTGTTAAAAGCTCAATTTTTTTATTTTATATTAGTGGTATTCACATCAAACTTGTTAATTTGTTACTCGGTAGCTTGTTAATTTGTTAAAGTTACCAACTGTGAACGACCCCCTTTTTAAAACTTTGTTCGTCTGGTAGCTTTCGTAGTAACACAGCTGATTTATTGTTCTGACAAAATTTATTATTCTGGAAAAAATAAAACATGCCACGAGAAAGTGTAAAAAACCATTTTAAGCCATTTAATTACTCATGCTTTGACACAAATAACGTTTGCTGACGGTAAGTAGTGAGTTACCAACTAACACTTATTTTATCAGGGGTGCCGTGTCGTTAATTTGTTAAATGTTAATCCGGTAGCGCGTTAAATATATAGAAAAACAAAATGCGTGTAAAAAAGTAACGATTAACGACTAACAAACTAACAAGCTCGGTGTGAATACC
The DNA here is from genome assembly GCA_930367215.1 of Pollenia angustigena. Lineage (NCBI taxonomy): Eukaryota > Metazoa > Arthropoda > Insecta > Diptera > Polleniidae > Pollenia > Pollenia angustigena. The sequence goes on along the minus strand of OV884056.1, from coordinate 166,406,735 downwards.
GCTATTATTTTTTCAACAGTTAGATTTTTTCCACAAATGGAAGTAAATAAAATTGATAAAATAGTAATTTTTGCATGTTTCCGGTAGTCTCCGGCAGCGGGCTGCTGCAAATTCGCAAAAGTCTTCTCACTTTTTCTGCAAACAGCAAAAATGCAACAACAGCAGTGGTCAGTTTATTTATTTATAACGTTAAACAATAAATTTGTTTATATTTTAAATAAATTCGGTTTATACCACACTAGCATATACCCACTACTTCGTTAGCGTCTCCTTTTTCTTCGTGGACATATTTTAATGCCAAAGTTTATTTTTCTAGGTTTAAACTTGTTTAAATTCTAGCATTTAACCCGCAACTTTAGTAGAAAAATATCAAATTTCCCGTATTTCCTTTTGTGGGTACTATATTTTTCCCCCATTAAAGTATCAAAAATTTCAGAATTGTAGTGGCAGCCCATAATTTTGAACGAATATGTGAATAAATGGAAAAAAATGTTTTGTCAAAAAAGGACCAAAAATAGTTACGATTTTCACTCCTTAAATGTTTGAATTTCGAAAAAGTACCAAATTCGTATACGTATTTTTTGATAAGTTTCGAATGTGGTATTAACTATGTTTCTATATTTATTGGTTCAAAAGATAGATTAGGTTGCAAAAAAGTACTAAAATTCAGATTTAACCCGTTTCCTCCTAATAGCGCCGAATTTCAAAAAAGTACCAAACACCTGTCCGCTTATTTTTCTAAAGAACAACGATAAATATTACATTTATTTTGCATCTCTTTTAGTATTGGAGATATAAGTTACCGAATTTTCCCCATTTTTTCTTTTTTTTACCCCTAAACATTCGGATTTCGAAAAATCCCGTCTTAGTGGATCGATTTAGGGAGTGACCAATTGCTAGTCCAAATTTCAAGTTTATAGGGTCAGCGGTTTGGGCTGGGCGGTGATGAATAAGTCAGTCACTCACGCAACTCTTTTATATATACACCAATACCCTGGTTTGCGCCGCTAATTGGGACCGGAAAAACTCGACGCAAACCAAAACGATTCAAACCGAAGCACGATTTTCCATATATTTTGTATTGATTTTCGTTTAATTGGTGCCGAAATTCATAATTTTTACATAATTTTTTTTTAAATTTTGATTTGATAAACTTTATAACGGATAATTTTATTTTAAATCTTCAACACTTTTTTTTAAATAACCTTTTGTTTTAAGGGCATTCATCGCTGATTTTGATCTTGAATCCAAATAGTATGAAGTGGCTCCATTTTTTCTCATTTTTGTAACGTGTTTATGTTGTAACGATGTTCTTGTTTTCTTTCTTTATCAGCGTCACTGGAACAGCAAATAGATTTTATTGTACAAGGGTCTATTTTAAGGTTTCTTCCAATATCACCAGCCTTTTCTCCTGTTTTGGAACTCGTCAAAATGCCCAATTTTCTTTCTAAGATTATTTGCTTTTTTTGACTCGTTGCTGCAAAATAGTTAAATTTAACTTTACTTCAGCAAATGAAATTTGAAACCAGTTGCAATCAGCAGACAACCTTCACATTCATAATTGCATTAGACTGCAACGGGAAATCCCCTTTTTCTGTTTAAGCTTTGTACAAACGTTTTTATATTAAAGACCCAAATCAAAGTACTTCGAAGCCTGCAACTTGCCGCAACTTTCGCATGCAACTTCGTAACCATGCGGCGCAAAGTGAAACAAAAACGACGTAACTTCGAAATCAAAGCAATTTTATAAAGATGCAACTTCGAAAACGACGCAAACCGGGGTATTGGAGTTTAAATAAGATATTTTTAAAAAACTATAAAATTACACAAATGTAAACAACAAATGCAATGCAAGTAATTCAACGATCGTATTTATTTCATACTATGTTTACTGTATTACCACTTATTTTGTTTTCTATAATTTTTCTTTAATTAAAAACACAGGTTTTAACAATATTTCAGCACAAAAATCATAATTTACAAAATTATCAAAAAAAAAAATTTAATTTAAAGATGTAACCACATGAGCCAAAACAATAAACTGCTAATTCGAATATCGGCTTTTTGTATTCGAAAATAGCAAATCTAAATGAAACCAAAAGCGACAGTGAGCAAAACCGACGTGGATTCTATGACACCCATGATTGTATTAAAGAAAATGGTTTGGCTTTGATTTGTTTTTAACTCGTACACTTGATTTGACCTTATTTAAACTGGAATGTTAAAGTTTTTGGTTTACATACAATCAGTGCTGCAAAAGGTTTTTTTAAAGCATAACAATTTTGTTGAAAATCGTCAAAATTTGCTGAACAAATCGTCAGAATCGTTAAATTGACAAAATTCAGCGGCTGATTTTTTAATAATGTTTAGCTATTTTTAGTTTGATTTAATTGAAATAAAAATGGTCAATTTTTTATATATTTTTAAAAAAGGAAGACCTAACTAAAAAGAGTTACCACAATCTGATTAATAAAAATTAATACATACCCCCATACCCCTATACCCCCATATTCATAAAAAACGAACGAACTTTCATAGGAATTTTATCAATAAACCTTTTATAAATAAAAGATATTTTTTTTTTTAATATGGGGCTGCGAAATATGGCCCCAGGAAATATGGCCCCAAAAAAATAAATGAAAATTGACCCCAAATTTGGGGCTATTTTTCATAATGCAATATGGCCCCATTTTTTTAATGAAAAATTACCCCAAAAAAATGAAAAATAACCCTAAAAATAAAATATAATATTACCCTAAATTTGGGGTTATTCTTCATTATGAAAAATCACCTCAAAATTTATAATGAATTTGAACCCCAAAAAAGAACACAAAGAAAGTTACATTAAACATTTTCGGTGGCGTTCATATGCCCGAAACTAAAAATCACAAATTTAGAATCCCGATTTCAAAATCCGGATAATTATACTGTTTTGGTTTTAAAAATCGTACGATTGATAGCATGGTTGGGCTTTCGGCCATGCGCAAGGAATTTTTTCTCTATGGTATAACGAAAACTGGCTTTGCTTACTAAAGCTTCACGTAATAGACGGCCTGCGGCCTGGCGCAAGGGTTTTATCTTCAATGGTATAACGAATACTGGCTTCGCTAGCTAAAGCTTATCTATATAGCCGGCCTTCGGCCGGGTGAAAGGATTTTCTTCTCTTAGGTATAACGAACACTGGCTTCCCTCACTAAAGCTTCGCTACATAGCCGGCCGGGCGCAAGGATTTTCTTTTCTATGGTATAACGGACTCTGGCTTCGCTCAGTAAAGCTTCTCTTAATAGCCGGCCTTCGGCCGGGCTCAATGATTTCTTCCTCTATGGCATAACAAACACCGGCTTCGCTAACTAAAGCATCTCTGAATAACCGGCAAGGACTTTCTCTACTTTGGAATTCGGGTTTTTTAAACTATCCCTAGAAACTTTTACATAGAATTTTATAAAATTTATGTAAAAATTTTTGGGGTGATTTTTCATTTCTTAAAATTTGCATTTTTTTATTAGTAGACGAAAAATAGCCCCAAAGTAAAAATTGTGATGTTATTTGGGCCATTTTTCATTCCTTGATATTGGGGTCATTTTTCATCCCACTTAAAATGCAAAAACACCCTAAGGAAAAAATGAAAAATAACCCCAACAAAAAAATTGCGCCAAAATTGCGTGTTGTTGTGTCTCATGTACAATTTTGGGGCCGTTTTTCATTTTACTTTTGGGGCCATATTTCCTGGGGTCATTTTGCGCACCGCCCTTAAGTTATTCTCTTGTTCAAGATCTATCACTCAGCTAAATTTTAAGTAAAAAATGTCATTATCAATAAAACTATACGCATTTATATTTTAACTTAAGTCTTTTTGGAAAATAATACGGCTTATGTATTAACATCTTAAGGCAACATAACTTTCTTTTAAAATAGCTACATCAATATTAAAATGTTTGAGCACTAAAACTTGTAAACACTTAAGTTCAATAACAATGCTGAAAATTTCTATCTGATAAGAAATGGCTGAGAAATGGCACTTCAAAAATTGCCTATTTTTACGTTTTTTTTCAAAATTTTTCATTTTTGTTTGGTTTTTTTTTTTCTACATTATATTAAATATCTGGAATGTTTTATTTTTTACCAAAAAATATATTTCATTCCCGAAATTAAGCGTAATTTGAAAAAAATCGGATGAAAAATAAAGTTTTTATTAAGGATTTTGTGGAACGACAATATTTTCATCTTACATAAAATTCCGTTTTTTGTTAAATACTGATGGACGCCGAATATAGTGTGTAAGCAATGAAGATGAAAATATTGTCGGAAAAGGCATTCAATTACCTCTCCAGCGATATGCCATTTATTTCGATCGGACTTTTTGGTTGTGCTCCACAAGGGTTTGAGTGGGACCATACACCGAAAAACACAAAAATCTAAAAAACGGTATTTAGGAAAAACAAATTACAGCGTTTTTTGTGTTCAGGAGGTCCCAATTAACTTATCTAGGGCTGTGGCGTTTTTGGTATTTTTTGGCTGTAAACCAGTGTTATTCATCATAAAAAAACCTTATATTTCACTAAGCTTATCGTACATCAGGTTTTCCTTATTTTTCGACTTATCCTAAAGCACTTATCTCGATTGAATATAGTAGCATAATTTCATTTTAGTTTTTATTTTTCTGCCAATGGATTTTTCATAACTCCTTAACTAAAAAACAACGAATATTAACTAATTCTTAATTTTTGTGTTATGGTTTACAACTTTGCTATATTGCGGTGAACAAAAACATAACAATAATAACAACCGATCACAACCAGTTGTCTTAATTAAAACTCAACTGTGGCTGTCCGTTTGTCTGTCCGTCTGTTCCTCTGTTGAAAACACGCTCACTTTCGAAAAACTAAAAAGAAATAAACAAACTTGGTGTCAAATTGTTTGTAGTTATCTTGAGCAGTTTGGGATTGAAATCCAGCAAAATCGGTTTGGTAGGATCAGAGCTGTGAATCAAAATGTTGAACCACCACCTAAAAAAAATTTATAATTTTGTTACAAAAAGTATCATAAATGGTGGAAAAAAGCACGGATTGATATAAGATTTTGCAACGTTTCATTTCATTCGACTGGAAGTCACGCTTTAAAATTTCGCGAAGATCCGTCATAGGCCCCATAAAAGCCCTACTCCCGGAAAACAGTATAGTATAGCGCCTAAAACTCTAATTAATAATGCTATCATTACAAATTTTAATACATCACAGTTTTATAGAACTGGAAACAAGACTGTAAAATTTCGTGAAGATCGGCCGATAATTTACCCTAAGCCCCATATAAACCCTACTACCGGAAAACAGTTTAGCACGCCTACAATCATAATTAATAATGCTATTATAACAAAATTTGGTAAATCACAGTTTTATATTACTAAATATCACACTAATAAATTTCGTGATGATCGGTCCATAATTTACTAAGGACCTCATATAAGCCCACTCGGCTTATATGGCCAGAAAAAATGTTTTGCAATTTTGTGATTTACGATCCATAATAACCCATAGATCCATTTTTCTTCTGAAACTCAATGCAAACGCTAAAACTTATTTCTCCGCTGTATTCAAATGTATGTCTTTTAATACCAGAAATCACTCTGCAGTATTTTGGGATGATTTGTTTAAGCTAACCAGGGCTCCAACATAAAGTCCCCTACCGAAAATCATTTAAGTTCGGCTTAAACTGTTACGAATCTGGATATTTTACTCAAGCTATTTAAAATTGCTAAAAAGAAAGCATTAAACTTTCTGATTGTCGGTCAATAATTTCATAAAGGTCTAAACCACAACCAATTTTAATGCTCATGTCGGTTTTTATAAAGATTATAATAATAAAATATACATCATATAGATTTTACTCTTAAAACATTCGAACTGTCGGTGGAGGGTATCACAGATTCGGCACAGCCGCATAGAACACTCTAACTTGTTTTTTATAAAATTAAATTTATTATTAAATTTGCACCAGTTAATTAATTAATAGTATCAATTAAATATTTTGACATTAACAACATTTTCTGGAGTAGTGTTTTTGATATAAGTAAACGTCTAATTCGCTTAATTAAATGTTTGATAAAAACAAATTTTTTTATCAATGGCGAGAATTTTTTCTGTGTAGAAACACGACTCGTTTAATATCCATAACCATTGGAGTTGCACAATCACAAAGCAAAAGCAGTTCTATTTATTCATGTGAAAGTTAGAGAATTGAGCGTTACGTGAACTGAAGGCGAGAGATATCAAATTCCGATTTTACAGATCAACAATTTTGTTTTAGCGTTGTAAACATCATATTCACAAAAGGACAAACGAGCAAAATTAATGCCAAAAAAAAATATTCGCTGCACTAAAACAAAGAGGATTTTCCATAAAAATTAATGCCAATCAAATAAACAATAGTGGTATTCATTCACGCATTTTGTTTTTGTATATTTAACGCGCTACCAGATTAAAATTTAACAAATTAACGTCTCGGCACCCCTGTTAAAATAGTTGTTAGTTGGTAACCACAATCAGCTGTTGCAGTTTCTAAATAAATAATAAAAAATTCATTTGTGATACATTTCTAAAAAAATATTTGTGTTTTGACAATTTTCGTGTACATTGAGAGTAGGTATGTTAATTAAATGATTTTTTATTTTATTTTAATAAATCATAAACTGTTCTAATAGTGGATAACCAAAAGATGAGTAATTAAATGGTTTACAATTGTTTTTTTTTTTTTAACTTTCTCGTGGCATGTTTTATGTTTTCCAGAATAATAAATTTTGTCAGAACAACAAATCAGCTGTTTTACTACGGAAGCTACCGGACGAACAAAGTTTTAAAAAGGGGGTCGTTCACAGTTAGTAACTTTAACAAATTAACAAACTACCGAGTAACAAATTAACAAGTTCGGTGTGAATACCACTAATATCCAAAAAGTTAATCAAAATTTTTCAACAATACTGAAAACTTTTGTTAATTTGTACAAAATTTGTTATTTAAAAAATCGTCAAATCGTCAATAGGCAAAATGTGGCACAAAAATCGCCCAAACGACCTAAACTCGTCAGATATGGCAAACGCTGCTTCGCATTAAAAAAAATCTGATACGCCCCTGCACACAAACTAAGTGCTGGTTCACACCCTTCAAGTTTTAACCGTCAAGTCTTCAGTTTGTTGGGAAGAGAGGAAAAGAAATGACATCCTCTTTTCCCTTCTCTCCTAAAAAGTCAAGACTTAACGATTTAAACTTGAAGTGTGCATTAACTTAATTTTCTTTTTTTATGCGGGCCCCTAAAACCACAATTTTAATTGCCTACCTTAAGGATCTAGTTTGGTTTACAAAGTAACAAAGTAAGTAAATATTTTCAAGCATTTCATTACTTCTACCTTAACAGCAAACTTTCAGTTTTGATGATTACTAGAAATATAATATTATTGGGCTATGAATTAATTTAAAAGGTAAGCAGCATGTTCCCAAATATAAAAAAAATGCATGCAGTAAATTTAATCTAAAGAGTTTACTTGTTTCGTTTAGGTTCGCCTCTAATGATTTATTTTTTAAAAAATATATTTAAACACCTTGAGGTGGCTTTTTTTTTTAATTTTTGTAAAATTGTCAGTGCTTTTGTTTTAATTAACAAATTTGTGAAGTATACTTGAAGGATTTTATTTACTGGAAAATAAATTGTACATACAACTTTTATTTTAAAAGTATATGCAATTCATTGCCGACTTTAAGGTTTTTTTTATGTTTAACTTTTAATTAACTTAAGTCTTTTTTACTCACGAATTTATTTCCATATTTGCTCCGTACTTGGTAAAGTAATTCTACATTTACCTTAATTTCAGTTAATTAAATAATGAATATGTATACAGCCCCTATTTAGTGGTTGTTTCTTCCTAAATAAATATTAGTTTAACCACACAAAAAAATACTCTTACGCATAAGCGTTTCTAGATGTTTGTGTGTTCATTTAAAAAACCGCAATTTATTGTAGTATGAAAACACTAAACGAATCAGAATCCAAGAAGAAAAATTAACCTTTAGACAATAATAACGAATTATAATGCTCATATGCATATAAAACCACAATTCAAATAAATGAACAAAAATAGGAAATGTAATTCATTCATGTAGATTGACCATATTCTGCCTCATGATGATGAAAGCGTGGTTACACGTAAAAAAACAAACCGAAGATTCGATTGAAACTTCATTTTGATTGGGCCACTACACTCGTCAATAAAAAGGTTCAAAGATCAGACTTGATTTCGGGTTTATGTGGAGGTGGCTAAAGCCAGCGCGTAGCGTTGTGGTATTAAACATATTGCCTAGTTTAATATGCGAAACCTCAGAGAGATCCTGCAGAAGGTGATTCTCAAAATACTTATTTCTGAGCCAGTGTTGCCACTTCGTGGGTAATTGCGCGAATTGGGTGTAATTTTAACTGTCGCGTATTGCGTGATTTCTAAATAAATAATAGAAACATTTAGTTTCAGTTATGAAATGTATGCTATTAAAGATATTATAAATCAAAACAATTTACAGTCTTCTTAATCGAAAACACTGTTTCTTATGAAGAAAAAATTTCATCATACATGGGTTTTGTAATTAAAAGACTTTTTTAATTTTGTTTATTTCTTTATAATGATTCTTTATTTAGTGCGGCTAGTACGCACTGTTTGAACTTGTCCAAGAGTGGTGACAGTATTACTATTGACGACTGTGCGTACTGTTAGTATTGTATTGCTACTCACACACACAGCACACAAGACTCAAGTGGCTTAAGGCCCAGTTAGGCGAACGTTGCTGTACCCGTAATGTATCGGACCGTACAGTAAGCACGTTGGTGCACTTATAGAACATTTAAAAACGTGTCATATGTTTTTCCCATACATAAACGAAAAGCAATAGTATACATAAAACAATACACACAGTGATGGGAATCAAAAATGTTTAAATGGGGACCACTGTGCAGAAAAAGTTCCAAGTAATTTAAATGGTATTAAAAAAGTATTTTATATAAAAAACGTTAATAAATAAATATTTATTTTATAGATTTACAAATAACAAATTAATATTTTAGTAAATATATTTATACCCACACCAAAAAAGTGGAGAGGGTATTATGCATTTGTGCATTTTGTACTTTTAAGCATGTGAAAATTTTTATGTATGGAAATATGTTGTATTGTAAGTTGTTTTATCGCAATTCCATAGCTATACTGGAAAAAAGTACCAAAAAAAAAAGAGCAAAAATTTCCGCTTTTAATGTAACATACAAGCCTCCCATCACTGTCTTACAAATGTCACGTAACAACGGCATGAAATTCCATTTTATACAGATGTTGCGACTACGATACATTGCATTTCGGTAAGCTTTTGTATTGGTTTTCATATAATAAAAAGCGAACAGCTGATTGATACAGTACAGATACGGTACAGCAACGTTCGCATAACTGAGCCTTTATTCGAATTACATTAAAACATGCGCCTGGTTCATTGTATGTAATGTATACTGAAATTATGTGTACAAGCATTGTTCACATAAAAGACACGCTACAGTTTGGAAACGCGTCATAATTAATGAAGTCAGCATGCACTCTCGAATTTCAATTAATATAAAGTTTTTTGGGAAAAGGTAGTTAAACTTAAAAGTAACCTGGGGAAGATATGGTTTCAATATAACAAAACATTATAAATTTGTGATCGGTTTTTAAAGAGCTACGTTACCTATTTAGCTCTGAAGCTATTTAATTTGCTTTATCTATCGTAAGCCTTATCAAGAAAGTGTTTGAAGGTATGGCATTTTATAGTTTCCACTGGTACTCTAACTTGGATTATTCCAAAAGCAGAACTAGTTCTGGCTATTTATCTGCGTGTTCATTGCCATAATAGTTTTTATGCGTAGGGACTCAAAATAAAATAATGTCAGATAGACGCAAAGTTTCCATAGTTCTTCCTTTAATTGTTAACAATCATGTCTTATGTGATTGGATTGAGTGGAGTGCAGCCTGTAGCCCGTTTCTGTAATTCTCACATCGTAAAATTCTCCACATGACACGCGCGTATTGCAACAAATACAGCGTAAAATGAATTAAAAATATTTTTTCAGGCAAGTATTTCTGTACTTTGCGAGAATTATCTGTCATTTAACCCTGGATGGTTACTGTTCGTTGCTCATTTACATTTTATTATATAAATGTTTTTTCTATTCAAATTACGCTCTTTTTTCAACAACGTTAGCTGATGATGAGAGCTTTTAAAAAATAATTTATTAAACACAAAAAAGTGCTAAAATTCGTATCAAATTTTGAGATAGATGAAGAACTTTTATTTTTTATGTTTTATTTTAGTTTATTTTTTAGTAAAATGATTAACTAAAAAAGTTTTTTTTGATTTTTTACTATAAAAATTGTTCCGCTACATTTTTTTTTAAATCGTCTCGACGAAGAGTAACCTTAATGTATCAAAATGAAGAGAAATCCTTCAGAGTTAAATAATTTTCCAGCACTTGGAAAATGAAAGTTTCGGTAAGAATATATTAAGAAAGGGGTTTCACAAGAAATGTCCAAATAAGTCAAATTTCAAGTTGTTGCGAGGAAAACAAAATTTTCTAAAAATATACATATCGCAGACTAAATCATAAGCAGGCATAACGCAAGATTCAAAAATATTAAGGAGAGGCGGAAAACTGGCTTCAAAAACGTGGTTGCACTTTTTTAATCAAATTGAGTTTCACAAATGTTAAAGAAGAAGAAAATTTTAAAAAAGACAGCGTTGCAAGCGAAATTATCGTGATTGCTGTACATTTGATTTGGGAAATGGCTAATGAAAAACACAACGATTTGATTTAGTGTGCGATATATAGATACTAAATTTTAATATACAAATATACAATCAATAACAATTTTAATTAATTTTCAAGTTGTAAAATTCCTTTCTTCATAAAAATAATTTAATGAAAAATTAAATTTCATGAACTTAAGCCTAATTAAAAATATTAAAAATTTTGATTAAAAACATAAATAGTTCAACAAAATAACCACAATACTAATTATTGTTAAAGCTAAGGCACGAGCTCTATGTGTACATTTGTCCTTCAAGTTATGCTGAAAAAGGTCAACAGAAAAGAAAAAGACAAAATGAAAAAACAAAAAATGTACTTGGACGTCAAGAAAAATTCTTGACAAAAGTACGAAAAAACAGAAGTAAAAGAAAAAAAAACATGTAAAATCAATTAGAATGGATAATCATTCAGGAAAGCAAATTTCGATCTACCAAATGTTAGAATACAATTTGGTTTAAGGATTGATGTTTGACTATTGACGTCAGCAGTCGTCGATGGCTGCGAGTGTAAGACGGCAAATCCATCTGAGGAGATTGAGTGGTTGCAATCGAAACATGTCATGGTAACCTGCCGGCCGGGGTTCGAGCCCCAGCCACGTCAAAAATGAAAGATTATCAATAACAATTTTAATTAATTTTTCATGTTGTAAAATTCCTTTCTTCATAAAAATAATTTAATGAAAAATTAAATTTCATGAACTTAAGCCTAATTAAAATTATTAAAAATTTGGATTAAAAACCATAAATAGTTCAACAAAATAACCACAATACTAATTATACAATTTAATATATAAAATAAATCAATCAGCCGAAAAATATAATTATATTCCTTTACATATGTACATACTTATGTTCACAAGAATGAGTTTGCAAATTATTTTTTAATTTGAATAGAAAATAAAAAGAATCTAAATGCTTGAACTTAAATAATGTAATAAACACTACACAATTGTCATATTTTGTTATTTTAGATTTTGCTCGCCTTTCAATGTTTCGGTTCTATTACAGTCAATTCACATGGAGGCTTTTACGACGTCGTTTTGTGTGGTTGAAAATACAGTGAGACCTCGATTATCGATAATAGACGGGGCCGGTAGAATTCTCGATTATTTATTCTCTTTGGTGTGTTTCTTATTTTATGTAAATAATAGTGTATTATTATGTAAACATGAGGAAAAAAGTAAATTTGGTTTAACATGCTTCCAGCACGTTGGGAAATTCTCTTCCTTCGTTTATTTAAATTTGTTTTGATTGTTAAAAAGTTTACGAAAAAAAGATAATTTGTTTATAATTTCGGATAACAGAGGTAATGCCGGATAATAGAGGTAATTTAAATCAGTGCAAAAGAAATTTTTTATTTTCCATTTAATTGAAGCTGCCGGTTATTCGAATGACGGGTAATCAAGGCCATACTGTAAATAAAAAAAAAGACATGCAACCAAAAATCATCGTATGAACGCAAAGAGATTTTGGAAGTAGCTTTTAAAGGGAATCAAGATAAAACGACGTCGTAAAAGCCCTCATGTGAATTGAGTGTTACAAATTTTTTTTTTTTTTACTGAAAATATTGCAGTTAAAACTAAGTCTCTGTTATTTGTTTTCGCATTCAAATACAGAAACACTTTGTTCTCACAAGTCGAGAAACGATGGAATTTTTTATTTCACAATTTTACCAAGCAAGATATACAGAAACGGGATAACGGCTTTCAAAAAATATTTTAATTTTGCAACAAATATTATTTTTATATAGCGTTCTGCACAGAGTTCGAAAATACACATTTTATATCGTTTCTTTGTGCTCGGTTCTTTTGATTTGTGGAAAACACAAACGCTAAAAGTGTTTGTGTAGTAAGTCATCAAAAAATATAGCGTTTATCTGTTTGTGATCTTTGAACACAAAAAAAATACTGTTCTTGTGCACCTAAACAAAAAGATGATAACATTTAATTGCGCTCTATTTTTTTTAACCACAAACTTCGTTGTGTTTTATTCAGCTCGTTAACGTTTGTTCGTTTCAGTTGTGCTGATAAAAAAAAAACAAAATTTTTTTTACAAAAACAAAAACATATACGACAAAAACCAAAAGAAAGCTAAAAAAATTTCCACCACCATAATACGTGCACAATACACCCACAAGCTATTCGTGCTGATTTCGTTACGAAAATTTTTTGTTTGCTCATTTGTTTATCAATGTAAAAAAGAAACATTAGGGGCGTCATGGAAATCGGAAACATAAAAGTAAAGAATTTTAAGTGCCGTTTTTCAATAAGATTTCTGTATTAAAATAATTTTATGAAAACTATTATACAAATAATGCTCTATTAAACAGAATTTTTTAACAAAAATTGTAAAAATTAGATTAAAAATTTAATAAAAAGAACTGCCAAATTCTTTCGTTTTACGTTTTCGATTTCCATGCCACCCCTAATAATGTATGTTTGTCTACAGAGCCACAACAATTGTTCTGCTTTATAACGAAGAACAGAACACTATATAATTAGCCTTATTCCGGTTGTCGTTGTCGTAATCGATGAAGTCGTTTTTTGTTAGATATTAAAGTAGCAAACATCCATTGTTCTTTAATCTCTTACAAAAAACGACTTGAGCGATTACGACAACGACAACTGGAATAAGGTTGAATGTTTGTTTCTTTCTTGAAAACAATTACGAACGGTATTTAGGGTTGTGTTCGTATATACATGTGCCATTTCGCTGTAATTGCCCATATTTACTGTAAATTATGTATTTATTTGATAAATATTTTGATCAATAAGTATGTATGCTGCAAAATTATGTGGTCGCTTCACATTGACCGTAAAGTTAATTTAATGGAATGCTCCTTAATTTTTTTATAAGAAATATTAACTTTTCTTAAACTTATATCCTGTCAATGTCGAAAAACATACAATCGAATTTTTTCGTAAACCAGAAGTCGTAGCGCTAAATGGATGCAAAATCTCTGATCAGTGTTTTCCCCATCAAAAATCGAAAACTTGCTGCCTTTTCATCTATTTCCTGTCGAAGACTTCGTTCGCTTAACTTTAATTCATTAATACAATTAAATTTTTAATAAAATGTTTGGTGTATTTAAATTGTTAATATTCTTATAAGAAAGCATAAAGTCCAAAAGGTTCACTTTTATTTCCAACCCTAAATCAATTTTTTATTATATGAAAAAATCCATTTTTTGTAAGAATTCATAAGACTTTTTGCGGTATCTCTTCTCCTTTTCATGATTAAATGATCATAAATTTATTTTCTAACTTACACAACTCAATTAATTTTACAGCTGGTTAAATTGATTTTCCCTTATGAATCTTACTTGGAAATTGACTAATCTACTGCAAATATTTGTTGAAATCAGCTAAAACCAACAAGCACACAATCGCTTAACTAAATAGAAAAATATGTACAAAATATTTCAGTTTTTCTCAAACATTTAATTTGTAGTTTTATACATTTATTGATTGACTTGAGAAAATTTCCTTTTCATAATTTGAAATTATTAAAAAAATATAAACTTTTCTCAACCACTCTGCTCTGCTGTCTATTTTTATTTGAACAGTTTTCGTTTTCAATTCCCCCAAGACCAACTGAATGATAAAGTTTTTCTTCCATTTTTTTTTTTAATTTTCAATAGCAAAAAAAATATAGTCAAAGTTTATTTTTCTTATGGCACCAACATAATCTTCCTCACATTAATAGAGCACAAATTACAGTGATAAAGAGCTGTGTAATTTTAACGATGTTTATTTGTAACCATTCGAGTACTTTTCCCTTTTAAAGAAAAATAAACTAATATGAAAGTAAATAATCAAACAAAACATACGTTTACAAACTCATACATACGTCTGTATTATGTACACTTCTTGAATTTTATTGGCCTTAGAGTCTGCCTTTTGTATTTTATATTTTATTTCTTCTTTTTTATTTAATTTTTATTCTTAGTCCGTAAGAATTTAATAAAATACCACAAGTCTCGGTCCCTGGCCACTAATCTATCGTGTTGTGTGAGTGTTATGAAGTACTCGACTCCTCATCCATAATTACATGTCATTGAGTTGAGGAAACTGTTCAAGCACAATAAACTTTATACAAGAACTAAACAGGAAACCAACTTAAATTGAGTTATAGAGTATAAACATTGATGGAATAATATTGGTTTACCTATTTAAGGTACTTTTCTTTAGCAAAAAAGTTGAAGGATGACAAATTAAATACACACACACACACACAACAAGTGGCTTTAAATCAGTGATGTCAATTGTGGTTGTATTGATTTATATTAGTATTAGTGAATAAAGAGACAAGTACTCTTAATAAAAACAAAAAAATACGTAAGCATCCGCCGCATGTGCACTCATCGCTTGATAATTTTTTTTTTTTTTTTTCATTATTTATTTATTGAATCTTCATATATTAAATATGAACTAACAATAATTAATCAAATCTTAACCTAATACGTTATTTTATGTCCTGCCAGTGTCAGACAAAATTTTCTTCATCACGGTTTTTATTCACTTATATAGGTGTTTATCGCTCATCTAATTGGGTAAGTGCTGCAGTGTCTCTTCTTCTTAAGCGAGTGTGGCCGCCATGATTTAAAATATTTCGAGCTAGTGGATTTGGGTGTTGTTCAAGCCTTTTTAAATATTTTATTGCATATTTTGTAATCATAGTTTAAACTAATGGCACATTGAGATCCTTATGAATGTTTGAGTTTTTAACATACCAGGGAGCGGCTGTGATTATTCGAAGAAGTTTATTTTGGCGCCTTTGAATTTTGTCGATATTAGAGGCCGATGCAGTGCCCCATAGTTGAATACCGTAGCACCAGATAGGCTTTAAGATAGAGTTGTAAAGTAGAAGCTTGCAATCGAGACTAAGGACAGAATTTCTTCCAATAAGCCAGTGAATTTGAATGGCTTTTAGTTTCATTTGAGTTAATTTTGCCTCTATATGGCATTTCCACGTTAATCGCCGATCCAGATGTATACCGAGATATTTTGCATGCGAATGTTGAGGACAACTGGCCTTTTGATTATTGGTTGTAATAGGGGGGCAAGATTCCCGGCACAAAGTGAATGTTATATGTACGCATTTTTGCTCATTGACCATTATCCTCCATTGTCTTAACCATATTTCTAGTTGAAATATATGATGCTGTAAGTAGCGTGATGCTTCATAACGATTTTCGTGGACGCTTAGAAAAGCTGTATCGTCTGCAAATGTTGAAGTTTGTGTATAGTTGCTTGTTGGCATGTCCGAAGTATAAATTAAGTATAATAGGGGTCCCAGGATGCTGCCTTGTGGGACTCCAGCGGCAATGGGCTGAGGTGAACTTAAGAAATTTCCTTCTTTAATAATAAATTGACGACCGACTAAGTAACTTTCTAGCAGCTTGTGTGTGTTTGCTGGCAAATTTTGCTTCAATTTATGTAATAAGACTTCACGCCAGACTTTATCAAAAGCTTGCGAAACATCGATGAAGAGTGCTGAGCAATATTTCTTTTCTTCAAATGCTTTTCTTATGACATTTACTATTCGATGAGTCTGTTCGATTGTGCTGTGTTTTCTTCTAAATCCGAACTGATGGTTTGGAATACATCTATTTTCACTTAAAATCGGTGTTAATTTTGAAACTAATAATTTCTCAAACAGCTTTGACATATTTGATAATAAGCTAATAGGCCTATAAGACTCAACTTTTGTATGATCTTTACCTGGCTTTGGTATCATGCTAACTAAGGAAACCTTCCATTTTTGAGGATAGCATTCAAGGCGTAAAATAGCATTACAAATAAAAAGAATAATTTTCTTTGCTATGCGAGGTAGCTCCAAAAGCATTTTATTACTGATTTTATCAATACCAGGTGCCTTCTTAGTGTTTAAGTCACAAATAGCCATTTCGATTTCTCTTATCTCAAATCTGAGGGAAAAAGCTGCTCTAGCAGCAACAGGTGGTAACTCGACCGCAATATTGTGAGATATATTTGTGGTAAATACGTTTTTTAAATGATTGACAAACAGATTTCCTTTTTCAACATCATTTCTTGCCCAACTTCCATTCAAGTTTCTTAATGGTGGTTTAGAGACAACTGGCCTTTTGAGGTTTCTAGCTGCACGCCATAATGAGTAGTCTGATTGTGGGGTTGCATCAAGTTCCTTAAGATATTTTTCCAGAGAAGCCGTTTTCTGAGCCTGCAGTAACTTTCTTAGTCTTTTTGTACACTCTTTAAGTAAGTTCTTCAGTTGAGGGGATCTGTGCAATTGCCACTCTCTTCGAGCCCTCCTTTTTTCAGACAAAAGATGCTCGACATCTGTGGAATATATTTTAATAGTTTTTGTTTTTTTGGGGGCAATATTGGAATGTTGAACAGCTAGTTTCAGAAAACTGTCAAAATTGTCAATAGAGCGATCTACATAATCCGGTGTACTGAGCGCAATATTTTCTGTGCAATGGGTACTGAGATATTTTTTATATTTTAACCAATTAATTTGCGCAGCTGTCGTCGCTAAGTAACCAGTCGCAGGTACAATTCTATTGGGGTTCATTATAGTAACAATTGTAGGTGTGTGGTCGGAAGATAATTCTAGGGAAGCTTCAACCTTAATCGTTTCTATGGGAATGTTTTTAACCACGCCGAAATCGATGACATCTGGAATTTTTTGATGATCAGTGGGCCAATATGTTGGTTGTCCGCTCGCTATCACATTTAAAGCCATTTCAGAAATTGTGTTAAATAAAACACGACCCTTTGGTGTTATAAGTCGCTATCCCCAGAAGGTATGTTTAGCGTTATAATCGCCAGCGGCAAGGAAACACGGTCCTATTGATTTAAAATATTTATAATATTGGTCCTCCGATATTGAAAATCTAGGCGGGGAGTATAACGATGAAATTACTAGGTTTCTATTTAATTCCTCAACGCAAATGTTCGTTGCTTGGAGATAATCTTCACGATGATCACACATTAGATAGTGTTTGACTCGGGTTTTTATTAATACGGCAGAACCTCCACAAGCTCTATCTCGAGGGTCCTTGGTATCATATAGTATATAACCATTTATTTTAAACGTATTTCTTGAGGTCAAATGAGTTTCAGAAATCATCATGACATCAATTTGTTTATTTTTAAGAAAGAATTCTAATTCATTTTTATGTTCCAAAAACAAATTTTTAAACAGTTCATGGTTTGTTAAGTACAGCTTGCAATAACATCGATTGCATTCTAAGCATTTCCTGCATCATATTACCCATCGTGTTCGTAAAATTATTTACTGTTTGCACTAATGTTTCCATGGTTTTTTCTAAACGACTTAAATAAGAAACCGGAGTTTCATCATAACCTGGCGAGGCACCTTGCATTGGCTGATGGTTTGATTTTAGGACGTTAGCGTAAGAGGTTCTGTTATTACTAGGCTGGGGGGCTTGATTTGCATTTGTGTTTACTTGATTTGCGACCTGCATTTGAGGGGTATTTGTTTTCGGTCCAACCGTCTGCTTGACGATATTATATACCGGGCATCCTCTATAATTGGCAGTGTGATTACCGCCACAGTTGCTACATTTTTTTACGTTGGGGTCAGTTTTAGACTTATCGCAAGAAACTGTACCGTGTAGTTCACCACATACTACGCAGACAGGGGGTAAGTAGCAGTATGCCTTGGTATGGCCAAATTCTTGGCAGTTTAAGCACTGAACAGGTCCATTTTTTTTGTGCGGCTCCTCAATTGTGACCCTTCTGTATAGAATATATTTCACACTTTAAATGGGATGCGTTTCGTTTTTTTTTTAACTTTATGTCGCCGGGCTCTAATTCCACTCGAAAAAGTTGTTGTGGATTTTTGTCCCTATTTCTAATATTTACCACATGTTTTATCTTGAAGCCTTTTTCTTCCAAGAAAGTTTTAATTTCCTTTGGGTCTACGCATGAATCAATTCCCTTAATCACCACCTGGAGACCTTTACTGCTCTTGAGTTGGTATGTGTAAAAACTTTTTTTAATTGCCTCAAATTTGCTTATTATTTTGCGAAAGTCATTTTTATGATTTACTTGAATTTTAGTTTCATTTATACTACCTCGCTTTATTGCAGCAACATAAAAAGAATTTTCACCAATCAACGAAATAAACTCTTTATTAGATCATTTGAGTTATGCTCCCTAAGATATATCGGGGGAGGCTTGGACGATTTTATGACGTTTGGTGCTTCAGAGGATTCATCCTCCAGAATAGCAAAGCGATTTTGGGAATTTATTTTATCAAAAGATGGCACTTTTGATGCCGAAGCAACAGCTGAAGAAGTAGGGCTGCGACCCCGTTTAAGGACTGTTATATACCTGTACATACCAACTTGGACTGGAGGCTTTTGACAACTTTTTACAGGGGGGTTTTCCATTGCATTTGTATTTAAGTTAATTTTATCATTTCCCACTAAATTTGTTTTTGACGTCACTGCAATACTTGCTGGTCTGGCAACACTTGTCACCAAATCTAGTTGTAGTTTTTTTAATGAGTCACTATCCACCGTTTGTGTAAATACCGAGGGTGAGAGGGAACGTGTTCGAATAATTGGCTTAGCCGTTAAATAGTTTATATTGTTTTGTTTTGTTTTATTTATTTCTGCATTATTTTCATTTGCATTAACTAAAACGTAAACGTTTCTTTCATTTTGTCTTAGGCCCGTTTTCACAACTTACCGATAGCTTAAAGTAGACTTTAAATGGCCCATTAAAAAGTGTTCCATTATTAAAACTTTACTTTAACCTAAAGTGAGCGATAAAGTAGATTAAGGTTAATGCTACCTGGTAGGTTAAAGTAAAGTTTTTATAATGGAACACTTTTTATACGGCCTATAAAATCTTACCTTTAGCTATCGGTAAGTTGTGAAAACGGGCCTTAGTGTTGTTTCACTGTTCGTACTCATGTAAAGAGTTATTTTTGTTTTTCACCGTTTTGCTTTGCTTTAAATATCTTTATTATTTATTGTATTTTACAACAACAAAAAAATAAGAAATTTAAACTTAAATGTTTTAGTTCAGAATATGTATACATACATACATGTATGAACATTCATACGTATGTATATATTTTTACTTCTTTAATTTATTTAACTTTATCGTTTTAATTGTTCACTATTATGTTAAATAATTTAAATAACAAAATATATTATTTATTTAAAGCGTCCATTCGCTGCTGATATATGCCAAAATCAAATGTGATTAATTAATAGTTCAAATCGTATGCGGGGTTAAAAATACACGTCTGTATCACAACAAAGCACAAACCGAACTGATAATCAACGACTGAATTGTGTACTCTCGTGCACTAAATGAAAGAGCGAAAGAATGCGTGTGAAGAATGTGTGTGAATTAATTTCCACAATTGTGTATGACGCTGACATCCCTGCTTTAAATGTAAAATTTGTGCTATGATTTTCACCCATGTTCAAGTTGATTAGTGCAGTCCGGGAGGTGCAATATTGAGCATTTAATTGCATATTATCTTTTATATGCCTGACGACCGTTTCTAAAATTTTCTAAAGCAGGATTAATAACATAAAAAACACACTCAAAATGGGTTAATTTAGTTTGGACTAACATAAAATCATCAAATGTATATGAAATTTGATGCAGAAAATATTCGTTGAACATTTTAAACCTCTAAAGTGCCGTTTTAGTATATTTTTGTGTGAAGTTAAAAAATGACCCCTTAAAACGAGAGTTAGAGTTTTAATAAATTTAAGGAAAATAATCGCCATACGATTCTACTGAAAACACCTGAAATTATTTTTTAGCTCTGAAGTTCATTAAGTATATTTTTTTGACTTTTACCAAAGACCTTTTCAAAAACTCAAAAACTTTAGGGGCCCATATTTCGAGAGCACAAGCTAACTTTTCAAAACCCTTTAGCAGATTTGTTCTACTAATAGTCTAATTTCATTTTGCATTGCAAGAGTTGAGGCTGGCGGCGATGAGCCGAATTTTGTTGCACTGTGTTACAAAAAGAAATAAGTGCTTTATTCGACTGTGTCGAAGAGTGAGAATATTTCGAGAGTAGGCTTTATATTGGACTAAGAAATTATTAACCAACCTTAATAAAATCTAACCTCACAGTATTTTGTAAAAAGTACTATTAATATGGGATCTGTGGTAAATTTTGGGCCGGTTATCACATTTCTAGCCATGTCAAATTTAATATGATCTTATTAAAACCAAATAAACTTACTCGTGTCAGTTTAAGGCATATTGAGGCAATTTTCAGGAGGGGATTTCATATAAGATCAATATGGTAAATTATGGATCGATCATCACAAAATTCGTTAGAAATATTTCTAGTATTAAAAAAAGGCTACGGTTAAAGATGTTTTACGAATTTTTTCGAGAATTGGCTTTACATGAGGCCGGTAATAAATTATGGACCAATCGTCGTAAAACTTGTTGGTTACATTTCTTGTGGAACTAATCGTTAAGTTTTTAGACGTTCTAAATGTTTTCTGTAAATGGGCTAAATATGAGGCTTATGGTAAATTATGTACCGATCTTCACGAAATTAAGGGGTACGATTTCTGGTCCTATGGAGTTTTAGTAGCATTCAGGCCCTACCCAATAAAATTTTTTATCATTTTGCGAAGCACTAAAGGTACATTTAAAAAAATAAGCGCACAATTATGCGCTACGCAATAAGACATACAGAAATCCAGTAAAGTAAGTGAAAGAACTCTCAACAACTTTTATTGAAAAAAATAACATTTCAAGTGCTACGGCATTCCCTTACCACGAAGCAGGTTTGTAAGGGAGAATACTAAAAAATAACTGTTTCAAAACATTCAGTGTGTTAATATGATCGTTACATCCAACAATGTTTATGTGCGCTGAATAATGCGCTTTATGTTTCAAAAATGTATTGCTTCAAAGTGGGAACTCGCCATATAAAATTCATGTCTTACGTAAGCGCAATGGTAAGCGAAACCCTTATGTTTCTCCCTTACAAACCTGCTTCGTTGGAAGCTCCATTTTTTATTGGGTATGCTCCAACATTATTCTTTACAGTTTCGGGTGTACTTAAGTGTTTTCCGTTAGTGTGTTTTTAGGAGGCCTATATTAAATTGTTAACTGATTCTCACCAACTAAAGTAAAAGTATAATCGCTAGCCATATAAAACGATCTAGTAAAAATTTAATTAATCGGAGCATTCCGTCATCAATTTATGTTATTTTTTGTAACAGAAATTTAAATTTTTTGGTTGCTTGTTCCACATTTGGATTCATAACTCTTTTCCTTCTGAACGGATTGTGGTTTAATCACAAACTACTTGGAATAACTTGAAACAATTTTACTCGAAAATGTTGTCTTTGTTTCTTAAACCTTATTTACCACTAGTGGTGAAGAGTATAAAAATACTCTCGAGCCTTTGCTATTAATGTAGACATTTCTACAAATGGTCGGCTAATCGTCCAAGTTAACATCATTTTCTTATTTTGGCTAATAAAAAAAACGACTGTACATAATTTTTTGAAAGCCTGTCACAATTTCGTTTCAGTTTAGCAACCAGCAACCAAATAGCTGAAGATTTTTTTATTATTAAATATTGTTATTATTTGCAATTGTTGCCAGCTCATGTTTTTTTTTTTTTTGCCATACATCATCTTCTTGTGTATTTGCCTTTAATGTTAAAGCAACAATTAATCTCAAACGATCCCCAATGTATCATTAGAAATAAATATTGGGGTCATTTAATGTGAATATACACGTGTTGTTTTTTAATATATTTTCTTTGTTTCTTTTTGTTATTTTTTTTTTTTTTTTTGTATTATTAAAAACAATATTAATTCGGCCAGTTGTATTAAATGGTCAACATTTGTGTATACAGAGCAAAGTTTCATTCATTCAACATGATTTTAAATAATAGTTTTTGTCATTCTGCTATGTTAAAATATGTCAAGGTGATAACATACACATACAGCAAACAGGCAATTTACTCACATACCATGCATATCTTTATAAATACACACACCAAAATTCGTATGTGTAGAAAATGTCAATGTGTACAGTAGGGTGTCCCAAAAAATTTTTTCTTTCTGATTTTCATAGGTGCTCAATCAAAATTTAAAAGCTTATAAGGTAAAGTATTTTTGATTTTTTTTTAAGAATTTTCGGAATAGGTTTAGAGGTCGCGCAAATGCAGTTTTCATAAAAAACCGGAGTTTTCGGCCTTTTTTTCACTTTACACATAACTTGGTTAATACCACGGGTTTCTTCACTCCTGAGGAAACAGTTTTAAAGAAAAGTATCCAAGCTTTATTCCTGTTTGAAACTCTTATAAGTTTTGGTGATGAGTTTACTCATTTAGATACCCTTAATTTTAATTTTTCTTAATTTTTTAAAAAATTTTGTAATAACGCTTTACAACTTTTTAAGTTTAAACGAAAACGAAAAACTCTAATGATGCAGTTTGAAAGACACATTAATTCTAATTATTATGAATAAACAACTTTTCAATTTGTTCTTTCCGTTCCTGAGTTATACCCGTTTTTATCTTTATACCCAGTATATGTTATTATAAGCCAGTTCACCAATCTTACCCAATCAACAAAAAAAAAAACTTTTCTTTTGTTGTCTGAAAAATCATTTATTGAGGTTCTTGCGATGTAGTTCTATACCTTGCAATAAATTCTGGAAATCAGTTTCAGAAGTTGTGCCATAAATATAAGTATTTGCTAAAGCCGCACCTCGTTCTGCCACATCACACAGAAAAAATTATTGCCGAATTATTTTCAAACTAACGCTTGTTTGAAAATTTTTATAATTTCTATAAATTTTTTTACTGATTCAAACAATATTTTTGTTTGATTTTTTTTTTTTAACCAACAAAAATGTGGACAACTCTTCAAAAATAAAATAAACGCGTTATTTGGTGGCAAGTTTTCATACTTTTGTATGAAATATTTAACGCTCTTTAATGTTGTCGTTTTTTTTTTTGCATTTTTTTATTTGATCGTAAGCAACACTTCTTTATGTGAAATATAAGAACAACAACAAAAAACACACACAGTCTATTTTTGGACGCTTTAAAAAAGTGCAACTATAAGAAAAACAACAGCAGAAACAACATTACAAGAAACAAAATCCCGTTTTAAATTTTTTAAAACTGTTTGGTTAAATAGATCAAATACAAAAATAGAATGATGACGAAAAACATATCGAGTCGGTCTGCTGCCGTTTTTGGTTACATTTCTTCTTTAGCAAAGGAAAGGATACAGCAACAGAGAGTGATAAAGAAAAACATTGTGTTGTGCGTATAAATAAGACTTCGTTCAAAAATTATTCCAACAAAAAAAATGTGTCTCAAAGCCAGCCGGCGGCTCTGCTCTGCCTTCATCTTCTCATACAGTGCTTACCTGTGTGCGCGTCATTGCTTGTGCAAAAAAAAAAATTTTTTTTTTGATTTTGAAACTTCAGCAAACTTTTTGTTTGATTCAGTTAAATTATTTGTTTGAAAAAATTAGTGTTTTTTTCAATAAACAAAATGCAAATAAATTGTTTGAATATGCGAATTTGTTTATAGGACCGATTTCAGACAAAAAGTTGTTTGATTCTACAAATTTTTTGTTTGAATTGGAAAAATAATTTTTTCTGTGCATTTACCACTTGTAATTGTTGAACTTTTTTCTTTGCCTCTTGAAATGATTTGTTGGCTTTCCAATTCTTTGGATCTATTTAAAAAAAAAAAATTGAAATATTGCAAGCTTCAAAAAAAGTTAGACTGGCTTTTGAAATGAATTGTTGAATTTCTTTATTTCTAAAGTTTTCTTCTGTTAAAGTTACATTTGCTACTTCATAATCGCTGCATGGAGTATCTGCAAGTTTTTTTGTCATTAAGCGCAAAGTTTTGGTGTTGATACGTTCATCAAAAAACGTCAAGGCAGCCAATTTTGCAGTTAAAAACCACTGATGGCCTAGAAAACTTTTAAGCGAGGCTTTTGCAACTGCTTTATTGATAAATTTATAACTATCCAATTCTTTTAATAGGCTCAGAGCATTGAGAGGAGCGTATCGAGGGCACTGGCAGAGGTACCAATATTTGATATAAATTCTTAAAATAAATGAACTAATAATATATACGATTGCAACTGGTTTCGGAAAATGCTTATTTTCAAAGAATATATAATTTTCATCGGTACGTCGACGAAAACTTTAAAGCTACGTTCACAATCAAAAAAACAATTTCGTTTTTTCTT
Organism: Pollenia angustigena; assembly: GCA_930367215.1. Taxonomy (NCBI): domain Eukaryota; kingdom Metazoa; phylum Arthropoda; class Insecta; order Diptera; family Polleniidae; genus Pollenia; species Pollenia angustigena. The sequence continues at coordinate 166,381,631 of OV884056.1, read as the reverse complement.
CCACCTTTTTTCTTCCCAAAGTATTTCATATATTTTCCTTTCATTTTTAGAACAAAAATGTAACTAAAATTTTTTTTTAAATGTAACTAAAGTTGAGTCAACTAGAACTTCAGCAACAATTTGTATGAAATTGTTTCTGACGTTTAAAATAGTTTTATTTAGTTTTGAATGAAAATTTTAACAAAATGTTTACAAAAATAAATGCATAACATTGTTGTGGCTAAAATTTGCAAACGGTTTTTTGATGCAAAATGTGTGTAGTTACAAAAGAAATTGTTGCTCTATTATGAAGTTTTTTTTTTTTTTTTTCTCATTATTTATTTATTGAATCTTCATATATTAAATATGAACTAACAATAATTAATCAAATCTTAACCTAATACGTTATTTTTTGTCCTGCCAGTGCCAGACAAAAATGTTCTTCATCGCGGGTTCTGTTCACTTTTATAGTGTTTATCGCTCATCTAATTGGATAAGTGCTGCAGTGTCTCTTCTTCTTAAGCGAGTGTGGCCGCTATCATTTAAAATATTTCGTGCTAGTGGGTTTGGGTGCGATTCGAGCCTTTTTAAGTATTTTACTGCATATTTCGTAATCATAGTTTTAACTAATGGAACATTAAGATCCTTGTGAATATTTGAGTTTTTAACATACCAAGGGGCAGCTGTGATTATTCGAAGTAGTTTATTTTGGCGCCTTTGAATCTTTTCGATATTAGAGGCCGAGGCAGTGCCCCATAACTGAATACCATAGCACCAGATTGGCTTTAAGATGGAGTTGTAAAGAAGAAGTTTGCAGTCGAGACTAAGGACAGAGTTTCTTCCAATAAGCCAATGAATTTGGATGGCTTTTAGTTTCATTTGAGTTAATTTTGCCTCTATATGGCTTTTCCACGTTAAACGGCGATCTAGATGAATACCGAGGTATTTTACATGCGAATTTTGAGGTATTATTTGATTATTGATTTTAATAGGGGGGCATGATTCCCGACGCAAGGTGAATGTTATATGTACGCATTTTTGCTCATTGACCTCTATCCTCCATTGCTTTAACCATAGTTCGAGTTGAAATATATGATCCTGTAGGTATCGAGATGCTTCTTGACGGTTTTCGTGCACGCTCAAAAAAGCTGTATCATCAGCAAATGTTGAAGTTTGTGTGTAGTTGTTTGTTGGCATGTCCGAGGTATATATTAAGTATAAAAGTGGGCCCAGGATGCTTCCCTGAGGGACTCCAGCGTCAATTTGCTGAGGAGAGCTTAAATAATCACCTTCTTTAATAATAAATTTTCGACCGACTAAGTAGCTTTCTAACAGCTTGTGTGTGTTTACTGGTAAGTTGAGCTTCAATTTATGTAATAAGCCTTCATGCCAGACTTTATCAAAAGCTTGAGAAACATCGATGAAGAGAGCGGAGCAATATTTTTTTTCTTCAAAGGCTTTTCTTATTGCGTTTACTATACGATGGGTTTGCTCAATTGTGCTGTGTTCTCTTCTAAAGCCGAATTGGTGGTTAGGAACACATCTATTTTCATTTAAAATTGGGGTTAATTTTGACGCTAACAGCTTCTCAAACAGCTTTGATATATTAGAAAGTAAGCTTATAGGCCTATATGACTCAACTTTTGTGTGATCCTTTCCAGGTTTAGGTATCATGGTGACCAAGGAGACCTTCCACTTTTGAGGATAGTATTCAAGGCGTAAAATAGCATTAAAAATTAAAAGAATAATTTTCTTTGCTATGCTGGGTAGCTCCAAAAGCATTTTGTTGCTGATCTTATCAAAACCAGGAGCCTTCTTGGGGTTTAAATCACAAATAGCCTTTTCGATTTCTCTTATCTCAAATCTTAGCGGAACAGCTGCTCTAGCAGCAACAGGTGGTAACTCGAACGCAATATCGTGAGATATATTTGGGGTAAATACGTTTTTTAAATGATTGACAAACAGATTTCCTTTTTCAACATCATTTCTTGCCCAACTTCCATTCAAGTTTCTTAATGGTGGTTTAGAGACAACTGGCCTTTTGAGATTTCTAGCTGCGCGCCATAATGAGTAGTTTGATTGTGGGGTTGCATCAAGTTCCTCAAGATATTTTTCCAGAGAAGCCGTTTTCTTAGTCCGCAGTAACTTTCTAAGTCTTTTTGTACACTCTTTAAGTAAGTTCTTAAGTTGAGGGGATCTGTGCAATTGCCAATCTCTTCGAGCCCTCCTTTTTTCAGACAAAAGATGCTCGACATCTGTGGAATATATTTTAATAGTTTTTGTTTTTTTGGGGACAATATTGGAATGTTGAACAGCTAGTTTCAGAAAACTGTCAAAATTGTCAATAGAGCGATCTACATAATCCGGTGTACTGAGCGCAATATTTTCTGTGCAATGGGTACTGAGATATTTTTTATATTTTAACCAATTAATTTGCGTAGCTGTCGTCGGAGGTACAATTCTATTGGGGTTCATTATGATAACAATTGTAGGTGTGTGGTCGGAAGATAAATCTAGGGAGGCTTCAACATGAATCGTTTCTATGGGAATGTTTTTAACCACGCCGAAATCGATGACATCTGGAATTTTTTGATGATCAGTGGGCCAATATGTTGGTTGTCCGCTCGCTACCACATTTAAATCCATTTTAGAAATTGTGTTAAATAAAACACGACCCTTTGGTGTTATAAGTCGCGACCCCCAGAAGGTATGTTTAGCGTTATAATCGCCAGCGGCTAGGAAACACGGTCCTAATGATTTAAAATATTTATAATATTGGTCCTCCGATATTGAAAATCTAGGCGGGGAGTATAACGATGAAATTACTAGGTTTCTATTTAATTCCTCAACGCAAATGTTCGTTGCTTGGAGATAATCTTCACGATGATCACACATTAGGTAGTGTTTCACTCGGGTTTTTATTAAAATGGCAGAACCTCCACAAGCTCTATCTCGAGGGTCCTTGGTATCATATAGTATATAACCATTTATTTTAAACGTATTTCTTGAGGTCAAATGAGTTTCAGAAATCATCATGACATCAATTTGTTTATTTTTAAGAAAGTATTCTAATTCATTTTTATGTTGGCGGATGCCGTTTGCGTTCCAAAAACAAATTTTTAAACAGTTCATGGTTTATTAAGTACAGCTTGCAATAACATCGATTGCATTCTAAGCATTTCCTGCATCATATTACCCATTGTGTTCGTAAAATTATTAACCGTTTGCACTAATGTTTCCATGGTTTTTTCTAAGCGACTTAAATTAGAAACCGGAGTTTCATCATTACTTGGCGAAGCACCTTGCATTGGCTGATGGTTTGATTTTAGGACGTTAGCGTAAGAGGTTCTGTTATTACTAGGCTGGGGGGCTTGAATTGCATTTGTGTTTACTTGATTTGCAACCTGCATTTGAGGGGTATTTGTTTTTGGTCCAACCGTCTGCTTGACGATATTATATACAGGGCATCCTCTATAATTGGCAGTGTGATTACCGCCACAGTTGCTACATTTTTTTACGTTGGGGTCGGTTTTAGACTTATCGCAAGAAACTGTACCGTGTAGTTCACCACATACTACGCAGACAGGGGGTAAATAGCAGTATGCCTTAGTATGACCGTACTCTTGACAGTTTAAACATTGAACGGGACCATTTCTTTTGTGCGGCTCTTCTATAGTTATTCTTCTGTAGAGAATATATTTTAAATTGTAAATAGGATGCGTTTCGTTTTTTTTAAGTTTTACGTCGCCGGGTTCAAACTCAACTCGAAAGAGTGGTTGGGGAATTTTTTCTCTATTTTTAATATTTACTACATGCTTTACCTTGAAGCCTTTTTCTTCTAAGAATGTTTTAACCTCTTCTGGGTCTACGCATGAGTCAATGCCCTTGATTACTACCTGAAGACCTTTACTGCTCTTCAGTTGATAAGTATAAAAGTTTTTATTCAGAGTCTCAAATACTGTAATTACCTTTCGAAAATCATCCTCGTGATTCACCTGTATTTTAGTCTCGTTAATGATACCGCGCTTTATTGCAGCTACATAAAAGGAATTTTCACCTATCACCGAAATTAAACTTTTTATTAACTCATTAGAGTTTTGCTCTCTAAGGTATATCGGGGGTGGCTTAGACGATTTAATGACGTTTGGTGCTTCAGAGGATTCATCCTCCAGAATCGCAAAACGATTTTGTGTATTTATTTTATCAAAAGATGGTACTTTTGAGGCCGAAGCAACTGCTGCAGAGGTAGGGCTGCGTCCCCGTTTAAGCACTGTTATGTACCTGTCCATACCAACTTGTATTGTAGGCTTTTGGCAGCTTTTTACAGGGGGGTTTTCCATTGCATTTGTGTTTAAGTTCATGGTTTCATTTCCCACTAAATTTGTTTTTGACGTCACGGCAATACTTGCTGGCCTGGCAACACTTGTCACCAAATCTAGTTGTAGTTTTTTTAATGAGTCACTATCCACTGTTTTTGTAAACACCGAGGGTGATAGGGAACGTGTTCTAGTAATTGGCTTAGCCGTTAAATAGTTTATATTATTTTGTTTAGTTTTATTTATTTCCGCATTATTTTCGTTTGATTGAACTAAAACGTAAACGTTTCTTTCATTTTGTCTTAGTGTTGTTTCACTGTTCGTACTCATGCAAAGAGTTGTTTTTGTTTTTCACCGTTTTGCTTTGCTTTAATATTTTTATTATTTATTGTATTTTACAACAACAAAAAAAAAACAAGAAATTTTAATGTTTTTGTTCAGAATATGTATACACATGTATGAACATTCATACATACGTATTTATTTTTACTGTTTTATTTTATTTAATTTAATCGTTTTAAATTGTTCACTATTATGTTAAATAATTTAAATAACAAAATACGTATATTATTTTTTTTTAAGCGTCCATTCGCTGCTTATATTACAAAATCAAATGTGATTAATTAATAGTTCAAATCGTATGCGGGGCTAAAATACACGTCTGTATCACAACAAAGCACAAACCGAACTCCAAGGGAAAATGTTTTTTTTAATGGGGACCCAGCTTTTTATATACAAAAAACTTTTCTATTTGAATCGTCGGTCAGCTAACTCAAAAATTTTTGTTATGTAAAATCGTATAACGACAATATTAAAGCGGAGAATACACATAAAATAGAAAGTGAAAATCACAGCGTGTAACGATTTAGATCAATAAATGTCAGAAGTTAATGAGAGTTAAAACCCAACTATAAAAATTTATGGAAATATACAGTAATTATAACGAAAAAAGTATCACCATTTTTAAGGGACAAACTATAAAAATAGTTTAACTCGGAAACTGTAGGACAAAATTTCATTTTTGTTTTTCTTAATTGTTTAGAACTTATAGGTTTTCAAAATCGCTTCACTAGTTTTTATAACTTTCATATAAATTCGAAAAGTAATAAACCGTTTTTTACAGAATTTGTTAAAAAATTACAAAAATACTTAATATGTGGAATCGTAATGGACAAAAATATTGCCGGAACTTAAAGTTTTTGCACATGGAAATAAAGTTTGGGAAATTTTCTTAAAAAATATTCGGTTAAAAAATTAAATGAACGTGGTTATTGACAAAGTTATGAGTCAAGTTTGAAAAAAAGGCCGAAAAACCAGATTTTTAACAAAGACTTGATTTGCGCGACCTCTTAACCTCTTCCCAAAAATCTAAAAAAAAATTCAAAAATGCTGGACTTTCAAAGTATGCTTGAGACTCTGACAAAAAAAAAATTTTGGGACACCCTAGTGTACAGTGGCTTTCATAAATTTCTGTATCTATAATTTTCAAATATTTATTGTTCCCAATTGAAATATGTAGAATTTTTATGATGTTTAAGTCAGAAATTACTACTTTGATTTCTAAGAAATAGTGAAAACTAATAGATCGCCTTAAGGTATCAGAAAAAAGTTTGTGAGTTAAAAAATTTCATTTTTTATAAATTTCCATAATGTTTGTATTTAAATAAACTAACGTCGTAAGTTATAAAACTTACCTGACGATCTGGCCTAAGCAACCAGTGAAATGCGCATAGGAATAGCTTATCCCATCAACAATAAACTTCAGTTTGTCAATAGTATGAAATGGGAATTTAGCACATTATAACGAAACCTTAAACAAATTTTGTTGTTGGGTTTTAAAAAAATACGTTTAGAAGACCAAAATTGCAAAAGTCATTAACATTTTTGTAAAATTTAATTTTGGTCCCCTGTAACTAATTCATTTCTGGAATAAACGACCCGTGGTTGTTTCAGTAATTATATTATCTTTCATTAAAAAAAAAGAAATAATCCACTTTATATTTTCGAAAATACTTTTATTAAAGTGACATTATCTTTTTTAAAAACGCAAATAATGGAAACTTTGCAATAATTCGAAAACTGTTCTTCTCTTGACCATTCCGACTTCATAGTCGGATTCAGGATTCATAAAGATTAGGTGTCAGATTAATTTGGTCACAACTGTGTTGAAAATTTGTGACACATTGTTATTAATTCCCCAAATCTTCTTCACAAAATGCTGAAATTTACATAGAAAAATTATAATTAAAAAAGTTCTAAAGACAGCCAAATAGCTCATTCCGCGCCACCTATATTTGTTTATTTGGGATCCTTAAAAAATTCTAACACTCTCTGTCCATCAGTGGTATTAACACGATAGAGCTCACTTAATTAAATGACATCGCGATGGTGGAGAAGAAACGTTTTTCCACTATTTTTATTATATTTATTATCATTAATTTTAATAACAATTTAATCAAATATAATTTTCATTAAATTATTTTCACTGAGGGAAGAAATTTTTTACAACTTAGAATTTTTATTAAAATTTATTGATAATTTTTCTTGGCTGAGCGGGGATTTGAACCCGGGTTGATCTTTACATATTGCAAGAATCACCACATTCAAGCGCCTGAAGATCTTTGAGTTCTACCCACTGCACCACTGCGGTGCCCGTTAGCCAACAGTCAAACATCAATCTGTAACCAGTAGTACTGGTGGTTCGAAATTTGCTGTTATTATCACTTAAATTTCAATTTACATGTTGCCTCCTTTCTTCTATTTTTCTTCCGTATTCGTTCTGTCAAGACTTTGTCTTGAAAACCTGAATACATTTGTTTATGATTATTCTTTTTTGTCGACATTTTATTTGTACAAATTAAAGTACAAATGTAAACATTAGAGCTTGTGCCATAGCTATTTAAGAACAATTTTGATTTTAGTTGAACTGCTAATTTCTCATTTTTTGATATTCTTTAAGTAGGCTTGAGTTCATAAAATGTTTCATTAAATTATTTTCACTGAGGGAAGGAATTTTTTACAACTTAGAATTTTTATTAAAATTTATTGATAAAATTTTTCTTGACAAAAAACATAATAAACAACTGTGTTCAGGTTTTCATGAATGAAAATTAAATTTGATGAACTCAAGCCTAATTAAAGAATATCAAAAAATTTTTGTAACTAAAACAAGTAGGAAAGTATAGTCGGTCAAGCCCGACCATATGATACCCTACACCACAATATTAAAAAACACATCATACTTATATGTCCATATAAATATAGATTTATCTATGTTTTTAAACTTCATGAAAATCGGTTTGAAAGTTTGTGAGAAGCAGAAATTGCCCCCTACCTCCCGTTGTGGTCCTATTTTTGAAAAACTGTATAGCTAATGTGTCCATATAGATATGGATCTATCTATGTTTTAAATTTCATTTAGATCGGTTTGAGAGGCAGAAATTGCCCATATCTCCCTATTGTGGTGTGGGTATAAAAAAAAAAATTAAAAATAAGTGATCCCGACTTTTAAAAACATTTTTTTTTTTTGCTCTACTGAAAAATAATTTTTTTTTTCAAAGTTATTTTCGGGAATACAAAGTTTATTTTTAATACGATTTCCGTATGACGTGCTGAATTCGCAATTTTTAATATTTGATAAATACACTGAAATTTATTGTTGCTGGAAAGCTTTTTTGTCATTTACAACGTTATTCGGGGCTGTGCTTTAAATATTTGTTAAGTGTAAACATACCTTAAAAAAAAAAACAATTAAACCAATAGTCAAAAATTAAATCAGTTTAAATTGGAAATTTTATTAAGTGAATTAAATGTTTTATTATATCAAAAAAATTACTGCAGAAAACGTTGTTAAATAAAAAATATTTAATTTATACTATTTAAATGTTTGCTGGTCCAAATAAAATTAATATCACAAATTTTATAGTTGAAATCTATTTTTATATTTTTCTGTGTTTACTTTTTTAGTTATCAGATCGGCAATATCACCTTTCGTATAACTTATATTTTCTAGAGCAATATAATTAAGTATACGACGTGATTCCTAATAACAACATTAATTTTTTTAATAGCATACTTTTGAGAGCGTTCTAACGAGGCCTTATGCGTATGAGTAATATTTGTTTTCTTTAAAATATCATATGAAAAAAAATTAAAGAAGGGTTTATATCAGCGGTCATCACAAAGAGAGGCAGTAAAAAATGTGTATGTAGTGGTGAGTGCAAAGAGAGGAATATAAATTTACTAGTTTGAGACATTAACTATGTGTTTTGTTCTTGTTTTTTAAAATTATGGCTTTTTACAATTGTTTCGTTAACCTTCGTGTTGTGTGTGTGTGAAATTCACGAAAAGTGCTCGGTCCCCGGGGGCATAGCGTGATGATCGCTGGCTTATATAATTTACGATATGTATTACCAAAGTGTTTTAACATTAAATGCTGAATCAATGTTTAATGCTTAAAACGACATTTAGTAAAAACTTTTTATGTGAAGTTCAAAGGTTAAAAGAATGGTTTTAAATGTTATGAACTTATTATATTAAAAACTGGTATTTTCTTTTAATATTCTAAAATAAAAATTATGTTGCAGCTTTTACCACTTGCTTGGTAAAATTTGCCATGTTGAGATCTTATTTGTTCTTAACTTACGCATAAAATGCAAAATCAATAAGACATTTTTCGGCGTTTTAAAAAAATTTTCAATAATTCTAAAATGTTAGATGAACTTTATAGCATTTTTGCACCATAATAGGCATTGTAAACTTGCTTATATTTCGGAGGAACGCATGGGAGTTGTTGCAAATGTGAGACATGTGTTCACACTTGAAACATCTAACATCTACTATCAATCAAATATGTCTCCATTTCTTAAAAAAAAATAAATGTTTAACTTTTTTTTTACAAAACAAATGCCATTTGGTCAGAGAAGCCAAAATTATTACAAAATGTATTTCCACTTTTCTTCAATGATGACACCAAAATAATCGGAAGATTTAGAATGGAAAACAAAGAGGAAGGAACTTGTTAAGATGTTGATTTTTAATTTTATGTAATTCTTATGCGAAATTTTCAACATCTTCGCAATGTTCGTCGATTATGACTTAAGAAAAATAAATTAATTACATTTACTTTGAAATTAAGGAAAAGCTTAGATCTATTGATCTTAATTAACATTATTTAAAGTGTCTTCAGTGTGTAATATTTTTCGTGATTAAGTTGTTGTAGGTTCTCTAAATCTAAATGTATTTAGCTAAAATATTTTCCAACTTTTTTAGGGCTCAATATCGGTACATAGCTCCGATAAGTACTTAAGTAAAGGTTGGTCTGTCAAGGAAGTGTATTGTAAGTATTATAGCAGCTGGCTAAGTTCATTCCATGTGTAGTGGTTTACGTGCACGGTTAACATTACTATAAGATATGAATACAAATTGACTCGTTTTTCCACCGGAGCTTATGGCTCCACCAGAGCTACACGGATAATGTGCGCAACTTTACTCTTTGTTTGTTTCTGACATTGAGCCGAGTGAAAGGTTCATATAGATTGAAATTTTCATATAAAAAAAAAAAAAACTTACAGCCTGTTCAACGATTTCGAACGTTAACGTTCGCATAGAAAATTACATTTAAAACAAAAACAAATTTTAGAATTTTGTTTTTGTTTCAAATGTAATTTTCTATGAGAACGTTGACATTCGACATCGTTAAACCGGCAGTTATAAATATTATTCTTATTTTTTTGCGTACACAAAACAACCAGAGTGTTCATACCCGTACTTTTATAAAATTCCTACAATTTCTAGAAAGTTTTTTGAGTTTTTATAACAATTGATAAGACTTACTATTTTTGTATGACACTGTGTGTGCTGATGTAAAGTAAAAGTTAATCAATTCGTGCAAAGCATTTGTACAATCTTTAACATTTGAGGTAAATAAATGAAAAAGGATGTCATTCGATTTTCAAAGGCATAAAGAATATAGTCGATATATTGTTGTTTGCAATTATTATTTCGATGTGATACAATGAATCAAAAAAAATATATACATCCTTGATGCTGATGAGTGTAAGTAACTTTGCCGGAATAAATAAAGTAAAGCTTTTTTTAATGAAAATATCATAGATTAACCATCTCTTGGCCAATAGATAGTTTCGACGCAAAAATAACTACTGATATTTTTAGGCTAAACTTATGTACAGATTAAACAGAAATTGTGGTTTTCCTTAACTGCTTTCTTCAAACCGATCAATTGTTGTCGGTGCAGTAAACAAAAAAAAGGAAGAATGAAGCTCTCTAACAGTTTCAGTAGCTCAGAATACAAAACATTCGTCTAATATCATGGGTATTGTGCTTGGATAAAAATTTCTCGGAGTTAGGCCTTAGGAACTAACTATATGTTCCTCCAGATTAAAGCTAGAGTAATGAAATTTTATCGTAAATATTACTTTTCAAAATATGTAAATATTTTAATAGTAGAATTAAGAAAATATATGCACTCTACTGGATACCAGGCCATGAGCTACTTTACTCCCCTCCTCTCGTAGTCGTGTCTAAATAAAAATCCATTCCATGTCTTGAATTTCACTTAAATCGCTCAGAAAGTTTCAGAGAGGCACAAATTGCCCCTACCACCCTTTGTTATTCAATTTGTTCGATATTTTTCTTAAGCAATCAGTGAATGTAGATCCTTTCAACGCATGTATTGGTTTGTAAATCGGCTGAATTTTTCTCTAGTTATTAAATGACGAACATAGAGCAAAATTTGTTATATATTTAGCTGCATATAAGTCTTTTGGAATAAGACCATTTAATGTTGTAGATATAAGAGAGAGACTGTTATAAGCCCAACTAATTTATTTTAGTTAATTTATGCATTTCTAATTAAAAACTCGTTTTTTAAGAAAATTGAAAAAATACAGAAAATGTGTAACTTAGCTTAACTTCATTTAAGCTGTTTATTTCGCCATATCGTTTATCTACTTTAAAAGACGCCAACAAATTGATGATCACAATTATTGAGAATATAAGAGAATAACATTTAGTTTGTGTAAACTATGATCAAGCCAAGTTGATATGAAGAGCATATTGTTGGCCAATTTTATCAACCCAGCATGTTTTGTATAAACCCTTTTTTGCCAGGTGAAATACCCGGTCAGTTGAAATAAGCAAAAAAGTTCCACTACGACATATCAAAAAAATCATTTTTGAGGAGCCCAAATTTGACTTTTTCTCAAATTTTATTTTTAAGGTTTTTTTAGTAGGGGTAATAAAAAATATCGGCTGATTTAATATTTTTTTAAGAATTACCTTTCCAAGGTGCAATTTTACGCTAAAAACGATGGCGACAGCAGTTTTACCAAAAAAAAATGTTTCTTAAGGTTTTAAATTTTTATGGTTTTTTTAGTAGGTGTGTTAAAAAATCGCCGATTTGAAATTTTTTTAAATATCTCTTATTCAAGGTTTAATTGTACGCTTAAAACGATTGCGATATAATTTTTTTCAAAAAATATTGTTTTTGTTTTTGGATTTTAGAAGAATTTTTGTCGAAAAAGCGTTTATTCGATTTTTTTACTCTTTTTTTTTATTGATAAAGCTCAAAACCAATTTTTATGTGTTTTCCCGTGTTCTTTTATTTTAGGTCAATGACCTCGAGCTTGAGTATTTATTTCCTTGAGATTCCATTTAGAAAAGGTCGAATAAAATAAAAACTACTTTTATTTTAGTGTTTGTGTTGACGAACACAACCATTAATACCGTTCGTAACTATATTCAAGAAAGAACATTATATAGAGCCGAACATTATATAGTGTTATGCTTTTCGTTAAAAAACAGAACAATTGTAGTGGTACTGTAGAAAAACATTATATTTTAATGTTCTATAATGTTACTTTTTAGCAACGATCACGCACAAATAGCTTGTGTGTGTATTGTGTATTTGTTTTGTTGGTGTAGAATCTTTTTGCTGGCTTTTTATTTTTTTTTTCGTTTACATATTTTGTTTTTGTAAACATTTTTGTTTATTTACCAGCCAAAAGGGCGCTAAGAACAAATGAAACGGACGAACATTAATGAGTTGAACCGAACACAATCAAGTTTGTGTTTTTTTTTTAACCGAATGGAATAAAATAAGAACAGTATTATTACTATTAACGTTTGTGTTTTCCACAAAACTACCGAACCGAACACTAAAAAAAAATTATATAGAAAAGATAAATGAAAAATATGGAATAGACAATATTGAATATTTAATCGACCCACCCTTATATCGGCTCCACGAAAAGGCCCCCAATGAAATAACGCCCAGGAAATAGGCCCCAATGAAATAATCCCCAAAAAATAGGAAATAACACCCAAAAGCAGTGAATGAAATAACATCGAAAAATAAATGAAATAAACCCCAAAACGAAAACGAAACAACCCCCAATATTTTGATGTTATTTCATATGAAATAACACCCAATGATGAAATTAACCCCATCAGCAACAAAAATGAAATTATGCCCAAAATTCATAAAAGAGTCAGTTTCACCAAGGATTTCATGAAGTCAAAATGGACCAAAACAGCAAAGTCGCAAAATTATTGAAACGAATCGTGTGGAGGCCCGCAGGCGTCTTCTTAATAATAAGGATATATTCGGTTCAAAAATATTGCTGTAGTTATTTTACCCGCCCGTAGATCCTTGTAGCCCTGCTTTATTTTTGCAGTTCGGAAGACAATTTGCCTTCTATGTTTGGCCTTTACACGGGGGGGGGGGGGGTTCTTTTTAACCATGGGAGGTAAGGCCATAATGGCTTTATTGCTCAATTGAATGGGAGATAAAGCCGTTATGGTCTTATCGCATAATCAGTGAGAGGTAAGGTCATATTTAAAATTTTGCGGAATGAGAGATATAGCCATATTTTTTTTCACAAATGAGAGCCAAAGCCATACTTTTCCAGAATAGTGTTACGCATGGTGTCAACATTCTGTAAAAGGGGAAATCCTTAGTTATCATTGAAAAACATTTTTTTATTCTTGTGACGCACGCAGGAAAACTTCATTCAGCGAAGCCACCTGCCGCGTCCTACTGGAGAAAAAAAACCCTAAGCACGGCCGCAGGCCGTCACGCAGAAAAACTTTAGTATGCGAAGCCAGATTTCAATACTTAACTTTAGTGTTAAAAATGAAATAACCTCCGAATTAAAAATGAAATAACACCCAAATTAAACACGCTATGAAACAAGCCGCGAATTTAAAAAATTTGTTGGGTGTTATTTCAAATGAAGAATGAAATAATTCCCAAAAAAAATGAAAAGCGGCCCAAAAAAATTGGGAGTTTTTTCATATGAAATAACACCCAAAAATTTATGAAAAAAAAATTGGGGAATATTTCATTTCTCGTTTGGGCGTTATTTCATTGGGGGGCTTTTCGTGGAGCCCTTATATCTTTCGCGAAAAGGAAAAAGTGCTTAAGGCGACTTAGGCAAAATTTGAGTTTAGGGCACCTTTGTGTAAAAAGTACAAAGCTTTAATTATATACATATTAGAGCAAAATTAATTTTTGCTTATTTTTTCAATGTTCAATAACATTTGGAATAAAAGCTTAAGTTTACTTCCGATTTAGATATAAAAACCTAAAAAAAAACTATAACCGAAGGAAAGTAATAATTTATATTTAAAAAAAACTTTAAAACTTGCCACACAGATATAATAAGGGATCATTTATAGACCCTTCTTTGTTAATTTTCACTACCAGTATTATATTTATCTTATATGAAGTGAAAGTAAAAAAGTAAAGACCAAACGTTTAAAGAAGACTTAAAAAAAATAAAATTGTTTCATCTACAAATTATAATTTTTAATATTTCTGCTAAACCAATGTTCTATACTGCAATAAGAGGCTTTAAGTCTTGTGTATAGAATTAGAAATAAATAAATAAATAAAAAATAAAATAAGTAAAAGTTTACAGTAAGAATCGAGGTTGATGGATAAAAATTAAACACAGTCGTGGATTTGCTCATATCTCAACTGTTTTTGGACGGATCTGGCTCAATTTCAGTAACAACCTATTCCGAACAATAAGTTATGTAAATCCATAACAACTTGTTTTCCATTATATCTGGGGTCTTCAAACACCACATTTCAACATACACAAAGCATAAGGCCAGAAGAACAGACGGACATCTTTTAATCAATACCGCTACTCAATACGATCAAGAATGTATATACTTTATATGGTCTAAGATAAATATTTTAGAAACAAAACGAAATGTCTAACTTATAAACCTGTACATACATATACCCCTTCCCCCTGTGGTGAAGGAACTATAACCGCGAAATAGAAGAGCAGTACAATAACGGCACATTATCATCACAAGCGTTTAATTTCCAACGATTCAGAAAGATTTTTTCACACAATTTCAATCATGTTATTGCACACAATTCTGTTTACTTACCTTTCAAATCCTTATTTTTGCGTTATGACAGTATTTAAGTAAATGAGCGAAATATTCTTCTCGATTCTACAAAAAAAAATCTTTTATTTACCATTCTTGCGTTGGTTTCTGATGTTGTACATAAAATACTTAATACTTGTACAATTTATTTCCGACATGACATTAAAAAACTGTCACGAATTTTGCAACTTTTAATGACAACAATTAAACAAATTAGTCTAATCCTTTTAAATAGTGTATTTTTCACAAGGGTTGTAAATGAATTGTTCCGGCTGCTTGCCTTTTATGCTTTTCTAAGATTTATTTGTAAAACTTAATGGCCAGCATAAAAGCGAACAACTAAATGGATTAACACAAAATATTTGAAGAGGGCTAATTTCAAATGAAGATGGTTTAAAAGGATATTTTAATAACAAAACAAAAAAGAATGTACCCAATTTAAAAATAGTCCGGAAATACCTTTTGCGCGTTGGAACATCAAAGGAAGCATAAATGCTAAAATCTTGGAAAAGTTTTAAGATTTTACAGTTATGGAAAAACGATGCTCCTAGATCATTTATTATAAAGGAGTTTTAACAATATATTGCGCTTGACGCAAATGTAATTAAGGGTTAAAGAAACATTAATTTAAACACCCTCCAGTGGCGAATGGGGGTATACTTAGTTTTTCATTTCATGTGAAAATGTTTTAACCTTTATCTTAAACGCTACAAACTATATAGATAGAGGTCCCTTAAGCAATTCTAAGCCGGTTAGGGCATCTATCCGTCTGTTAACAATACGCTCACTTTCCAAAGACCCAAAAGAAAATGTGTCCAATTGTTTCTAGCTCTCCGAAGTTTTTTAGTTTTAAAATTCAGCAAAAAACCGTTCAATTTGTAAAGTCTAGAATTCAACTATCAAACAACCACACTAAACCATTGGTTATGCTGTTAAAACAAACAATAATTGCTGGCAAAATGCAACGTTTGCTATTAAAGAAACTCGTTTTATAAGATCCGATACCACACAGCCAATTTTGTGAAGATCACTTCATAATTTACCATAGACCCCATATAACACTCAATCTCGGAAAACTTTTTAGAACGCCTTTAACCGTAACGAATGATGTTATTGTAGTCAAGGTTCGTTGGTCATAGTTTCATAAGACTGGAAATCAAATGTGTTCATTTCAGCAAAATCGCATAAGTTCGCCTAAACGCGTAACGAATAATGCTTTTAATGGAAAACTTTGTCTGTCATACACCGTTAAATTTTGGGACAGTCGGTCGAAATTTTGCAATAGGTCCTATAAAATGCGGCCTTTCGAAAAGCACTTTAAATCTTAAAAAGAAATTGTACTATTGTATTAAAATTTGGACCAATTTATTTATTTGTTTATAAACATTTTTTTTTTTTTTTAAGATTTTAAAAGATTTTATTATAAACTCTTCCAAAATTCGCCTTCGGTCCATGATAATTTTCAATAGGGCCAATATATAATCTCCGCCTAAAAATCACTTTAATACACCTAAAACCGAAACGAGTCATGATTTGTTATTTCAATTGGGTCTAATTAAGTTCTATATGCCTTGATATGCAACCGTTAATCTTTGTGATAATCAGCTCATAATAAAGACGGCACACCTAAAGTATTCCTACTGCTTGTGGAGGGTATTAATTGTTATACCCTTCACCACAGATGGAAAGGATATAAATAAGTTTGTAAATTCTACAATATTTATGTTCCACGCTATAGTGTATATATATTCTGGGCCCTTATAACTAGCGAATTTGATTAAACGATGTCAATCTGTCAGTTTCCGAAGACCCCAAATATGATAGCGACTAGGTTGTTATATACTTACATCACAAATGGTCCCGAAAACTTTGCTATTCAGCCAGATAGGGTCACAAATATCTGTGATATGAACAAAGAACACGATTGCCTCTAATTTTACCTACAAATCCCTTGTTGATGTAGTTTTTTTCTGTATATCTGGAGAACGGCCAAGCCAAAGTTTTTAAATTAAGAACAACAATCCTGGTTATCAATAAACAATATTCGACAAAATGTGGGCGGGATTGGAGAAGTGGGCGGAGCACACAATATAACGATAAGAGAAAAACTGTCCAACTTTGGTACATAAAGGGTGTTTTTTATAGAGTGACACAAGTTTAAATCATAATAAAATAATGAAATATCGGGGGATTTTGTATCTATTATCTTTTTGGCAACACTGGTTTAAACAGCTGACGCACGTTTCGTGTTTTGTTTCACTGTCAAACATCTTCAGTTTGGTCTATAATTTAACCATGAATTGTCTTGCAAACGAACAACGCTTGCAATGCTTGAATTTTATTATCAAAATGCGTGCTCTATTAAGAAAGTTCATCACGCGCTTCTTGTGTTCAGCAACGAAGCTCATTTTTGGCTCAATGGGTACGTTAGTAAGCAGAATTGTCGATTTTGGAGTGAAGATCAGCCAGAAGCATTGCAATGCATATAGAAAAAGTCACAGTTTGTTGCAGTTTATGGGCTGGTGGCATCATTGGACCATACTTCTTTAAAGATGATGGAAATCGTAACGCAACTGTGAATGGTGAGCGCAGCAGTGAGATGATATCCAACTTTTTTGGCCCAAAATTGACTTGCATGACATGTGGTTTCAACAAGACGGTGCCACATGCCACACAGCACGCTTAACAATGGACTTATTGAGAGGCGAGTTCAGTGAACATTTTATTTCACGTTCGGTACCGGTCAATTGGCCGCCTAGATCGTGCCATTTAATGCCTTTAGACTATTTTTTGTGGGGCTATGTTAAAGCTCATGTCTATACTCACATGCCTGCTTCAATTGACGCATTGGAAGACAACATTGAAGCATTTATTCATGAGATACCGGCCGAAATGTTGGAAAGAGTATGCCAAAATTGGACTAAGCTGATGGACCATTTGAGGCGCAGTCACGGTCAACATTTGCATGAAACAATCTTCAAACATTTAATTATATGTACCGTACTATCGATTCAAATAAAGACTTCATGCATTTTTCTGAATTTTATGTGTTTTTTTTTTAACTTTCCAAGAGCTCTTAAAAATAACCCATTATATTCTTAATATCAATGAACGAGCTTTATAAGAAAGAAGATTTTATGAAATTAATGTTCAAATATGATTTCTGTTATGTGACCTTTACGCGAGGCGCGAAGAAGGCGCAATCTGGAACACCAATTTTCAACAACTTTGCGGCCGTATTTCACCAATAACTCTTCGAATACTGATTTTCAGGTATTTAATTGTTTGTGTTTTGTCGACGCAGCGAAGTGACTTACTACCATAAGCCAATGAAAATAATAGCGTTTAATCACACGATATTGGTGGCCACTTAATTAAGCCATTAAGCCCGCTGTGTGGCATGTGCCTCCGTCCTGTTGGAACCACTTATCAGCAAAATTAATGCCACGTTATTGAGATACGAAAAAATTTCGAATCGTGTTCCTATACCGTTCACCATTGACAGTAACAATCTGACCATCGCCTCTTTTAAAGACATATGGGCCAATGACTCCGCCCGCCCATAAAGCGCACCAAACAGTGATGAATTTGCACGCGTTGCTCTGTTGTAGGTCGATTCATAATAAAATAATAAATCAGTGATGCCAACTCAAAGTTGTGTAACTCTAAAAAAACACGTTTTATAACTGGCTTATTTATACACCCTCTTTAAAATGGGCGGGATCATAGAGGAGGGAGTGGTTTCTCGCATACAAATAAAAAAAATTTCTGTATATCGGGAGAATCGTAGTAGTACCAAATTTGTTGCAAGCAGCGTCATGCCAATGCATGACATCTGGGTAAAATTTAACGGAATTGGAGGAGCGGGCGTAGCACAAAATACATTTCTCTATATGTGAAAAACGGCAGGAGAAATGTTTCCAAATTTAGTATAAATAACTGGGTTGTCAAAACACAAAATCCGTATAAAAAATGGGTGGTATTGGATAAGTGGGCGAGGCGCCTTCCATACAAATACATAATAGATCAGTTACAGTAAAAGTTCCAGAATGTAACACAAATATCCCCGATACCGCTATAAGAAATGGAGAAATGGGCGCGGCACCAAAAATGGATTTCCGTATATCTGGAGATCAAACGCGGTGTAGCACTGGGATAAACTAAGGCGTATATAAATGTATGTAGTTATTTACACAACTTTGGGTTCTTATCGCATCATGGTGAGGGGTACAATAACAATAATAATAAGCACTCTTACTTGTTTTTAGCTAAAATGGGCTATGCTAATACGTAAGTTTACAAGTAAAATATTCTTCAATTTTATGTTATCTAAAAATATTTTCTTTTAAATAAACAAAATTTTTATTTATTTAACTAAGTCGTAGCACTTCTTTGCAAATATTTCAAAGATTCTTTTTTAGACCTTTTCTAAAAAAAAATTCAAGAACACGTTCTGGCAATTTTTCCCTTAAAGTATTTTTGTGTAGGTATTTCTTTCATCAAACATATAAAAAATAATAAACGACCTAGAATCTATTTATTCGAATTTCTCATTTTTGCAATTTCCAAGCAAACAACAATCTTAAGACTTTTTGCAATATTTTTCAGTAACTTCCAACAAAATTTTTATTTTATATTTTTTTTTTTTTGTTATTTACAAAAACAAAAAAAAAACTTTATTTTAAGAGAAAATCTACTTTAACCCAAGAACTTGCCATAAATTATACTCGTTAAATATTCTACTAATATTTTGCCATACCACTTAATTCTGTTACAAGTAAAAACATAAAATGTTCCAGTTGTTTCTTTTCTTTTCATTTCTACCTTTTTCTCTGTCTACTTGCAGACTTTACTGTTATGCTCAGAAACACGTTAAATCCATCAAGGCCGTAACAAGGCCGGGAGAAGTGGCGGAAACGCAACGCTACAAAAGTATACGACGACCCAAACCTCAAGAGAAGAAAAAGTTTAAAGTACGTAACCTGCATCACAGTTCACCGTATCACGTCTCAGATCACAAGGCAGCCGTTACGGTGGGTGTCATAATGGGCGTCTTTCTCATCTGTTGGGTGCCCTTCTTTTGTGTCAACATAGTGGCTGCCTTCTGTAAGACGTGCATTGGAGGACAAACATTTAAAATACTCTCATGGTTGGGCTATTCAAATTCTGCTTTTAATCCAATTATCTATTCCATATTCAACAAGGAATTTCGTGATGCTTTCAAACGCATTCTGACAACACGTAATCCCTGGTGTTGTAATCAAGATATTGGCAATATACACCCACGTAATAGCGATCGTTTTGTTACGGATTATGCCTCGAAGCATGTGGTAGCAATGAATTCAGGTCGTTCGTCGGCCGAACTGGAACAGGTGTCTGCAATTTGACCAACAAAACGTACCAGCGATTATGCCTCATCATTGGTGTGTTGTGTTTCCGGCTCAGCAGATGCGACTTCATTGACAATTACACCGTATGGTCCCTGAGATTCGGTAACAGTGGCTTCTACAACAATTATGGTAGAGACACTGGACACTGCAACCAGAACGAACGATAGCAAACAAATGGAGACAGTATTAGTTTAGAGTCATAGCAGGAGAAACAAAAGAAAAACAAGCAACAAATCAACAGGAAAACTAAAAGTGAGCAACAACAACAACACCGACTAAATATAAAACTGAAAAAACTCTTATACAAACATGTGTACATACTCGTCTTCAACAGCCGCCATTTTCACTTAAACAACAATTTCAATTACAACTGTAAGTTTTCTCAGCACCATTTCTAATTCACACACACTCACACGCACACAAACAAACATATTGTATATGAGCAACTGGATTACAGGGTGAGCGTTAAACAAATCATTCCTTTAATTTATAGTAACTGTAGTAACTAGAACTTTTTAAGTAGTTTAACTAACAGAAATCATATGCAAAATTATTAAATAAAATTAAATTAATTTGGCTTAAAACTAAATTCAAAATACTCTTTAATCCTTGTCATATCCCTAACAATGAATTTACCTGTTTGTTACTCATTTAATTTAAAATTTTATTTAAATAATTAATTTCTAAATCCTTGTTACTACTAATAAAAGATACTTTAGATTAATAAAAACTAAAATAGGAATATAGAACAAAATGCGACTAATTAATTATGTAATCGTTAGCAATATTTTCAAAACAGAGAGAGAGATACAAAATATTTATTATTTAAGATTTAAGAATAATTAAATTTAAGCAACTAGTAATGCAAAAATGTACAAAATACCAATGGAATTTGTATATAAATAAAAGCAAAAAAGTACATACACTTTGTCTCATAGTTTTAGGAGAATGCAAAACCACTTTTTCTCTTTACAAATGCCAGTTGGTATAATGCATACATTTTGCTCTTAAAGAGAAAACATTTTTCGAAATTGTCACCACCAATAAAAACCAGTTTTAATTTATTTTCAAAATTATTGTCAGCATTTTATTTTTAATCGGCAGCCATATAATCGTTAAATTGGTCCTTCGTTAAAAAGCCACAACTATATTATGGTTGCCTCAAAACGTTTTATGGTTAATAGTAACAAGAAAATGCTTACTACTTATAATAGTTTATATGTAATCCCATCGATCCTATGAGGAAGCATAGGGCCTTAACAAACTTCTTTCATCTAGATTATATTTTTAACTTCTCACAAGCTTAAATTCACTGCGTCTTAGCCGGAGGTTTCCACTTGAAGCATTTCTGGCAATATCAGATATGGGGTTGCGGAGTGTGTATTCAATCTAGTTATCCTTTTTTTCTCTGTTTCTTCACACACAAAATTATTTGATGTGTTTCACACCAGAGACTATGTTTTGAGATAGTTCTTAGTCAGATGATTATAAGAATTCTTCGGAGACGTTCGTTTGCGAGCTCTTGCAATGCGTTGATGTTTCCAAATGCAGAGTTAAAAATTGTGCAACCATATGTCAATGTTTTTTTAAATACGGCGTGATATTGCATAAGATTTTTATATCTTAGTGAGCTGACCAAAAGATTCTTTCAAAAGATTGTCTTTTTTAATTCGGCTAAAAATGTTTTTACAATATCCACCAGTTCGGTTTATCTCGACATCTAATATTTGATTATTTCACAGAAATTAATAAGATATTCCTGAATAAATTCGCGGCTGTAGGAAATATCGCCCAAAGAAAAATGGCCCAAAATCGTTAGCAATTTAAAAATCACCCAAAAAAATTCCATGTAAAATTGGGCCTTAATTCATATGAAAAGTGACCCAAAATTTTTGGGCTTTTTTTTCGTTATTATTGGGTGATTTTTCGTTTTTTAAAAAAATATTATATGAAAAATAGCCCATTTTTTCGGGCCATCTTTATTTAATATAATTGTAATTTATTTAAAAATAAGTTTGTTGTTTTTTCTCTGGGTGTTTATATTAAATATATAACGAAAACACTTTTGTGCGCAAGGATTTTCTCCTCAAGGATATAATATATACCGGCTGCGC
This sequence comes from Pollenia angustigena, assembly GCA_930367215.1. NCBI lineage: Eukaryota > Metazoa > Arthropoda > Insecta > Diptera > Polleniidae > Pollenia > Pollenia angustigena. The sequence goes on along the minus strand of OV884056.1, from coordinate 166,359,404 downwards.
TAACTAAAGCTTCTCTGCAAAGCCGGCCTTTGGCCGGGCGCATGGATTTTCTCCTCTATGGTATAACAAACACCGGCTTAGCTAACTAAAGCTTCTCTGTATAGCCGGCCTTCGGCCGGGCGCAAGGATTTCCCCTCTATGGTATAACAAACACCGGCTTCGCTAACTAAAGCTTCTCTGCGTATATGGCCTTCGTTCGAAAACAAGGCAGATTTTAGAAGCTTTACTTAGCGAAACCGGTACTTGTTCTACCATAGAGGAGAAAATCCTTGCGCCCGGCCGAAGGCCGGCTATACAGAGAAGCTTAGCGAAGTTTGCGCAGCCGGCATTACTGTCCTTAATGCCGAGCAGCTGTTGAAGATAGAATGCAATTTTTTACCTAAAACTTACACTTGTATCGAACTAAATTTATATGAATAATAACCACTTTTTTGCAAATTGGGTAATTTTTAATTTTTTTTCGGAAAAATTCGTTTTTGCTTTTTGGGTCATTTTTCATTTTTTTTTGCCCTTTTTCGTTTTTGTTGGGCAAAATTTCATATATAACTTTTTGGGTCATTTTTCATGTTATTTTGGGCGATTCTTCATTTGGGCGATTTTTCATTTTTTTTTTTTTTTTTTAACCATTTTTCTTTGGGCGATATTTCCTACAGTCTAAATTCGCATGACCTTTGTCTTCTTGATCTTGATTTCTAACCTAGCTTTTCCTGATATCTCGGTAAGCCGCTTTTGTTGTGAGGCCATGCCAATTAGTCTGTGAAAGAGAACGCATATGTCATCGGCATATTCAAGGTACTTCAGCCTTTCGTGTAGGTCCCACACGATTCTGTGGTACCTACACTCTGTGTACAATATCAGACATTGTCGGTGTGTCTATACTGGTGTTAAGTTGTGTATTAGTTGTGTATACAATCGTATATACCTACACAGAACAAATGAAAAACAAACTTCAATTAACATATTAGTTAGAAACTTGTACTATTTATTAAATTCCGTACTGATTTTCCGCCTGCAAACAAATTGATCATATCAATTAACATATTTGTAAGTTTGAGCTTTTTTTGCCGTTGAGTTTTAATCAATAAGCTTAATTTAAATGTGACCACCAGCAAAAAACGTTAAATTAAACGTTAACACAAATCAAAATATTTTTTCAATCAACACAGTTAACAGAAACAATTAAAATATAGTTTGGAACTTTAAAATATTTTGAAGTTTGTGTGTATGTTTTCAGATTTGCAAATACACACACAAATATTATAATTTGTATTTTCAATTACGGCAAATTAATTAGAACAATTAAAAAAATTTTTTAAAACAGCATAACGTCATTTAATTTTTTCTGTGTAGATTTAATTGAAGTCGTGAAGAAAATCTTTGAGAGTAGTGTAAAGCCCAAAGTTCGATTTTTTCGTCTCTAGAGGTGATGAGTGTGCCGGAGTTTTAGTTTGGCGGAGACTAAAGTGTTGGTATTTGTTAACCACTTGATAAGCCGGCACAAATCACTGATTTGATTTGAATCTCGTGCTATGAGATTCGTCGATGCACGTTTGTCTTTGCGAGCGCTTCGTTTTACTTCGCGACCTAAGGTAGCGTGTGAACTTTGAAAAGTTCTCCTTTAATTTTTCGTTGTAGCAAAGTTAAGTGCTGCTTTAAGCATTTTTCTTTCATTTATTATTTGCCAAAATTCATAAGAGACCCCACATTTTCGTCTTGTTGATTTAAAACCTATAAGTTCTGTGGCTGAATTTGTTTTGTGAATTGGCAGTCCCTTTGTTGATCTGGCGTTGTTCAAGGCACTTAATAATAGAATGTTGTTTTTTAGCCATAAAATGTAATCTTTGAAAATAGTTAAATGTTATTTTTAATTTAAGGCCATACAATTATTATTAGTTAATTGTTTAGTGTTATTATTTACCATAGCATATTCTATTGTAACCATACTATAGTTATGTCTTCTTTGTGAAAGATAAAGCAATAAAATAGTTGCCGATGAAAATAATATGGCAAGGGTAACCATAATAAGTTAAAATTTTGTCATTAAAAAAAATTTGTTTGGGGTTGAACATTTCGAAAAATGTGTTTTCTCTGCGTGATAGTCTACTATCAAGCGAAAACTTCCTAAATTTTATATTAAGAGCTATTTTCTTTCCAAACTATGAAACAAAGTACTTAAAAGCTAATGGCTTATTTTACACTGAAAAAAATTAATTGCTATTTTACACGAGATACTTTAAAATTTTAGTTTTTTTTTTAAATTCCAACCCTGATGTTAGTTGTGTTCCTTGTTGGTATGTAGGTAAATTAAATGGCGGCATAGTGTCCATGGACGTTATGACACTCCAAAAAGTGTCGTAGTGTCCATGGACACTATGACACTTCTGAAAATGTCATAACATCCATGAGCACAATGTCACTTTGCAAAATGACATTATGACACTTTCAAAAGTGTCATAAGGTCCATAATTACTAAAGAAGTTAAATACAAAAAAATGATCTGCATACACGCAGAGAAAAACATGTTTCATTATGGTCCCAACCAACAAAACTATTTTTAAAGAAACTAATTTAACCATAATATGGTTGTCGGTGACAATGATTTGGTTAAATGAAACATACTATGGCAAAAATATTTTAAAAAATGGTTTTGCTGCTTTTTCTCTGGGTGTATATATTAAATATATAACGAAAACACTTTTGGGCCCATGGATTTTCTCCTCTATGGTTTAACAAATACCGGCTTCGCTTACTAAAGCTTCTCTGCACAGCTGGCTTTTGTTCGGAAACAAGGCAGATTTTAGAAGCTTTACTTAGCGAAGCCGGTGTTTGTTATACCATAGCTTTAGTTAGCGAAACCGGTATTTGTTATACCATAGAGAAGAAAATCCTTCGCCCGGCGAAAGGCCGGCTATGATCCCAAATTTGTTTACATATTAATATTTTTCATTATAAGTTAAGTTGTGGACATTATGACACTTTTGAAAGTGTCATAATGTCTAGGACACTAGTGACAATAGTATGGACACTATGACACTGGACGTTATGACATGCCACCAATTAAATTCTAAAAATAGTTTAAAGAAAATGTGCAATTAAAATCTGCCACTTTCTTAGAATAAATAATTTTTTTTTTATTAAAAGCAACATCTAAAATCGTAAGAGAATTTTGTTGGCTTTATTAAAGGACCTTATTCTTATTCAAGCTGATTATTTTTAGTTTTTTAGCCTACAAAGCTAATTTCAACGTTTTGTGGTGCGACAAAAAAATATGCTTAAGATCAATAGTTTAATGAATATAAACATAAAAACAATCGAAATGTATGTACAATCAAGCAAATTTATGGCGATCTCTTTTCTGAAAAATATGTTGCATATAATGGTGTTTTCTTTTCTACAAAAAAATGTCACATTTTATTTATAAAAAATGCAATTTGGTGTTCGTTTCTTAAAATATTCTAAAAAAATTATATTCTAAAAAAATTCACCCTTAAATGTCATAAGGCATTGATTGCACTTTACACGCCATATAAATCGAGTGTTGATAATGCCCTGTAAAAAGATGGCTTCTATTTACATACATATAGGGTTACCAGATGAAGTTGGGAAAAAATCGCCTCTAATCGGGACAGTAAAAATTTTAAGTTTTAAAAGTTATTTTTTTCTTTTATTTTATAGTAAAAAATATAAAAAACCATAAAATTTTAATGGTAGGTTGTCAGTGAAATAAAATTTAAATGGATTCGGTGTTTTAAAATTGTTTTTGAAAAAAAAAAAAACGTCAAATCAAGAAATCGTAAAAACTTGGTGTTAATAAATCGGCAATCTGGCAAAGGTATTTTCTTGTTTAGTCTGGGTTCACACTATTAAAGTTTTCTTTCAGAAAGTCTGAGTTTATTGGTGAGAGGGGAAGAGAACATGCTTTTTTCTCTCCTCTCTCACCTATAAACTTAGCCTTTCTGAAAGAAAACTTTCATAGTATGATCCCAGACTTACATTTTTCATTAAAAGCAAACTAAAGAAATTGGAATTTGGTCATTCATTTTGTTCATTTATTTATTTATTTAATATAAATCTATTAACAAATTTGGGTTTAAGTATATTTTTTTTATATATTGAAGAACAAACTATTTGTCAGCTGTTAAAAACAGGGCGATCCTATTTTGTGTTTTGTTCTCGTCAAATAAAAAATTCCAGCATTACATGTTTGGCAAGACATTTTATACATGCACCTTTAAAAATTTGGTATATTTTTTTGGGGAAAAGAGAACACCATAAGTATGTTACTTGTTTGACATTTTCTTGTTCGTTTCTACAAAAAAAAAAAAAAAACAGCTGTGGGAAAAAAATTTAAATACTTTTGTGAATTTTGTGTTCATACTGCAGTTTGTTAGATCGGAGTTACAATTTACTTCTTTGTTTGAACAACCAAGGTTTTACTTCATTTGTCATGGATTGTCCTACTCAAATGGAACTACGAGTAAATATTATTATTTATATATATTTTTATCGTTTTAATTTGTTGCACGTAGCTAGTGCTGTAAATCTTTCTTTCCAAACATAATAGTGTGCAGAAACCGCTCGAAAAGTTTTAAAAATTGCAAATGAAGTGCACTATTGAAAAAAGTTCAATGGCATGTTCATTCATTTCAAACGAAGACTTCGCTCGCTTAACTTACATATAAAACAAAAGCAATATTTTATTAAAGAATATGCATTTAATCGAATGCAATTCAGCTATTTTAAATAGCAAACTTTTATTGCACAAATTAAAATGCAAACAACGGATGCTCATATAAGCGACAAATACTTAATTTGTGTAATCTAAAGCTACAAGTAGCGCTTAAGGTACTTTTTGACGATCTATTTTTTGCAGATGTAAAATCTATATGTTATTGCACATGTCAGCCAAAAGTTCAAAATACAAAAGGTTTATAATATTTGCTTTCACGAGTTCATTTTTGGTTTCATCTGACACAGCCTAAAATCGTCCCAAACAACAAATTATTTGGTTACCTATATTTTATTCGCTTTTAATTGTTTTTCAGTTTTATAATAAAAGTTGTTCCTTTAAAAAATGTGTGTAAGTAAAATTGGTTTTAGAACACGCTCTTATTGATAAATTTTACACTGCTAGTTCGTGCAGACATATTCTTTTTTTTGCTTTTACACGACATGTTTGCATTTTGCTTTGTGAAATTTAACAAGAACACTTCTAAATACATGTCGTGTAAAACTGCCTTTAGGAAATTGTTGCATAAGTAGTTGTTGGTAATATGTAAGCAAAGTTTATGCTGAGATATGTTTTACTCACAATTGGAAGGAGGTCAACTCAGCCTTTTACGTGGTGATAGAAAGGCAAAGCCCAAACTATGCAGATGTTCCTATAAAGCAAATCTACTTGGTAGGACTACATACATTTGGAAATTGTTTAAATTTTAATTTTTTTATAATGCTGGTGATCTTTTAATTACAAATTCCATAAATTATAAGTTTGTTATATACCTTAGTACACTCAGAGAAAAATTAATCCATCCGTACTCAAATCAATCCGAAGCGGTATTAATTGTAGGGTGAGTACGGATTTTCCTTAATCAAGTACAGAAAGATTGATTCAAGTACGGATTTTCAATCGCAAAATATTTAAATTATCTATATTCAATCCCGTTTTCGTACTTAAAATTATCCGAAAATGAGTTTGATTTAAGTAAAACTAAGAGTGAATCAATCTAAAAATGCGCTTGGTTCAAGAATTATAAAATTGTTTAATCTGAATTCGTACATAAAATAATCCGAAAATGAGATTGATTTAAGTAAAACTAAGAGTGAATTAATCTCAAAATGCTCTTGATTCAAGTATTAAAAAGTTGATTTTATCCCGGGTTAGAAAGAAAAAATTAATATGATTGATTTACTTTCTCGTATATCACCTTACAGAATGACAAAACACCAATATCATGCCCGATATGGTTTTTACTTTAGCAATCTTATGTACATATTAAACCAAAAATATAAACTAAATGAGAAACAAGAGTTTAAATTTACTTTTTAACCCTTCGTAGTACACATGAGTCTGGCCAGATCTTTTTTAAATGTGTATAAAAAATCCAAACATGCGTAAGCCGGAGGATTAAACACAACGAAAAGTTAAATCTTTTTTTACTTGATTTAAGCATTTTATAGTTATTTCAAGAAATTCCGGGACTGATTTTCGAAAGTAATACCATTTAGGATTGTTTTGAGTACGTTTAAGTGTTATTCGTACTTGAATTTTTGAGTACGACTCGTACTTAAAGTAATCATAAAAGACATGATTCATCCCTAGTGTTTTTCTTTCTGTGTGTATAAAAATCTATTGAGAAACAGCTTTATTTTGTGATAGCAGCAAACAGAATTTGCAACCAAACAAACATTCATATCGTCACCTAAAATGCAAAAGGCCGTAACTACTCAAAAATTCAAATTTGACTTTCTGATTGATTATGACGTACTTAAGCGAAACACATCTACACAGAAAATCGTACATGTATACGTCCAAAAATAACGACTTTATTTCCGAAAAACAAAAGACCGTAACTGCAACGTTAACAATTTCATAAACCAAAAAGCCGTAACTACAGTATTCCAAAAAAAAAACAAGAATAAAATCAAAACAAAGTTGCATTTGATTCTCTTTCAATGTGTGTTATTGCGTTATTATTTTTCTTAACCACTTTAATTTAATTTTATTTTCTCGAATTTAATTTATAAATTAAATAAACTTTTTTAATAGTTATGAGGAATTTTGTGTTTTGTTTTAAAATACTTACAATAAAAAGATACAAAAAGACATCACTTGCCTAAAAACTTTTTAAGTTACGTCCTTATTTCTTATCTTAACCAATTGTTTTATTTTATGCACAATTTTATTCTTGTAGTTACGGCTTCTTGGTTTCAGAAAAATAGAGTATAAAAGGCAGTAACTAACATTTCTTAAAAAGTACTTTTTTCCATTAATTTCTTTTTTAGAAACAAATCCGTCTTTGTTTTCTAAGCTTGAATCTAAAATTTGGATATTAAGTTTTAAGTAGTCTTTAATTTATAACGTTTATTCCTTCTCCTGTAAAAAAACCATAAAGTGTAGTTACGGCCTTTTGCATTTTAGGTGACGATATACAAAAATTCTGCTACAATAATTTAATCCTGATAAAAGTCAATGCTTTCCTTTTGGAACTGTTCCCGATGCGGGTATATCGAAAATGTTTTCCCACTTCAGAAAGGTTTGCGTTAATGTGGATTACACTTAACATCAGGGTTGATAAAGTTGGTACAATTGTACTTTTTTTGGTACAATTCAAAACTAAAAAGTACGCTGGTACCCCCGTGACTTATTCGGTGCTTTTTTCAAATTTTTCAAATCTATGTTAATTGATATAAAATGGCAACTCGTTTTTACTGTCCAACGAATATAAGCGGAGTTTAGTGTTTTGTGCAATTGGTCTTGCAAAAATGCTAAATTTCGTAGCTTTTTTATGTAATCTAACGGAAACTCTGTGGTTTTTATTCTTATATTTCATATTTGAAGCTTGAGAGGAAAACCAAAAATATAGTTGGTTTTACACACTTCAAGACTCAAATTGAAGAAAAACTACATACTGGTAGACGAGGCGACTTCTCTTGCTCTACCACACGGCATCAACAACTCAATTTACTTGAAAAGCGGATTTAGTAGGTTTTCATATTTAGCCGACGATATGCCACATTCTAAATTAAGTATCAGCGGAAGCATATAAATGTGCATTTTCTGATGATACTGACGAGTTTTTAAAAGATATTGGAAAACAGTTCTGCAAACGTTCTAGTAGGAGAAACGACTTCCTCTCATTTCAAGATAATTTTGGAACGAACTTATAATATTTTAAAATATTCGTCAACAAGTGGTTGTCACGTCAAGAAGTAATCAACAGAAGTTTGAAACAGTGGGATCCACTCCATTATTATTTTACTCGAATGATCTTGAAGGGAGTTTTTCAAGCGCTAAATTTAATTTAATTATATCCGTACTTTGTACTCCAGCCTATAAATGTCTTTTCTATTTCTGCAGTATGTGTTTATTAAAAATTGTAAACACAATAAATTTGGAAATGCAATCCGAAGATGCTCGTATGCACTTAACGCTTAAAATTTTTATTTTCGTTTAAGACTTGCGATTGTATTTTGAGAAATATTCGTCAAAAAAAAGCGCTCTCTGGCGGCAATTAAAAATAAATTGATTTCTCGATCCTAATAATTGCATCATACAGGTTTTTTTTTTACTCCTTTTCTTGAATATTTTGGAAAACTAATTTAAAAAATCCGGGGGCTCGAAATTTGTTTTTGACCTATGGTTCCTTTAGCAAAGTTTTTTAGAATGACTTAGTGAACAAGAATCGCGATGTGCTTTTGATGAGAAAAAAATTTTACGCACCCTATTATATATGTGTAACTAATGAACATGTATTTGTTATTTTTTCTTAGCTATCTATACTTAACATGAACTAATGAATTTTAAGTATAATTTGTTTTTGTTTTTTAAAAATTAAACAAAAAAATATAATAAATGATTAAGTACTATTGGGCTCGAAAAAGTACGATTTTAATAGTTTGTTGGTACAATATTGTTTTTCTCATTTACCATCCCTGCTAAACATGTTATCACACAAACCAATTTTTATATGTTAAGAGTTTTGGAAAGTTCCATTAAAATATATTTTTGCCTAACGACCAACGATGTATATTTGCTTAAAAATTATGAATCCATTTTCCAACCGATTAAATATATATACTTAAATATATGTACTTAAACTGAACAAATTCTCGCCATTTTTTTCAACTAAACATTAATGAAAAACAAAATCAGTTTTAATTACAAATGTCAATCAAGTGAATTAAACGTTTACTTATATCAACCAAATAAGTACAGAAAATGTTGTCAATATAAAAAAAATATTTAATAAAAACTATTAATTTTTTAACTTGGGCAAATTTAATACCATTTTTTAATACATATCACAAATTTTTAAATTGAAATTATTTTGTGTTTTTTTCTGTGTTTAGTAAAACTCGCACTTTTTAAGAAGTTCTGCACTCTGTTAACTCTAACAAACCAGAATTTCTCTATAAATGCCCCTGATTTTATTTTTGTAGCACAGTGTTATGTTGCCTAGTTCTCTTATTAAAAATAAAAAATAGAATTATGTTTTTGACACAATGAATTCAGCACTGCGAAGCTTAAGAAACAAAATTGTCCACAAATTATCTTCTTGTATAATTAAAGTGCTTATAAATTAATTAATTTCAAACACAAATGTATACGCCTCATACTATCTGAAGTATATATTCATATTTATATGCTGCATATTATTAAAATGATTACGGTGCATTATTATTTTAATAGCATTTTTATGCTAATGGATTTCCAATAGAATTTTTAATTTTACAATTTCATAGTAATACAATTTGCAGAAAGTGAAAATTAACAGGTTTAATTTGCTGTAAAATATTAAATAATCAGAGATATGTTCAACTATTTCATGCTTAAATTCGCTCAGCTGAAAGTATCATTTAAATAAGGTTATAATAACTTTTTCAAATACATATGTAATAATATTTTTTGTTATTTATTTACTTAAAATATTTAAATATAAACTAAATAAAATTATCGCTTAACTCTGGGTTATTGCGTTACATTAACACAAGTTTTTATTTAAGTATAAAGCATTAACAAGCAAGAGAGTATACCGGGTCAGATTTTATACCCCATATCACAGTTTACTATATCTTGGAATCATGAGCAATCATGGATATGGCAAAAAATCATTGTTTTGATTTTAAGATTCATATGAGTTCTTTGTGACGAAATATTATTTAGAAACGAAAATCTTATGAGATTTGTCCGTCGATTTTATACAATGTTTATATGACTTATGGTGAATTCTACACCTACTAGATAATAACATAGTAGCCACGATAAAAGTAATGAAGTTATGGTAGTTAAAGTTATATTTGGACTGATTTAAAAACAAAATTGGTAATACCATTTATATTACAATAAGATATTTTTGGAGCAAATTGAATCTACACACCAACAAAAATGGATACTTAATGGGCAAAAAGACTGTTTTTAAGAGAGAAGTTTGTTTGAGGGCCATGTAAAATTATAGACTGATACACACTATTTAAATAGGCTTCATCTGTGTGACAACTAAAACGTATGCACCAAATTTCTTCACAATAATCCTCAAAATTGCGAGCTGTACTTTACGCACAAAGTCACAGGAACAGACAACCAGCCAGCCGTACAGAAGGACGGACATTATAAAAATGACTTTCTAAGTCGATCGGTAAACTAAAAGGTGGGTCTAAGCCAATATTTGTATATGTATGGAACACACATTATTACAAACGGATAACACCAACTTGGCTTAGTATTTCTTTCGATTGGTATTTATTTATATTCATTTCTTACCAACACTCCACGTATACATCCTGATGAGCACCTACTTCCAAGCTTTGTAATTTCATGATAATAGATACAGCCAACACCTGAAGCTTGCCTGGGGCTTGAAATTGTCAGCACATCTGTGGCTAAAGGTTATTAACATGATCCTCAAAATAATGCGCTAAAATTTCCGCCTGTGTGTGGGTTTTCAGTCAGTACGATAAGCCCCTGTTGGGTAAAGATACGTAATTTCATAAAATTTTTTTAATGAATTTAAAAAGTGTTATTTGCTGTAATTAATATTTTTCTTTTTTTCTTCTTCTAAAGTTAAGCCAAAAGTTTAAAACAACCTTGTTCATCGTATTAATTACTTTACTTGTTTTCTCTTTAAAATTAAAATAAATTATTCTTTGAATATTTAATTAAGTTTTTTTTCTGTATGCGGGTTGATTGACAATTTAATTTACTAAAAATGTAGGCAGAAGTAAGAAATCAAATGAACAGGATATTAACATTTGTAGGTAAGAAGGAAAATATAGCAGTATATTAATTATGTCTTACAAAGATATTTCAAAAGTAATTTTGGTTGCTACTTTTCAATACTCAACTGCTTTTAAAGAGTTTCTTAAAATCTGTGCGCTTTGTAGCTCTTAATAAATTTCCAAAATAAATAATGAGTTTCGCCGTATTTATGTAAATAATTTTGGCTCTCAAATTACAAGCCGGTTGTCTGTCAGACACCAACAGGAAGTTCATAATTTCGCAAAAGGAATTAAAAAAGAATTTACAGCTAAAGAAAAGCAAAATACGGCATCATACTTATTAAGATATTCCAAAATAAATAACGTAAAGCAATAGACTACTAAGGAAAATTATTTAAAGCCATAATGTAAAGGTTAGATTGAACATAGATTAAATAACACAAAGTACAAAGAAAGTACATTAAAAAAACAATCAAGCTAAAATTACACTAACCTCATTAACTGAATCAAAGTTAACATTCTGCTGGCTGTTAATAAAAGCATAACGCAGATTTACAAAAAAACTTAGGGTTTCCAATTTCCCGGAAGCTCGAATTTGTTTTTTAATTTTTAGGAATTCTCGGACAATTTTCTTTGAGAAATGTTAAGAAATAGTAAAATCATAGTTAAATCACAGTCGATTGTTTTGTTCTCAGTATCCATATGTTTAGAAGATGATACTTAGTTTATTTTTTGGTTTCAAAATGCTTGTCACCATCTTTAGATCTCTGATATCAATACAAAAGTTTGTTGTCATAATAACGAGGAAAAGCAGAAAACGGTGTTTCATTTTCTCTGCCAATAAACTGGCCTCGGGGATATAAGGATGAGACATTTTGGGAGATCAGATTTGCCATGCTTAGATGCTCTATCAAATGTAGGACTAAGGTCAATCTTTCCTTTCTGCAGAAAATAGAAAAGGTTTTAGGCTGCATTAATGTCTGTGGAATAATGTGGTGAAAACTTGCTTGACTCCGGTCACTGGCGTATGGCATCACAAAGCAACCGCCATAAGGTTCCCAGTAAGCCCCTCCTCGGGTTCGCTTCCCATTTAACCTAACAAAACGTTACAAAAGGTTTTAATAAGCAAGTCGTAAAAGAAATGAGGTTAATTTATTTGGAAAAATCTTTGCGCTAATATCTTCAAGTATTCCATAGAAATAAAAATATTTTACACTCCTTAATGTTAAACATTTTAACAAGATTCTGGCGGATCCTGCCATTATGAATATTATTTGCTCTGGACGAAAAATAACCTTCTATGATCTTTTTAACATTAATAAACTGGCAGTTAGTACGATTGTTGTTTCGAACGTTAACGTTCGCATAGAAAATTATATTTAAAACAAAAACAAAATTCAAAAATTTGTTTAAAATGTAATTTTATATGCGAACGTTGACTTTCGAAATCGTTGAATAGGCGATTAGTCTTTTACACAATTTTTATTTTTGCATTATTTATCTTTCAAACACCATGCGTCAGATCGAGTGTATTGGAATAACCTTGTGGCGGCCCTATGCTCCTTGCAGGAGTAAAAGGAACGAATATATATATATATATTATTTATCTTTTAGCCTCAAAATTTTGGTTTTAGCTTTTTTGTCTTTTTTAATTTCAAAATAGCCCTTGAAAGGCTTAATTCTCGTATGTCAAAAAAGTTAATTCATTATGAAATTACGAAAGTCAAAGTTTTATAATTAAACTAATTGAACCATCTTTTAAAAAGCTAACAGCAAAAAATCTTAAAATTATATGCTCTTTGCTTTGAAGCAACAGTTTTTGTTCAAAAAGTAAACTCTTGCTTTCCATTCTGCTTTGAAAATATTCGAATATCAACTGTTAAAAAGTATTTTCATGGCTTAGCGTTCGGACAGCTTTGGTTTGCTGTGACTTCGTACAATAGAGGTGTAAAATAAAAAATAAACAGTTTGCCAATGAGGAACCCCTTTGTAAAATTAACTTTTTAGCCGTTGACACTACAAATAAAAACAAATGTATTCTCCCATATTGATAGCGAAGAATTAAACTACGATGATTGAGGGCTCCTCCAGTGATCCAATTGATGGAGGAATATAGAATAAAACCAATATAGAAAAAATCCTGTTTCTGAGCTGGTAAATCTAGTGTTTAACTTTTTATTACTTTCTTAAATTAATGCTAAGGTTAAACGAAATATATAAACTATTCAACAAAAGAAATAATTGCCATTAATTAAAAAAAAAAAAAAATCAGTGACTTCTTTTGAAAATAATATGCAATAAGACCCTGTTGGGTAATTTTAACCCATAAATACAACATAAGGGCTAAAGTACCTTTTTATTTTTGATAACTTTCATAAATTTTATCAACTACTAGCTGACCCGACAGACGTTGTCCTGTCCAAATTAAGAAAAATGTTTGCGTTCGATTTTTAAAATTCGTTAAAAAGATACGAACATTTGAAAGAAAAATTAGTCAAATCGTCCAAATCGGTCAAGCCGTTCTCAAGTTATGCGCTTAAAAGAAAAAGTGGGCGTAAAAGTAGGCGTGGTACATTTTTTTTCGATGAAAACGTAAAATGGATTAATACGAACATTTAAAAGAAAAATCTGTCAAATCGATGGCCGTTTTCTGATTTTTGGTAATTCGAAAAAAGTGGGCGGGGCAAAATTTTCTTTCCGTAAAAACCTAAGTTGGACCATGGCAATCAATTTACAGAAAAAATCGTCTAAATCGGTCAAACCGTTCTCAAGTTATGCACTTAATAGAAAAGGTGGGCGTAAAAGTAGGCGTGGTAAATTTTTATTTCGATAAAAACTTAAAATGGATTAATACGAACATTTGAAAGAAAAATTTTTCAAATCGATGGCCGTTTTCTGATTTTAGGTAATTTGAAAAAAGTGGGCGTAAAAGTGGGCGGGGCAAAATTTTCTTTTTAGAATATGAGCCCTTTTTGTCAAAAGCGGTTTAGTTTTTTCTGCCTTATTTTATAATTCAATTTAGCTTCCCATTTCACAGCTCCTGGCAGTGTTGCCAAATAGTACAAATATAAAATATTAAAACTGGGCCAAAATTTTAGGCACATATTTCCTCAAGTTTTTTCTTTGAATAGGAACTCTAATTAAAATGATTGTAAGACCACAATAATTTAGTTTGCCTTTGAGTTTAAAAACACTTGCTTTAGTGTTATTAAAGAAAACATGTTGTATCCTATTGATTTTTTATTTATATTAAATAAAAAATATGAAACAAATGTTTTTATTAATCACTCCATGTTTTAACGTAATTGCGGATAAAGTTTTATATCTAAGATACGTTCATAAAACGTAATTTTCCCAAATAAATTATATGAGAACATTAACACTATAGATTTAATTTCTGTTTATTATTAAAGTTTCCTAACTTAATTTATTATAAATTCAAATGGACCGAGAAGCTCCTTATTAATTGCATGATTTATAGACGAACATAACTTTGAAAGCAAATGAAAATCCATCACAAAAGATTTAATTATTTATGATGTAATATGACGTGAATACAACACAAGCAAAGAAAAGAAAGAAAATGTTTTCCAAAATTAATTTACTTTGAATAAAAAAAAAAAACGAAATACAAAGTGATAAAGTTTATGAGAAAGGAACAAATGGTTGTTTGTTCATGATAGATAGATATTTATGGGGTATTCGTTCTTAAGAATAATTCTATTATAATTTTAATTGTTAAAAAAAAAAAACATAAAATTTGTAGAAGTTTTGTAATTATGGCTTCAGTATTTAAAGTCAAATTTAAAAAAAAAAAAGGATTTTCCAGAAAATTTATAACATTATTTTTCAAAAATTCAAAAGCTCGTAAATATACAAACAAAATATTTTCGATAATAAGCTTTTCTTTAAAGATATCCAACTCTTGTGAAGTTAATAAAATGCAACTTTTGGTTGCAATAAGAATAACAATAAGAATCTACACTTTGTTACGAAATACGAATTCTTGGCCCACACGTCGATGGTTTTCTTCCGCAACCTTGTAACTCAAAAACAACTACTTTTCAGGAGAGACAAAATAATTTTTTTTTTACCGAATATTTTAAACATAATCCAAGAATAAGATGAAATTCCGATATTCCGTCAAACAAAAAAATTGGAAAATTGTAAGGCGGTATTTACAGATTACTTTGCCGGTTAAAACATAAAATAGAAAAAACCATCGTAGTGTCTCTTTAACCCTCTAGAGGCTTTGTTTTGTTCTTACCTTAACAGTAAAGAAGATACAAAATAACATTTCCGTTACCAAAAAAAAATTAAAAGTCTATTTTAAAAAAATTTCTTTCGAAATACGAACTCTTGGCCTCTAGTGTCTCTTTAACCCTCTAGCGGTTTAGGCTGCTTCTATTTATTCGTATTTTCTTATCTTATTTAAACTGTAGAGAAGATATAAAATTAAATTCCATTACCAAAATAGATTTAAAAGACGACAGATAAAGGGTAAAATTCATCTTGAACTACCCGCTCTCAATGAGAGTATTTTTAATGATAAGTGGTGCAGACACGCATGAGGGGTAAATAATATCGCAATAAATGTAAAATCAAGTTGTTGCTCTTTAAATTATTCTTAAAATTTTTTTATATTTAATAATAGGAAAGGTTTTACATTTCTTATTCTTATTCATAAACGAGCATACGCTTTTTGATCAAGTTTTATGTCTCAAATTTTAAAAAATTGTATATGTCAGAGATTTCTTTTTTTAATTAAAGTATGGACATGTATATGGGCATTTCCCCACAATGGTCTACCAGGATGAAAAAATAAAATGTTGATTATCATCGTCTTTTATTGTTTCTTATTATAAAAAAGTCTTTGCCCTTAAAAAAGAAGGGTTTCATAGCATTATCTCCGCTGTTTTACTTGAGGAAATTGGCCTGAAAACTGGAAAATTTTATAATTTTCTGTATTTTTTACTTCTTAAGACTTATTTTACATGCAAGAAATATGTTATGTTTATATTCTTTCTTCATAATCTCTCCATTACAATCAATTGCCAAAGGAGTATTAAGTTTTTTGTTAAGGAAATTTTAAGACATTTATGGGAAAATACGTAGTGATAATAATAAAAAAACATATGGAAAAATCGTACGTTTGCGATCCCCACGTTCGCGACCGGTAAATAAGCCAATTAAACAAAAACCCAGAGAAACACTTACAAAATTATTACAGTAACTGATTGTAGGTTATTAAATTCGTTTTCCGTACTGTTAAAATTTAATGAAAATATAGTTATTTTACTACTAATTTTATTTTTTAGCATTTATGATTATTATTTGAAAAACAAACTACCAAAAAAAAAAAAAAATGTTTTTCCGTATATATTTTGTTATGTAGTTTGATTTTTGTCGGTAAAAATATATTTTTTAAATGTAAAAACTATTCAATTTTACGGAATATGCTGTTTAATAAATAAAAAATTTTAAAATGAATGTAAAAATCATTTGTTTTAAATGAAATTTTAATGATCCGTTTTTTAAATGAATTTTAAGTTGTTTGAAATGAATTTTCGTTTGAAATTAACTACATAATATTTTGAGTGTATATTTTATTATGTAAATACTGGATGGAGACCTACATTAATACAATTTTAAAATAAATTAATAATTTTTGAATACTTCGTTCCATTGCGCAGATTTTTACATTTCACCACTGTCAGCCAAAGTTGACTTCTATTTTGCATACGTTCGTGACCACACGTTTATAACTCTTATTATGAAAACTTAAACTCGATGAATTCTTTCTTTTGCACTAAACATAAAGCTATCGAATCGAAAAGAAAAAATGCTAGGAAAAAGTTTTGTTTTCTTTATTATTTGTACATCAAAGGCGTACGAACGTACGTTCGTGACCCCAGAAAATGCCCATATTTAGTAGGGAAGTAACGAATACCGATAACGATATATCGGCGATACTTAACGTTTGCCGACAGATTTAATTTCACTAAGAAACTATTTTTTTCTGTGTATTTACAATGTTTAAATATAAAACGAACAAAAACAACAAGGGGTAATTAGATAATATAACAAACATATATTTTTGGCATTTGGACTAGTACACAGAAAAAAATTTTGCACCAGTAAACGCATTAATCAAAAATAAAATAAGTTTTAATTAAAAATTTAATCAAGTGAATTAAACGTTTAATCAAGTGAATTAAAAGTTTAATGGATATTATTTATTTGTATACTGGTGCAAATTAATGTTGTCAATTAAACGTTTAATACACTTGATTAAACGTTTAATTCACTTGATTAAACGTTTAATTCACTTGATTAAATTTTTAATTAAAACTGATTTTATTTTTGATTAATGCGTTTACTGGTGCAAAATTTTTTTCTGTGTAGTGCTGCGATACTATCGATATTTTCTACTATCGACTGAATGTTTGTACTTGAGTAGGAAGAAATTTATTTTTTTGTTAAAACACAAGCGCGCACCTTAGTTGGCTTAAATCAGTTTCTCCTGTTATTTAATATTTCCCCGGCAGCAGAAAAGCACCTTTCTGAAGGAACCGAAGTAGCAGGGACTATAAGATATTTTAATGAAATTGTAGATAAATTGGTTTTAACTCTCCGAAAAAAAGGTAAATGGTCGTTCATTGTATGCTTTTGCTCTCAATTGCATTTTCATTTGTCTTTTTTTTATTGTTTACAGCATTACAAAAACTTATGGTTTTTCAGTCCCTGTCTAAACATATACAAAAGTTGACTTAAGGGCTTTTAATTAATAGTACAAAGAAGCACTGCGGAGCTACCAATACCACCCGATATTCTTCTTGTTTGTAGACATTACTTTTTTCCGGCGCGAATTAAAAGCAAGTAAACTTGCGGCGAAAAACTGTGATTATAGCTGTTGTTTCATGTTTTCACAGCTGTATACGTTTAACAGTTTTATTTGGTTTAATATCTTTAGTTTTTCTAAAATCTTTATGGGTGAAATTTCCTGCACTCATAAAATTATTACAGTAACTGATTGTAGGTTATTAAATTCGTTTTCGGTACTGTTAAAATTGAATAAAAATATAGTTATTTTACGAATAAATTTATTTTTCAACATTTATGTTTGTTATTAAAAAAACAAACTACCAAAAAATAATGTTTTCCGTATTTTTTTTTTGTTAATTTGTTTGATTTTTATCGGTTAAAATATATTTTTTAAAAGTAAAAACTATTCAATTTTAACGAATATGATGTTCAATAAATAAAAAACTTAGAAATTACTGAAAAAATCATTTGTTTTAAATGAAATGTAAATGATCCGTTTTTTAAATGAATTTTAATTTGTTTCAAATGAATTTTCGTTTGAATTTAACTTCATAATATTTTGAGTGTGACGATCTGGCCTAAGCAACCAGTGAAATGCGCATAGGAATAGCTTATCCCATCAACAATAAATTTCAGTGTTTTTATCAAGAATAAAAATTGGGAATTATGCACGAATAACAAAACCTTTTAAATTTTTTTACGTTTTCAAAATTTGGTATTATAAAAGAAATTTTTCTTTGATTTTGGCTAATTATATTATTTTTATTAAAAAATAATTTTTCAATCAGTTTTTTTAAAAAATTGCTATCTTTTCTCGACTTAGATGTTTTGTGAAAATGCCTAAGATATTTTGTGCTCTCAACTTTTGCTATGAATTTATTTTTGAACATTTTTATGTAATTTATTCTCGATTCAAGTCAGTTGAAAATCTAATATGGTCATCTGGAAGGAGATAAAATAAAATAATGGGTAAACTTACCCTATAAAAATGTTTGAGTTATTTCCATACCACTTTTGCTTTTCTTTACGGAATAAAAAAAAAAAGCCATAACGAAAATAAAAATTACGAAGAACTACAAAAAAAGCTTAAAATAAATCTTATTATTTAAGTAAAATCTTGTTGTGTTAGCTTTGTCATCTGCCCTCACTTTCTGCCTTCCAACATTAACTTAATTAGACAAACTGTTTTAATAATGACACTATTACTGAATATACAACACTTACGTACTCTTTTTTATCTTACAGAAAGTTTACTTAAATAAATATTCGTATTTAAAGACATAAATTCGTAATAAACACACAAACACATTCTTGTACAGATAAAGAGAATAAAACAAGATTTTTTAACGCCTAAAAGCATACTTTCATTTACGACTTTATGTAAGTATGTAGTTGTTTAAAACTGAGTAATAACTTCACAGGGACGTACGTATTTACACGCATAGTTGAATGAAAGTTAGAATGTCTTGTGCATGCACTTACCCTGCAGATAAATTAACGAGTATTTAGCTAGAAAAATACTGGTTGGCTTAACTTTAAACTAGTTGCACCTTAAATTCTTCCATATATCAAACTATCGTATTTAACGTTGTGTTATCATAGAAGCCCAACTTTTTCAGTTTGTTGCATTTTTATAATAGTTTAAAACTAGTTGCTTTATTTACAGTTCAAGTACTAAAAAAGCAAAATAAGATTTTACAAATCCCCTTAAAAGTTTTTTCATACTTAATTATTCCTTTATAGTACGTTATTTATTTTAGAATAATTCTAAGCCACTTACGACTGGAACCAGAGAGAGAGAAAGAGAAAGAGAGAGAGAGAACATTGTATATTATTTAGTTTCCTGTTCATGTCTCACTCTTGTTGAATCCCCCTTTGTTTACGTTTCAGAAAGAACTTTCAATTATAAGAAACTAGCGAAATGCCCCGATATGGTTTTCGTCATTCTTCTACATTGCAAATTTGATGTATTTAATAACTAAATAATTATAAAAAAAAGAATACGGGAATTTTTTATTTATTTTTTAATCATGAAAATAATTTGTGAACTCTAAAACTAACCTAAAATTTACGTTTTTCTTCATAAAGTGTTGTTATTGTTGCTTCTCAACAAGCTGTGCAGTGGAAATCTAATTCTTCGACGCCTTACAACTAGTAATAAACTGATCCAAAACATTTCTAGAAACGATTTTAGCTGCAGGGTACATACGAAGTATGTTTGAGTGTGCGTAATCAAATGACAGTGTTTGCCAAAGAAAAGCACACTTTGAAGTTCATATTCGCTTGTTCCATACTGACTTATTTTTTTTTTTTTTTGTATTCTTCATGTGTCTTGTTAAATAATGTGTCATTTTTCACACATGCATTTAAAATAATGTACGACATGTTCGTGACACGTTGTTTTAAATTAATCACGAAAGGAGAGGAAAAAAATTCTGTTTTAACTTTGCTCAAGTTATTTGTTAATCCTCTCTCCTGGTTAAAGAACTGTGTGTATTAGAACAAGACAGTCTGCTAATTTAATTATATTTACTTGATAATGAATTTTGCAGTAAAATTTAAATTTGTTTATTGTCTTGCTTTATGTCTTAAATGTGTTTAAAAAAAATGAGCTAAGGCATACTTTTTCTATGAAATTTATAATTAATTTTAGACAATATGAAGCAATAATCGTATCTTAAGCGTTTACTTGAATTATTAAATTAAGTTACCATGCAATTAAACCCGCAGAAGCCTTCAACGATAAAGTTAATGTTAAATTTACAAAATTTCTCAAAATAGCCCATATACTTTTGCTGGGCTTAATGTGATGGTTAGCTAATATGGAGAAATTTTTATAAATCAAATCAAGCTTTTTTTCTCGGGAATTTCCGGAATAATCTATTTTTTCGACCACCGCTTGCCCAGAATTAATTGCGAGGTTTCCAGGAAAGTATCTCTAAAAAGGGACTAATTCTGTTAGTCGTGATCATACTCAAACAAATGCTTTACAACACAAAAAAAATAATTTCGATTCGTTCAGTATCGACCGAAAGAATTAGAAATAAAATTGATTTCGAATCGGAAAAGTATCTCATTACGACTGCCAGAATTAAAAAAAGACTCTTCCAACACGAAGTAATACGCTTTTAAACATCAGTAGTTTTAAACTACTTTTAAATTTGAATTTTCTCAAAAATGTACAAGTACAAAGTACCGTTAAGTTTTTTGCGTTGACAAATTGCAAGAATTTTTTACATTTTCCTTTTCGGTGGAAAGTTTTTTTTACATTTGAAGTTCAAGAAAACAAATTTAATTATGGCCAGGTAGATGTAGCAAATGCCTGATTGTGCGCTGTTTGATTAAGTAAACGTTATAGAAAATCAAACAAATGTTTAATAAAAGAAGTGGTTACGTGAGGGTGTCAAATTATGTCTAGTGTGACCATGGTTTTAGTATACCTTCATTTACCACTGATTTGATCAGTTAAAAAGATATAGAGAGGGGTTGATAGTTAAAAAAGATATAGGAAGGGGAGGTTTTACTCCTCTCGCCATATTTCACGCACTATTCCTTCGTTTTTACAATGTCTGTAAACAAATTTTAAGAAAACAGGCTCATTAGTTAAGACGGTATAGGGATGGAAGCTTTTAACATTAAATAATAAAAATTATAGGCTATAGTTCCTTCCAGATGTTCCACTATGTTCCCGCCAAATTTCAAGAAAAATATAGGAAGGCGAAGCTTTTACCCTTTTTGACCCATTTTATGTCCTATTCCCTATTTCCTATTTGATTAATTAAGACGATATAGGGAGGATGGAGCTTTTACCCCTCTTTCAATATTTCACGCCCAATACCCTATTTCTTTTCAGATTTTACAGTTTCTGCAGGCCAAATTTTTAGAAAGCCGGTTAATTAGTAAATAAGTTAAAGAAAGGCGGAGTTTTTATCCCTTTTGCCCTATTTCACGCCCAAATTAACAAAAAATATTGGCTTTAGTTTATACTTGATGTTACACTATTTGCTTGCCAAATTTTAAATCGGTTGATTAGTTAAGAAGATATAGGAAGGGGAGCTTTTACGCCTCTTGCCCTATCTCACGCCCTAAATAGCAAAAATTACAGACTATATTTTCTCTAAATGCTGCACTATTTACCTGCCAAATTTCAAGAAAATCGGTTGATTATTAAAGAAGATATAAGAAGGGGGGCTTCTATCCCTCTTGTCCTATTTCATGTACGATTATATATTTTCTTTCAGATCTTACAGTGTCTGAAAGCCAAATTTTAAGAAAACTGGTTGATAAGTTAAGAAGATATTAGAAGGGGGAATTTCTACCCCGCCTGCCTTATTTCACGCCCTAAATATTTTGTCAGATGTTGTGTATTGATAACCAATATGCTTGTATCAAATATGGAAACCTTAGCTCTTTTCGTTCTCCAATTATACAGAAATTTTTATTTTCTTTGCAAGAGTTTCGTAAAGATCGGTTCAGCGGCTTAGGCAGCTATAAGGTACAAACAATCAAACATACATACATTATTTAATATATACATATATAGATAGTTGCTTCCACATGTTACACTATTTTCCTTCATACAAAAAGTAAACAAAATTTTACAATGTTAAGCAATTTAAAACTGCACAGATAAAAATTCATATAACATACGACTATTGATATTCGAACAATTACGAGAACGTTTATTTTCAAAGAGAATGTAAAATTTTTTCTCCCCACATTCCCTAATCCTTATTTGTCATTCTCTGCCTGTCATACTTTATTCTAGCAACTTTTATTTTCTTTGCCTAGAAGACCTGTATTGGAAAATGAAAAAATGTAAACAACATTTTTAAATTTAAATTACACGACAACTTGTCAATTTATTTGATTTTGTTTTTTTTTTATTATTTTTTTATTTTATTTAATTTTGTTATTTTTTGTTTTTATTGATGAATTTAAAACACCATTTAAATACTTTATTGCTGCAGCAACCATTAACAATAAATATTTAAAAGAAAAGAAATAATATTTTCAGCGATTTATTACAAACATTATTTTTTATTCAAAGGAATAAGTGAAAATAATACAAATACACTACGAAACCCCTAGGCACTCTTACCAACTAACATTGCACAGTGGTGTAAAAAAAAATAATGCTAAGAAATAACTTGGCCGTTTGCATAATTCGTTATTTGTTTAAAATTTACCAATGTATATTGGGGCCCTCCTAACCATTGGTGGTACCCTGCACCGCTAATGAGTAAAGATAGAATGATTTTTAAGAATAAGACATAGTAAGGAGCCATAGCTCAGTGATGCTTACCGTATGGTAATTTTGAGACACAAAAGGTAGCAGGATGTAATTTCATTTAAAATACGGTAATTTAAAGAAATTTTGGGTTTTTGGTATTCTAAATATTGTTATATTGTTACCTTAAACGCAAAAGGCCCTAACTAACCAAAAATTAAAAACTGACTTTCTTTGAATCTGGTCTATTGCATCAAAACAAATGTCCACAAAAAGTTTTTATTAATAAAAAACAAACAACCCAATCTGGGGGGTGCTGTAAGACCATGGTAGATAAGGCCATGCTGGCATTATTGCTCAATTAAATGGGAGATAAAGATGGGATGGCCTTATTGCCCAATCATTGAGAGCTAAGGTCATATGTAAAATTTTGCGAAATGAGAGACATAGTCATATTCTTTTTCGCAAATGAGAGATAAAGCCATATTTTTTCAAAAAATTGTTATGCATGGTGTAAATATTCTGTAAAAGGGAAAATCCTTAGTTATCATTGAAAAAAATTTTTTATTATTGTGACGCACGCAGAAAAACTTTATTCAGCGAAGCCACCTGCCGCGTCCTAATGGAGGAAAAAACCCCTAAGCATGGCCACAGGCCGTCACGCAGAAAAACTCTAGTACGCGAAGCCAGATTTTAATACTTAACTTTAGTGTTTCCGTAACTGAAATGAGATAAACCAATGTTCTAATATTGATAATGTGAGCTATGGCTATGATGGCTTTATCTCCCATTCAAATGAAAAAAAAACAAAAAAGGCTTTATCTCCCTATTGAATGAAAGATAAAGCCATCATGGCCTTATCTACGAAGGTTGGCAACCGATACCCATACCAATACTGTTAAAATTGAATACCGGTATTGATACCGATACCGAAATTAGTTATTTGCATAAAATACCGGTATACGTATACCGTTTCCCTTAAATCTTTTTGAGGATATTGTTTAAAAGAGTGCTACGTGAAATAAGTATTACACTTTGTGGCCGTCTTTTTGACCAAATGTATTTGATATCTTATCTTTATGCCTTATTACCTTATCTTACGCTGAAAACGAATATGAAGTCTGAAATGCTCAAAAGTATAACAGTTTTCGAGATATTCCAAAGTAACCGTTATTTGTGTTTTTGATAAAGATGATGTCACTTAAATGTAAATATCTTCAAAAATATTTAACGGATTATGTATTTCTTTTTTTACTTTGGCCATTCTGACTACACATTCCGATTCAGCGGACAATTTAACATAAAGATTAGGTGGCAGATGCATTTGATCACGACTTTGTTGGAAATTTTTAACACAGTGTTATAAATTAAGTCAATAAAGGTTTATTCGAACTTAACAAATATTTGACGAAAAATAATTTAAAAAAAAGCGTGACCATTTACTTGATTAAACTTTAGCTTTATTTTTAACATTTTCCATTTACTAAACTTTATTTGTAAGAAGGTAATTGTATAATGAAGTTTAAAAACTGTTCAATGATGTTTAATCTGGCCAAACATACGCAAAGGCAAATAATTAATCTAGATATGTATATAAAACAGGATGTGTGTATGTAGCGTATGGACTCCAAAACGGCTATGCGGATTTTGATGAAATTTTCAGGGAATCTTCAGAATATTCAGGCGGGTGACACTGTGAAGTCTGGTTTTCGAACTGCGGGCGGAGGGGCGTGGCAAAATCCAATTTTCATATTGCGTTACCAATGACATTTACATACATACATACATATATTTATTTATTTTTTGCTTATTTTTATTTTATTTTATTTTTTTTTTGAAAGCCGTTGTCATGTTTTTCAAAACGAGATATCAAACTCTTAAATCGGTTACATATGTAGTTCCGAAGATATTTAAAAAACACAAAATATTGATCCAATATCAAAAATTAAAAACTTTCGAAATCCACGAATTGCGATGATTCCAACGATTTACGATTCAAATTCAAGCGCCGCCAATTCCCTTTGCATCTTGCCTTTGCAAGCACAAGGCCTATCATTGACTATTGCTGGCTTAAACGGCTTGCTCCCGAGTTGGCACGCCAAAAGATTTATACGTTTTTACACTAAATAAAAAACCAAAAAACATTGTCTATCGGCTGGCCTTAAGATGAAATAACAAATAAATATAATTTCCAATTTGCCTTAAATACATGCGTTTCTTTTTGACTGAGCCCATATCTACACCATAGATAAGTTATTCTGTAAAAAAAACTTTATGATATGTATTCCATTCAATTTAAATCGTGTGGTAATACAACACTAATGTTTGCTTAGGGCCAGCAACGCGGACCGCGTCAACTAGTTTTTTAATAAAACTAGTGGTTACGTCTAGGACGTCAAATATTCAAAAGGAGTGAACATAGCTTAAGTCTCGTCCTAATGTGCCAAGGATTTTTAAATATTCTTTTAGATTTAAGATTTATATTTTGTGCACAAGGCGAATATTGACCTGCAAGGACGACCAGACATCTTATTTCGTCTGTGAGTGGTATTTTAATTCGATTGGTGAACTAAACGGTGACTTCTACGCACAAAAGTTTATAAATAATGATTTAAAAAAACAAAAAAATTTTTTTTCAAAAGATTGATCAAATAGCTATCGAAGCTTCTTGAGACCAATTTTGCTAACACCAATAGGTAATAAGTGACATGGACCCCCTCTAAGTCAGAAACTTTTTGACCGAAAATGGGTCACTTGATATAAAATCGCCCATATAAGAATAACTTAAAAAAAATTTTCTTTAATAACTTAAAAACTCATGTTATTTTTTTCTGTGCAGTATTAAATTTTAAATGCACTCTTAATCCACATCGTCAAATAATCAAAATTTTTTATCTACAAACCATAAAAAAAGTTGATGTCACGCCATTGTGCAGCATTGTTAAGATTAAATAATAAAAACCAAATAATATTGCCTTCCATTTTATTACATTCATTCTTTATTTTAAATTTTAGCTGCTCCAATGCCATTAAAAATGCCGTGCATCATATTTTGACCTTGGTTTGTTTTTTGTTTGATATATTTAGTTTGAAAATGGTTTGTGTATTTGTTTCATTCATTTGTGGTAGTAATGCTGGGAAAATATTCATTTTAAAACATACACCACCATAGGTGAGGATGGTATTATGCGTTTTGCTGATGTTTATGTGATACACAAATATTGGTATACCGATCGACTCAGAATCACTTTTAAATTGATTCAATGATGCCCGTCCGTCCGACTGGAACGTTAATCTTATGTGCAACGTACATGGGGCAAATTATAGCAGTCGTGATCGAATACATTTTCGTTTCGACAGCAGTTTATAGCAGTCGTGATCGAATACAATTTCGTTTCGACAGCAGTTTTATTTCTAATTCTTTCTGTCCATACTGAACGGATCGAAATAATTTTTTGTGTTGTAAAGCACTTATTTTAGTATCGACTGAAATAAAATTGCTTTCGAATCGAAAAAGTATTCGATCACGACTGCAATAATTTGCCCCTGATCGCAATTTTACAGAAAATTTGATGAAAGTTGGTACATGTCTTTGAATTGTCACATGCACGAAGCGAATCGGTCCATAATTTAAAAAAGTACCCACACAAAATTCTTTCTGGAATAAAGAATTTGTTCGGATAAACTATCTTTTTATATCGGTGTGGATTTAAAGTTTGGCATAAAAATATTTCTTTACAACCCAAATCGCATAAACAAATCTAATTGAGGAGGTCCATAACAAAACGTAATAATTACACCATAACATTTTTTTGGATAAAAGACAAAATGTAATTTAAGTAAGTAGCACAAAATTTTTTAAAAAAACAATTATTGAGGTATTATTGTCTACAAAAAGTCTACAAAAAGTAGTTGGTCCGAATCCATAGTATTTATTTCATTTTGCTTTGAACTGTATGAAAATGTTATTCACAATCAACTTAACAAAGGCAAAAGGTATTAACTAAACAAAAATTCCTTACGTTTTACAGTTAAATAAGAGTTACCACACGAGCATAATTTATTTATAAAGTTGACTTTTTAAAATTTCTTGTAGCGATTTATTGCAAAGATGTGTAACTATTGCATTTTGCTCTGAACCATTATATTTGATATTGAATTGCAGTGTAGTTATTGAGTTTTGGAATGCTTTGTATTAAAGGTTATATAGATTTCAATGTGTAGAATAGGATTCAATCAAAAAACTTGAAAAATGTAATTATTGCGTTTTGTTATGGACCTCCTCAATTGGAATCGGTAGCTCCACTATAAATGGCAGCCACCCAATTAACTTTTAATGCCATATCCTCCTTATGAATGTTGGTATTAATATAATTTGGCGAAGATAACTCTTAAAATAGCTACTGTGCCATGTTATTTTGCGTTTATAGGTTCAGAGGTGGCAATATGTTCTATATAACCCCATCCCTAAAATTACTCTAACACGAGAAATCTCATACTGATGTGGACATCTGTATATTATTCAACATAACAAAAATTTTAATGAATTAAAAACGCATACCATTGTTTTGTTTTCTCGTGTCCATGATTGTCTTTGGGTTCTAAATAGGGTAAATTCTCGAAAATATGTCTCTAAATACCCAGCAAACAAAAAGTCAATCTTTTGACATAAAATGCCATTATCAATCGCTATCAACAAGCACAATTCTCAAAATTTTTTTAATAGTTTGGTTAAAACATTTTAATTCAAATTGATATTTGACAAACAATGTATAAAAAATTTCTTAATAACTTGCTATCGAGAACTTTTCTCAAATTTAAAACAAACTTGGCAACACTAAAGCGAAAAACTCTTAATATTTTAACATGGCGACTAAAGTCATATGTCATTTACAATTTAAGCAAAAATACCCTTTTCAGACTCGGCAAGTAAGTTGCGCAAGTCACTTGCCGAGTACAACAAAGTCTGTACCCATAACCCGACCTTACTGCTGATATCTGCAAGCCAAAATTTGGGCAAGTTACTTGCCGGGTCTGAAAGGGGTCGAATACGTACAAACGGTTTGCTGATAAAAATTTTTAAATAATTTGTAGGTAAAAAATGTTTATGATTTAGAATGCGAATAAGAGAAATATAAGACAGGAAAATGAAGAAATTAATACTGAAATTTATATTTTGAATTTTGTTATACACAGGGTTCAGAAAATACACATATCAGCAACACAACCCTGCAAATAATATTGGACCACCTGATCCATTTTGATAAAATGGACTACTCCATGGACTGGTCCGATGTAATGCAAGCATGGACCGTGTCATTGTTAAAAAGTGTTTGTAGTGAGACGACATGTCTTCGTTTTTTAACGACGTGCATTCGTATTAAAACGACTTCAAAACCAATCCTCTTGAGAATACCATGGAGTAGTTTTAAAACTACTCCTTTGTAGTCCAAAGCTGGGCTGTATGGTCCTCCCCTAGGACTATTCTTTACACGCGTGTTTGGACTGGTCCTGTTATTTGCAGGGAATGTACTGTTCAACAAAATATTTGATTACGTACACGGGCATGTGTAGCTATGGTATTAAAAGAACGAAATACACTTTAACCACACATGTACGATTGCAGCTAAAGTCGTGTGCGGTTAAAAAGTACATGGACGATAGAGAGGTTCGATACTTAAAGCTCGTGTTAGTGTGGAAAAGTGCATGTACGATAGACAGGTTTGAGCTGTATTTGCGTACAGTTATGTGCATGATTTTAAAACAGTGTGTGTAATTTTCTGAACTTTGCCTATACATTTATATCGCTTTTTTACTTTAATAGTGACTTAACTCAAAAACTGAAATGTTTAAAGTTTGTGATGCAAATTTTTCGCTATGTTTTTTATATTGTGTATAAAATGTATCTTTATATGTTTTATACATTTCCAGTTTGAAGATAATGTATACTTATTTTTTTTAAAGTGGTGAGAGCTAATTTATTCTTTAAACGCGTCTTTCTCGAAATGGATTTTTTTGAGTTATGTCACTATTGAAGTAATATATTTTTTAATATCTGACACACTTTAAAGATTGCTCTTACTTTGATACAACATTTTTAATGATTTATTTTATAATTATTAAGAAGAAATTTATTTAAGGAAGTTATTGGCATCAAAATTAAAAATAAAAGGCAGTAAGTAAATTTTACTGCCTTTTTTCTAAGCACGACTGTATAGGGTATTATACCTGTATGATCGAACTTTCCCTCTTTACTATCTCACTTGTTTATGTTGCGGTTTCAACATTGACCAACATTTAGTCAACAACCCGTTTTCAGCTTTAAGATTTAATATTCTTGTAGGAAAGCTGCAGTAAAAAAATATGGTTTTATTTTGCTTGCGGTTAAATTTAGATTGATTTGTTATGGTCTCATTGGTTTTTAATAAATTTGTTGATGGTTCGCATCAAGGATTTTTTTTTTTTTTGTTTTAGATACAAAGAAAAAAATATTATTTGTTTGTTTAAATTCTTTTAAGATTTTGTTGGCTATAAAGAAAGTCATTTATTCTTTTATTTGCCTGATTTATTGAAATCTAAAATATAGATACATACAAACTTTTTAAATTTGTTTTAAATTCTTTAAAATAAATATTTTGAATCTTGCATGTTATTACCAGTATATAAAATTTTTTTATAGCTTCTTGTAGTAACTTTTAATTATTTCGATATTTTTCATAGATAAAGGCCCGTTTTCACAACTTGTCGCTAGCTAAAAGTAGGCTTTAACCGGACTTATAAAAGGGGTTCTATTACTAAAACTTTACTTCACAGAAAAAATTCTCCAAAATTATCAAAAAGTAATTTCAATTTTTGGGAATACAAAATTTTAATTTCAAAAGATTTTGTTATTCGTGCTTAATTCCCAGTTTTTATTATTGATAAAAACACTTGGAATTTATTGTTGATGGGATAAGCTATTCCTATGCATTTCACTGGTTGCTTAGGCCAGATCATCAGGAAACTTCATCCATAAAGGTTTTAGACAAACTAAAGATATTAAACCAAATAAAACTGTTAAACGTATAAGAATTATAGCAACAGTTCTACTTGTAACAATATCAAAGTTTAAACAAAACACATCAACAATAAACAACAGTGGGTTCATCTCATCTTACATTTCCTCACTCCAATTAGTTGAAATTCTCTCAACATTAATTGTAGTTGTAAGTAGGTTAAGAAAAACAAAATGAAAAAAACAACAACTTACAAAAGATGTTGTCAATTAAGTGTTTTTTAGGCCGTGCACTGCCTGTTTATTATCAAAAAGTAATTTCAATTTTTGGGAATAAAACAAAATGAAAAAAACAACAACTTACAAAAGATGTTGTCAATTAAGTGTTTTTTTTTAGGCCGTGCACTGCCTGTTTATTATCAAAAAGTAATTTCAATTTTTGGGAATACAAAATTTTAATTTCAAAAGATTTTGTTATTCGTGCTTAATTCCCAGTTTTTATTATTGATAAAAACACTTGAAATTTATTGTTGATGGGATAAGCTATTCCTATGCATTTCACTGGTTGCTTAGGCCAGATCATCAGGAAACTTCATCCATAAAGGTTTTAGACAAACTAAAGATATTAAACCAAATAAAACTGTTAGACGTATAAGAATTATAGCAACAGTTCTACTTGTAACAATATCAAAGTTTAAACAAAACACATCAACAATAAACAACAGTGGGTTCATCTCATCTTACATTTCCTCACTCCAATTAGTTGAAATTCTTTCAACATTAATTGTAGTTGTAAGTAGGTTAAGAAAAACCAAATGAAAAAAACAACAACTTACAAAAGATGTTGTCAATTAAGTGTTTTTTTTAGGCCGTGCACTGCTTGTTTATTATCAAAAAGTAATTTCAATTTTTGGGAATACAAAATTTTAATTTCAAAAGATTTTGTTATTCGTGCTTAATTCCCAGTTTTTATTATTGATAAAAACACTTGAAATTTATTGTTGATGGGATAAGCTATTCCTATGCATTTCACTGGTTGCTTAGGCCAGATCATCAGGAAACTTCATCCATAAAGGTTTTAGACAAACTAAAGATATTAAACCAAATAAAACTGTTAAACGTATAAGAATTATAGCAACAGTTCTACTTGTAACAATATCAAAGTTTAAACAAAACACATCAACAATAAACAACAGTGGGTTCATCTCATCTTACATTTCCTCACTCCAATTAGTTGAAATTCTCTCAACATTAATTGTAGTTGTAAGTAGGTTAAGAAAAACAAAATGAAAAAAAAACAACAACTTACAAAACCAGTGAAATGCATAGGAATAGCTTATCCCATCAACAATAAATTTCAAGTGTTTTTATCAATAATAAAAACTGGGAATTAAGCACGAATAACAAAATCTTTTGAAATTAAAATTTTGTATTCCCAAAAATTGAAATTACTTTTTGATAATAAACAGGCAGTGCACGGCCTAAAAAACACTTAATTGACAACATCTTTTGTAAGTTGTTGTTTGTTTTTTATTTTGTTTTTCTTAACCTACTTACAACTACAATTAATGTTGAGAGAATTTCAACTAATTGTAGTGGGGAGTGTAAGATGAGATAAACCCACTTTTTTATTGTTGATGTATTTTGTTCAAGCTTTGATATTGTTACAAGTAAAACTGTTGCTATAAGTCTTATACGTTTAACAGTTTTATTTGGTTTAATATATTTAGTTTGTCTAAAATCTTTATGGATGAAGTTTCCTGATGATCTGGCCTAAGCAACCAGTGAAATGCATAGGAATAGCTTATCCCATCAACAATAAATTTCAAGTGTTTTTATCATGAATAAAAACTGGGAATTAAGCACGAATAACAAAATCTTTTGAAATTAAAATTTTGTATTCCCAAAAATTTAAAATACTTTTTGATAATAAACAGGCAAGTGCACGGCCTAAAAAAACACTTAATTGACAACATCTTTTGTAAGTTGTTGTTTGTTTTTTATTTTGTTTTTCTTAACCTACTTACAACTACAATTAATGTTGAGAGAATTTCAACTAATTGTAGTGGGGAGTGTAAGATGAGATAAACCCACTTTTTTATTGTTGATGTATTTTGTTCAAGCTTTGATATTGTTACAAGTAAAACTGTTGCTATAAGTCTTATACGTTTAACAGTTTTATTTGGTTTAATATCTTTAGTTTGTCTAAAACCTTTATGGATGAAGTTTCCTGATGATCTGGCCTAAGCAACCAGTGAAATGCATAGGAATAGCTTATCCCATCAACAATAAATTTCAAGTGTTTTTATCAATAATAAAAACTGGGAATTAAGCACGAATAACAAAATCTTTTGAAATTAAAATTTTGTATTCCCAAAAATTGAAATTACTTTTTGATAATAAACAGGCAGTGCACGGCCTAAAAAACACTTAATTGACAACATCTTTTGTAAGTTGTTGTTTTTTTTTCATTTTGTTTTTCTTAACCTACTTACAACTACAATTAATGTTGAGAGAATTTCAACTAATTGGAGTGAGGAAATGTAAGATGAGATGAACCCACTGTTGTTTATTGTTGATGTGTTTTGTTTAAACTTTGATATTGTTACAAGTAGAACTGTTGCTATAATTCTTATACGTTTAACAGTTTTATTTGGTTTAATATCTTTAGTTTGTCAAAAACCTTTATGGATGAAGTTTCCTGATGATCTGGCCTAAGCAACCAGTGAAATGCATAGGAATAGCTTATCCCATCAACAATAAATTTCAAGTGTTTTTATCAATATTAAAACTGGGAATTAAGCACGAATAACAAAATCTTTTAAAATTAAAATTTTGTATTCCCAAAAATTGAAATTACTTTTTGATAATAAACAGGCAGTGCACGGCCTAAAAAACACTTAATTGACAACATCTTTTGTAAGTTGTTGTTTTTTTTTCATTTTGTTTTTCTTAGCCTACTTACAACTACAATTAATGTTGAGAGAATTTCAACTAATTGGAGTGAGGAAATGTAAGATGAGATGAACCCACTGTTGTTTATTGTTGATGTGTTTTGTTTAAACTTTGATATTGTTACAAGTAGAACTGTTGCTATAATTCTTATACGTTTAACAGTTTTATTTGGTTTAATATCTTTAGTTTGTCTAAAACCTTTATGGATGAAGTTTCCTGATGATCTGGCCTAAGCAACCAGTGAAATGCATAGGAATAGCTTATCCCATCAACAATAAATTTCAAGTGTTTTTATCAATAATATTCTCCAAAATTTTTCACCAATTAAAGCATTAATCAAAAATAAAATTAGTTTTAATTAAAAATTTAATCAAGTGAATTAAACGTTTAATCAAGTAAATTAAACGTTTAATTACTACTATTAACTGGTTTAATCGATACTATTTATTTGTTTACTGGTGCAAATTTAATTAATGTTTTAATTAATATCACAATTTTTTTAATTGAAATCCATTTTTATTTTTTTCTGTGTTTAAACTAAAGTTAGCGATGAAGTAAATTAAGGTTCATCCTACCTGGGAGGTTAAAGTAAAGATGTAATAATGGGCCTTAGTTTTGCTTATGTAATTACTAGGGATGCCAATCCCGAAATCACGATCCCGAAAATTTGTAATCCCGAGATTTTCGGGATTTAGTTAATCCCGAAATTGTAAGCACAATTTTCTTGTTTTACTATATTTTATAAAAAGAAATTCATCATGTCATTCCCCCTTGAGAGTATAGGGAACAAAATACTGATCTTTACAATTTAATGAGATTTTTATGTTCAACTAAATAAATTGATTTTGATAATTAATTTCGAATTTAAATTTTAATTATTTATTCTAAAGCTTCGTTCACAATCAGAGCAACAATTTCGTTTTTTCTTCTATCTTATTTCTTCCCAAGGAATTCCATATATTTTTCTTTCATTTTTCAAACAAAAATGTAACTAAAGCTTTTTTTAAAAATTGGTTCAACTAGAACTTCAGCAACAATTTGTATGAAATTGTTTCTGACGTTTAAAATAATTTTATTTAGTTTTGAATAAAAATTTTAATATAATGTTGTGAAAAATAATAATAAATTGTTGTGGGTAAAATTTGCAAACGGTTTTTTAAAGCAAAATGTGTGTGGTTGCAAAAGAAATTGTTGTTGTTGTGGTTATGAACAACAAGTAAAATGTTTCTGTGATTGTGAACGAAGCTTAATTTACTTGAAAAAAATTTGAATAGAATCTTACAAATAACTCAATTACAATTTTACTCTATTCAATTGCAATATTAATCCTTTTTTTATTTTGTTTGAATTAACTGAGGTAATTGAATAAAATGTAGATTTTATGGTAATTATTTATTTATTTGAATCAATCGTACGTTGTATTTTTTATCATATTTTTTTATTAAATCTATCATTAATTAAGCAAAAGTCATAATTTTCAATATTTTTAAGTGTTAGTAATTAATATAACATTATATTTGACTTTAAAATAACATATTAATATAAACCTTTTGCTTATAAACCACTTTTAAAGACGTTTTTTATTAATTAGTATATAAAAAGCATTTTTCTTCTAATTTTCAAAAACCCCGAATCCCGAAAAATCCCGATATCCCGGGATCCCGTAAAATGCCGGGATCAAGAAAAATCCCGGGATCCCGGGATCAAATTTTTTTAAAATCCCGTATCCCGGGATTTGCGAAAACCAGTCCCGATTGGTATCCCTAGTAATTACATATAGCTGAGAATAATTATTTAAATAAACGCAAAAAAAGTCCAAAAAAATTGATCAAACTTTAAACTTTAAACAGCAAATTGATCAAACTTTAGCTTTATTTTTAACAATTTCTATGGATTTGCTTATCTTTATTTGAAAAAATAATATAATAATGATGTTTGATCTAGCTAAACGTTTTGCAAAAGCAAAAAATTATTTTATTAAAACAAGGGACGCCAAATATTTAATAGGTATGAACATAACTTAACTATTAAAATTTTTACTAGCAGAAATTTTCAAGAAGTTTTCAAAAAATAGTTGACGGAAGTCGTTGTCGTGATCGAATGTAAAACACATAAGTAAAAAGTTTGCCATACATATGTCGTTTGCGTCAATCATAATACCAACTTTTAAAAACGATTATATTTCGACCACGACAACAACACTCATTAGAAGGCCAAACAAGATATTTTCCCTATGCCAAAAACTAATTTTTTTTATGATGAAAAAAAATAAAAGATTTAATTCTTAGTCCTTTTTATGGTTTGAGTCTTCGAAAATTAAAAGGAACGTAGAACGTTTTGCTAATGTAACTATAACGCCCATAATTCGATTTACTTTTGCTCTTGATGCCTGCTTATAGATGAAATAAGCATGTGGCAAATATGCTTTCATCGCTAAATGGAATATCACGTAAATCCTCTATACCTATTAAATGTACTTATAACGGCAGAAAAAGCAGATAAATTGTAATATATCGCTAAAGTGGCTAAAAACTTTAGTGACTATAAACAAAAAGTGTTGTATGCTTAAATGATGAAACAGAACTGAGTCTTCAACTTCAGGCAAAACTTTTAAAGCCCATAAACACGAAATTGAAATTAACAAAAAGGCTAGGAAAAGCTAAATGCATCGTTGAAAAAAGCTGGGGAAAAAGTTTAAAGCTAAAAAAGCTAATATGGTCACACTATCCAAACTATTTGTTCCACATTTTTAAGCTTGTACTGTTTTGTCTTTGAAAGTTCATACAAATTTAAAGCCTATGCTAAGCGCCGGGTAATCAAAAAATTACTGTTAAAATTTCATGAAAATCCGTTTAGTAGTTTAGAAGTCTATAGAGAACAAGCAAACACACAAATAAAGGCTTTTAAATTTGTATATATCTAGAGATGTATATAGAAATATAAAAATCACATGTTGTATTTATAGATACAACTTAATAATTTTTGTATTCATAATACTACACTCAGGTCTCGTTCAATGCTGATTTTTTTATGCGGATTCAAATTTATTTTTTTTAAATTTTTACGGTTTTTGAAATTTTAGAAGCTTTTTTACCGTTATTAAAATTAAACCAAGTTTGCATCACTGATATAATCGTTATAGCTCGTTTTATTTTGTGTTTTATTTATGCATAACCGATACGTATGTATGAGTGTTTTAAAACTTATGAAGAGCACATAATATTTGTTTTACAACGAAGGCTAGTTTCGGTAAAAATAGAATCAAAAATTAGGTGGAAGTTAGAAAAATTTAAATTTAAACTCGCCCTTTGCTGTTTTTTACGGTGCAACATTGTAATAACCAATATAAGGACACTAAAGACCAATTTATATTAAAAAAAGAAAAAAAATT
The DNA here is from genome assembly GCA_930367215.1 of Pollenia angustigena. NCBI lineage: Eukaryota > Metazoa > Arthropoda > Insecta > Diptera > Polleniidae > Pollenia > Pollenia angustigena. The sequence goes on along the minus strand of OV884056.1, from coordinate 166,323,071 downwards.
TAAATTGGTCATTACCGGTTCTGCAGATGAAATTTTTTTTTTCAATTTTTTTTTGTTTAAAGATCAATCGATTTTCTATAAGAATCACCTACGGCAACACTTTACCACCCCGTTACTCGACAAATTAACATTATAGAAAAATAATATTTCGCGCACTTATTCATATCTACTAGAACTATAGTTATGCCAAATATAAATTTTTTTATTGGATTGTCCGCTTCACAAATAATGGCCTAAATATCTTTTTGTAGATTTTTTATGCGATTTTGTTTAATTTTTTGAATTTATGCGGTTTTTCAGAATTTTGGAACGAATCATTAGTTTTTATATGAAGCTAGAGTATCTTTTTATGCGAATTCAATTTATGCGTTTTTTTTTTTTTTGGAACGCATCTATCGCATAAACCGAGACCTGAGTGAATTTAGTGATTAACATTTCTGCCCTCCATATATAGTCTTTGTTCTAGAGGAGCCACGTCCAGTTGAGAATTTAGAAATATTTATATACTGTGTTAAGCGTCGGGTAACCAGGGAACTAAGGCCCAACAACAAAAATTAACAACAAAATTAAAAAAAGCTATAAAAAAAAATCAAAAAATATTTTATTCCGTACGTAAAGTGTGATCTGTTTCGCACCTTGCTTAAGCAAATGCCAGTTTCATAAAATTAACCAAAAAGTTTTCTTAAGTTCATATTTGAATCACATGTATTCGCACAATTGCTAAAGCCAAATTATGCATATTTTAGTTGGGCATTTGCTGTGAACATTTCAGGTAAATTGGCTCAGTAGCTTAGGAGTCTATAGGAAATAAACAAACACACAAACAAACTCATTTTTATCTTTAATGCATAAATAGCCTCTAAATAACATCAAGTATTTTTAGACTAACTCTGCAAACTTTACGACCAGAAAACTTTAAATTTAATGAGTGAAAATACCATAAATATATAACCCCTTTAATCCAGTTAAAAAAATTTAATATGAATAATATTACGATAAAATACGTAAACTTTACAATTGCAATTTTAATCCAGTTAAAACTATTAAACATAAATAATATAACGATAAAATGCGTACACTTTGCAATTCATTTTAAGTACCTTTAAAGCAGAATTAAAATAAACTTGATTATCTGTCCCAAAAATTGTTAAACATAACACTTCATTCCATAAGTTATTGACAAAGAGGCTTTTTCGTTCTAGCAAATAACGCTTAAGTGGTGAAAAGTTTGGCGCTACTCAGTAAAAAAAATTTAAAAATATTAAACCTCGAAATAAGTTAATCGATTTGCATGAAACGAATTGTAGTCTGCTTCCCATCAAAAAGAAAAAAAGGAACTTGTAAGAAGAACTTGTACAACTTAATTAATTGCTTTTTAAAAACTTTTTAAACACTTTTTGTCATGGGAAGGCCCGCTAGAATTTTTGTTTTTTGTAATATGTAGTTGAAATTTTTATGATTGCCAACATATAAAATTCGGCACGATAAAAACACGAAAGGGGAACAACAAAATGGCGCAACAGCCATGCTAGTTTTGTGTTTGCTTGAAAAAGTCGTTAATTCTTCCGTGAGCCCTTGTGCCACCTTAACGTTAAATTTTTACAAAAAGTTGAAGCTAAATCTTGTTTTGAAACATTATTTAAGTCACTTTTATGCTTATTTAACTTTTTTAACACTTCTTATGTTGCACTGTGAACGTTGCTTGCAAATGTCAACTTCGACTGCCCATAAATCAGCAGATATTTGTTTTTTTAATTGCCTAATATGGGTAATTCCGTAGTGTTGAACGTGACAGTAGTACGCATCAAAAATGCAACAACATTTTAAATAACAAATATTTTAAAGATCTTTTAATCCTCAAATTATACCGCTTAGAAAGCACTGTTATCTATGTTAAAGTTGATGGAGGGCGCGATTCTAGGTTAACGATAATGAAAAAAAAAGTAGCGGTTCGCACGTGAAAAAAATGGAAGTAGTTTTTGTGGCCATGTATAAAAAGGCGCAATTCAGCGAAACCTGGCAAAATTTTATAGTCAAACTACTCTCAGAATTTTATGTATACAACAACTTAACATTAAAATGTCTTTGGTTTGATTCCAAAATCTTCTGTATTTTTTTTAAGCCAAAATCTGTGTCGATACGTGACATTTCGAACGTGAAATTTTTTCCATAATAACACTGTACAACACAAAAAAAAATTACAAGGTCTGACCTATAAATTTTGATAGAGGAGAAAAAGAAAAGACACGTGTATCGGCGTTTTAAAAGTTAACATCTGAATTTTATTTAAGGGAGGGCTAAAGTTTTCCAGCTCTGGAACATTCTTATTGTTAATCGGTATAAGAACCCTTACGTTTTAGGTATAACATGTGTTCAGCAAATGTATGTAAAATGTTACGGAGAACATTTTTGTAGAATATGTTAACCCTCTAACTCCTCAAGGTATGGGTATTTTTTGTCCTTCTTTTAAAAAAGAGTAATACCATTAAAACAGGGATTTAAGAGGAAATTTTAGCTGCAGACTTTCAAAGTCTTCATCTACTTGAACCTGGTGTCAATGATACCAGCGTCAAGACAGCTTTCTGCTGTTCTTTTTAGTAAACGATGATAACACGTTTACTAATTGCAACGATATTTAAGGAATAATGAATGCAACGAATTTTGACGACGACTGGCGTATATTTATTGATTCATCTAAAAAGAGTCTAAAAGCTGTGCTTCTGTATTACGATAATACCAAAAATCTTATTCAAATTGCCTATGGAATGAATATTAAAGAAAGCTATGATTTTATAAAATTAATACTGGACTCCGAGAAATATGAAGACCATAAATGGCGGATCTGTTGTAACTTAAAAGTCGTAAGTTTCCTTTCAGGTATGCAGGGTGGATACGTTAAGTACGGATGCTTTTTATGCACTTGGGATAGCAGATGGAAGGACGACCAATATTCCAAAAAACAATGGAAGTTGAGAGTTGAGGGAACATTAGGAGAGCACAATACCGTTCATCAGCATTGGAAAAAATTCTCTTACCCCAATTGCATATCAAACTTGCTGTGGTAAAAAACTTTGTTAAATGTCTGAGTACAAATGAAGCAGCATTAAATTTTCTGAAAACAATGTTTCCAAAATTAAGCGAAGCAAAGATTAAAGATGGAATGTATATGTTCTTCGAGTCGTTGTTATTGTTGAAAGCCTTAAAATTGGTTTCATACCAACATGTTTTTTTGTGGGTACAGATATAAAAAAGCCGATGCAAAACGCTGACTTCGACGAAATGCTCTTACCAATTGAGCTTGATGCATGGAAAAGCATTAAGAAAGTTATATACAATGTCTTAGAGCTTTTGAAAAACTAGGCGTTCATATATCAACATATATTCATTTTTCTCATATGGATTACTTTGAGAACCAGTTATTAACAGAGTTTGATGAGCATAGTGACAAATTTCATCAGACATGCGCACCTATTGTTTAACGCTATAAAGGCAAAAGCATTCATTCGCTTATCGCTGAAATATGCTGGACATTGTATGATAATGAAGTAGAATTTGCCAAGAGCTAAAAAAATGTAATTAATGTTTACATCCTGTTCATATTTGCTATCGAAGGTAAAATAATAGAGATATTAGTGATTTTTAGATAAATTTTAACTATTTTTTTTCATGCAAAATTTTTGGGGTACTTTAAAGTAATATTCTTAATAAATGCGAAATTAACCCTAAGCTCTCTTTTATTGTGTCTAATTTCTGAATTTCTGGTTAAATTTTCCGTTTTAGTGTATTCAGAGACTTATGGTGTTTTCTTTTCTGACAGTAATGTTCCATATATGCTACCATTCGTGCGGGTTTTTGTTCCATTCTAAAAATATATGCAAAAATGTGAGAAGTTGTCGTTTTCCTTTCTTAACATGTTGCAACAATAAATGGCAAATTTGTTCCATTTCTTAACCGCAGTTATAACTGAGTGTGAGATAATACCCTTTTTTGCATCTGCGTAAAGTACTTTTTTATGCAAGCAAGTATTTTTTTTCTTGTGTTTGCGGACAATTTGCGTTATATTGTGATTTTTAGTTATATTGTGATGGATATAAAACCTTTTTGTTTTTCGTTTGTTTTACTTTTATTATATTTTTTTTTGTCGCAAAATTTTTAACAACAACTGACATTTATTATTGAAAATCAGTGCTGTAAACGCTTATTGGAATTGTCAGAAAATTTAATGTTGAAAATTGGTACAAGCGTGGTGAATATCGCTTTTAGTACAAACTTTGCATTCAATATTAAGCACGCTAAATACACAATAGTGTTGAGTGTAAAACGTAGCTATTATTTTGTTCCATTGTAATTTAGAAAAATGTATCACTTTGTAAGGGTTCGTGTAACCTAATAAATATATTACACAACTATAATGCATCATTATTTTTTAGAAAAGAAAACACCATTAAAGTAAAATTTCACCAGTAATATTTTTGCGGAACATTTTAACCTCTTAAATCCCTGTTTTATCTTGAGGAGTTATAGGGTTAACATATTCTACAAAAATGTTCTCCGTAACATTCTACATAAATTTTCTGGACACATTTTATACCTTAAATGTAAGGGTCACATGGTTTCTTATGCGGATTAACAATAAGAATGTGCCAAGGCTGGGAAACTGTTACCCCCCCCCCCCCCTCAAATGAAATTCAGATGTAAACTTTTAAAACGCCGATACACGTGCCTTTTTTCTTGTCTCCACTATCAAAATTTTTAAGCTGGACCTTGTAATCTTGGAAAAAAATTGATTTTGTTGTACAGTGTAATATGACAGAATAATGATTAAAACAAAATAAAAATTTACCGTTAATCCGAATAACATATTTCTCTTCGAGCTCTTCCCTAGATTACCGACCATGTAAGGAACTTTTTTGGAATAATTGTTGTCAAACATCACCACTTTAAAAGAAGACAATATTAAAGAAAACATACAGTAAAACTTTCTCACAGATAAGATATACCGCTTGTGCAACTTTGCAGTCTGCTGGTTCGTCTAAGTAAACGCATTTTTGGGGGAATTTATAAAATCTAAATATTTCTCTATAACAAAATTATAAAAAATATGCTTTTAACAACTCTTAAAATTTTTGGTCACGGTGGACCTTTAGAAAGAAATGACCATATGCAGTCATTAGCTTTTATATATTCTTAATCGTACGTCAATAACAAAAACACTATTAACGTTAGTGCAAAAAAAAAACCAAATAAATATGGAAGTAACAAAATAATAAAAATTTTAGTAAATTTGTCAAGAATCAATTTTTATATTAGAATCACTTTGGAAGACGTATTATTATATACACGTCAAGTTTGACTCGTCAAGTCTGGCATCAAGAAATGACATTCTCTATTCCCTTCTCTCCTAAAAGCTCAAGACTTGACGAGTAGTAGTAGCGAAGCAAGCTACTTAATAAAGAGTTAAAGAGGCTACTAATTTTGAAGAAGTAATCGAAGGTTTTACTGGCTGTAAATAAATAACAATAACTTTCCCCGGTTATAAGTGCTAAAATCATTAAATACCTAATTTAATCTAAGTTTGTTATATAAATATGAATATGCATCTGTTTATAATATTCAATACAGAAAATAAAATAATTTACTTCAGTCACGAAATCACGAAAGGATGTTTTTCAAAAATTGGTTTATTCTGCCATTATACTTATTTGTTTTTGTAATATTATTCTCATTAGCCTTCAATATTTTCCAGGATAATAAATAAAATATTGTTTTTTCTGTATTTGAATTATACTAGAAAATAAAAAATGCTTATATGTTTCAAAAAGAAAAAGTTAAACTACACAGAGGAAAAATTTAAAAAGTCGTTTCATCTCAATAAATTTTTCCAAACAACAAAAATTTTGAAGAGTTTTATAAAAATAATATGGCCTTTTACAATATCTTTTTAATTTTTATTTTTAAAAATCGTTCTTACATTAATAATTGGCAGTTGCTTTTAATATCTAAACTGAAATATTTAAAATGTATGCATTTAATATTTCTTCAAGTGCAATGAAATTTATTGTTGATACTCGTTAAACAAACATTATTTTACGACTCATTTAACTCGCAGTTGCGTTTCTTTGCTTATGTTCTGAGTTTATTTGTTCCTGATTTAACATATTTGTATACACTCTTCGGCAAGTCTTGAATGAGGGTATACTAAGTTTATCATTGTGTGTGTAACTATTTCAATATTTATCTAAAACCCCATAAAGTACATCTGTGGCATTTTGAAAAAACATCTTAAGTCGAGATAAGATAGCAAAAAAAGTAAAAAAAAAAACAATCGGTGAAAAAATCTTGTTTATCAAATAATTAAAAATAAACCGAAATTAAAGAAAAAATTCGTTTGTAATACAAAATTTTAAAATCGTAAACAAATATGTTTTTTGAAGGAAAATTCGTATAATTAACAGCATTTTTTCAACTTTTTAAATTAGACTTAAGATTAAGTTTTGTCAAAAGGCCACAGTATGTATTCTAGGTTCTAGTGCTAAGTCAATTTAGCCATGTTTATCTATCTGTATGTCTGTTTATATGTCCGTCTGTTGAAATCACGATCTCTTTAAAAGGTCTTATTGTTTCAAATTCTTCGGCTTGGATCGAAGTCCACCACGATTTAACTTCGAAAGTTACTCTTCATTTTAGAACATTAAGGTTACTCTTCGTCGAATCGACAAACAATTAAAAAAATTATATTGGAAAGATTTTTTAAGTTGAAAATTAACAAAATAATTTTTAAATTAAACATTTTGTATTCCCAAAAACTACTATGAGGTTAAGCATTTTATTAAAAAATAAAATCAGGAATAAAAATTCAAAGTTCTATTTCTCTCTCAAAATCCGTTACGAACTTTAATTTTTTGTGTTTTCTAATTAATTTAATGTTAAAAGTTTTCGTCATCGTTATTGAAAAAAAGCGTTATTTGAATACACATAAAAAACGTTACACGATAAAGAGTAAAAAAAGCTTCGTCGATTCAACGAACAGTAACCATCTAGGGTTAAGTAGGAAAAGAGTTATAACCCCACATTAAAACACCCATCCAAAAAATTATACATGTTTTTTTTAACAGGAACTATCATAAATTTGTGGTGAAGTACTACTATTTTTATTCAAATTTGCGCAAAATCGTTTTATATGACTTAAAATTTTACGACTCAGTTTCTTGATGACTGCCCCGTAATGCGCCATAGGCCCTATATAAAGCCTAAATTCGGAAAACAGTACGTTCAAACCGTAACAACTACCCAATAAAAAATTTTTATCATTTTGCGAAGCACAAAAGGTACATTTAAAAAAATAAGCGCACAATTATGCGCTACGCAATAAGACATACAGAAATGCAGGAAAGTAAGTGAAAGAACTCTCAGCAACTTTTATTAAAAAAAAATAACATTTCAAGTGCTACGGCATTCCCTTACTACGAAGCAGGTTTGTAAGGGAGAATACTTAAAAATAACTGTATCAAAACATTCAGTGTGTAAAGCTGATCGTTACATCCAAATGTATTGCTTCAAAGTGGGAACTCGCCATATAAAATTCCTGTCTTCCGTAAGCGCAATGGTAAGCGAAACTTTTATGTTTCTCCCTTACAAACCTGCTTCGTTGGAAGCTCCATTTTTTTATTGGGTAATGTTATCGTAGTAATCGTCATAGTCTCAAAAAAAAGTCATCATACTGCTACATTTCGTGGAGATCGTTTCGTATTTTACCATATCCCCTTTATAAGCTATTCTCAGAGAACACGTTAAAACGCCTTTTATAGGTCCATTACCTAGTAAGCACACCACAAATAATCGTAAAGATAAGCCCCTTAAAGTTGCTTATTATGAACGAATTTTTATTTGGTTGTACATGCCGTCTAGATTAGCCAAAAAACTATTTCTTCTGAGCACATCAATTTGAGTAGTGAATACTGCTGTTGTCGGTGTTCTTTTCTTGTTAAATCAATTGTAATAGTATATTAATAAGCGCCATTTTGATTTATACTGTTGCTTTTTATTTGGATTTTCATGCCATACGTTTTCGTCTACCAACGTTTTGTAGCAAACATAAGTGCCAGTTCACACACGTCAAGTTTGACTCGTCATGTCTTGAGCTTTTAGGACTCCTAAAACTATCAGTTATAACTGTCGAAAACATATTGTTAACAAGAAGTTAAAGTTATATTTAGTTAGTTGCAACTGAACTTGGTGAATTTGACCGTTAACCAATTTAAAGAATAGAATCAAAATTAATATAACTTCGACTGATGAAGATGAATGCTAACTGGAAGTGGCCAGAACCAGAAAGATATTTTCAATTTTTTAGAAATGGAAACCACTTCCTTAATAAATACTTTCCATATTAAAATTGGCAGCGGTTTTGTGCTCAGGAAGGAGGCCGTACCAACTAAGCCTTGGATATTAAGCAATTTAGCTCCTGCGAGATCTCATGCAAACTTTATGCAAATTTATCTTACCGAAAAAGAATTTTGTTTCATAAGGAAAACAAACTTTTTTAATATGTGCTTCTTATTATGACATTTATAAAATTAGCAAAAATAATAAAGAAAAAAATTTACAAGTATTTACTTTTTCAACAAGTTTTTTTTTCTTATTTTTTTGCAGCGTCGAGAACAAAATCGTTTTCGTTAAAAAATTTGACGCACAGCTAAATTTTCGACCGCAGCGTCAACTCACAATACAAATGTAACATTGGATTATTGATGGTTAAAAGCCAACGAAATCGTTTATTGGAAGCAGCTTCAAATAGGGACCAGAAATTATATATTTGGAATAGGGCTTAATACGCCTTAAACAGCAGCGAATTATAAGGCCTTTCCTAAAATATTCTTATTATCGGTGAAGGGTATTTAAGATTCGGCAGAACCGAATAAAGCACTTTTTTTCTTTTTATTTTATTTTATTTTCTATGGTTTTTCTTATATTTGAATAATTTTTTTTTCCTGTACAAAAAACAGGGAGAAGCGATAATTTCGTGGTTAAAAATATTAAAAAAAAAAAATTAATTTGATTTTGTCAAATATTCTCGTTATTGTTTTTTTTATAGAGCAACATTTAAAAGCAATAATGTTTTATTATCCACTTGTTAGAACTAAAATGGATAAATTACTCGTTTATTTTTGTTGTTTTTTTAATGGCAATTCTATTGATAATGGAATGGGAAACAAAATGTATGCTCCATCTCTTTTTGGTCTAATAAACTTAGATGTGCCAGAACTTTTACATTTGTACTTGTGTGTGAACTACACATGTATGTATGACTTTTGGTTTTACAGCCAAAGCCATACATATATCATTTCTCTTTATGTTTTTATGACCCCTTACACTTGCAGACACACACACACATGTTGCATTTATGACCCTTAAACCTATAAACCGATTGGGAGGAGCAGCTGCTGAATGTATAAAAAGGTGTGCCTTTTTTATTTTGTTCTTTTATTTTCTTTGAGTGTGTTGAAAAGAGATTTCAAAATGCAGAGGCGTAGAATTGATACTTTGCAAGGCAATGATTTTTTTGTAGAGAGAATTTAATTAAATTTGTTCCGTTTTATACTGGATTTTCGACTTGGAATTTTTGTAAACAAATGGTGTACATAGACACCATTTGTCTACAAAAATGGAAAATCATGCCTCTTTTCTTAATTTAGTTTGTAAAAGTAAAAAAAAAAAACAAATTTGTATTGCTTGACTAATGGCCGATTTCACAAACTTATTTAAATATCAATTAATGAAAATAAAACCATATGAAAAACTATATTTAAATATGAATCGATATTTAAATAGAATTTGGGAAATTGGCCATAAGGTTTAAGAAATTCTCTACTTTAACTTTTACTAACCAAACGCACAGAGAGATTGTGGCTGACAAAAAAGCATATTAACGACTATTAATTTACAAAAATCCAATGATGCAGTTCTAAAGAGAACTGTTTCGCTAAGATAAATTCGTTATCAATTGTCTAAAAAGCCAAATTTTTGCCTTCTTATGCTGTCTTGACAGCACCTTTTTTTTAAACTAAAAAATTATTTGGATTGCATATGTAGTTTGGTATAAATCAGCGAATTAAAATGGCCTTCTACATATTCAGTGTTTGCAGTTTTCCTTAAAAAAAAGAAATTAGCTTCGGCTATCTCCATCTTATTACTCGAACCAAATGAAGGTGTATTCTTTAAATTTACACACGTTACCGGTTTTTTTTCTAGCACTATATGCAAAGGGGACTTGTGACTTAAACACGGCGATGTCCTACTAGGGGTTTAGTTGGCACCTTTTTGATACTTTTAAACAGGTCACTGAAATAACCTAAATGGACACATTAAAAATATGCCAGTCGCAGATATTGTCCCAACCCTGCAGAAGATTTAGATTTAATTGTCAAAAGGCCACTAGTACAATTACTAGAATAAAAGACAATAGTGTTACCGGGGTTAGAGTTTTTAAATAAAAATACAGTTCTTGATGTAGTGCAAGGGCACCACTTGTAGACTGATAGAATTTTTGTGTAACGAAACTAAAATTGTTGTTCATATTTGTGTTTTGATACTGCTTCTTAAATTGGATTTAAAATCATTTAGTTATGTCATTTTTATTGTAAAAAAAAATGTCAAAATGCAAAATGCTAAATTGTTCTATACACAAGAACTAGTAAAAACTGATTCTTAAGCTCCCAATGTGGTACAAGTGAAGTAGTACACGCCTAAAACCAATAGTAATAGTGATTATCCAAGAACACTCAATGCTAATTTGAGAATTAAGATTTTATAGAATAGTTTTTGGTTGAGAACTGGTTGTTTTTGTACTAGTTTGGTAATAGTTCAATCTCCGGCAGCGGAGTGAACAAAAATATGTGAATTTGCCACTTCCTAGGCCAACAACATGTTAATTTGAAAAATCCCCTTTATATAAAGTAATAGAACCAGCCACTACTTGTACAAAATCCAATCACATGACTTGTTTTGTGTCAATGACTTTTCGCCTGCAGTAACTACACTTTTAACATATTATCACCAGTGAGAGATAAGGTCATGTTTTCACCTATTAAAATTTGTTCTTTTTTTTCTAATTCTTAACAGGATAAGTGCTTAAATAACAATTAAAACAAATTTCCCGCAGGGTTAACTCAAGAAAGAATACTGCAGGCTAGGTTTGTTATCAAATCTGTTGCATACATACAGGCGTAAACATTTTTATTGATATTGCATTAAAAAAAAATATAACAGCTACTTCATGCATGTTTTATTTATTTATTTTTATTTATTTATTTAATTGAACTGCTCCATACACAAGACTTACGAGTCTTATTTTGCACTATGGCACTGAGAATGTGTATAATTATAAATCATTAATTAACTATCAACTTAATAACTAATTACAGTTTAATATCAAACAATATTTAAATAATTTAATCATATGTACTTTAATCTCAAATAATTATGTTTCAAATTGTTATGTTGAAAACAGTTTAAAAATATTTTCCTTACTGTACATAAAATACTTACTCCATATTCAAGAATGCTAATGTTTTACACAGTTTGCTTCCATCATCTGATCTGTGTATAAATTGTATAGACGTCAACCGTGGGCATGGTTGTTCTTGATATAGCTTGCCATTCATACATTGTTTATTCTAGAACTATTTCTTCTGAATAGGAAATGTTTTATGCGAAAAAATTTATTTGGATTGTATGGGATGTGGGCGTGGTTGATGTTTTTAATTTAAAAATTTTTAAATTTTAATAACATATATTGATTCCTATGGTTCCAAGTTGGAACAAAGGGCCGTTACGAAATCCTTCCATCCGGATCTATCCTGTGACATTAGTCTTATTTCAGACCAGATTTTTCCTGTTTTGCTAATTTCGGATTCTAGTAGCCTTCTCCAGGTGTTAGTGGGTCTACCTCTTCTCCTGCTGCCTTGAGGATTCCAGTCAATTGCCATCTTCGATATATCATCATGAGGTCTTCTTAGGATATGGCCAATCCAGCTCCATCTCCTTTTTGCCATTTCTAAACGGATTGGTGTTTCGCCTGTTCTTTGCCACAGGTCGCTATTGGAAACTACATTAGGCCAAAAAATTCTCAATATTTTCCGCAAGCAACGGTTAATGAATACCTGTAGATGTTGTATGTCGTTTGCCGTAGAGTTCCAGGATTCACATCCATATAGCAAGGTAGAGCGAACATTTGAGGAGAAAAGACGCAGCTTAGTACCTGTATGTATTTGTGGTGATTTCCATATTCCTTGTAGTGCTCCGAATGACTGCTATGCCTTTTCACGGGAGCCGCCCGTGGAGGAAATTATGCTTCCTAAGTAGCAAAACGATTGCACATCCTCGAGCTCTATGTTGTTGACCCTGAGCTTAGAGAGATTAGTTGTGTTGATGCGTATAACCTTTGTTTTGTCGATGTTAATATGAAGACCAACATTCGTTGCTAGCTGGTGTATCTGTTCCAATTTGGCTGATATGTCGGTAAAGTTATGCGCGAGTAAGCAGATATCATCAGCATAGTCCAGATCTTCTAATCGACTATTCATACCCCATGTGATGCCTCTTCTAGTGCAAGTTGATTGCTGCATTATTGAGTCCAGTACAATATTGAATAACAGCGGGCAAAGGATACATCCCTGTTGTACACCAGTACTTACACCAATCGAGTTGCCTAACACGCGCTCATGCAGTACCCGGCTTGTTGAGTTGCTATACAAAGCTTTAATAATGTCGATAAGCTCAGGTGGAACTCCCTTGCATCGAAGTGCATGTCAAATTAGCCTGATGGTGGATTGTATCGAAGGCCCTGGCAAAGTCGATAAATATCAAATATTAAGGAGAACGCCATTCCACTGATTGCTCCACTATTTTAATAACATAGTTTTTCTTAAATGTCATTTCCTAGCAAAAATACGAATGAAATTGGATGTATGCATTATTTGTTATGAAGTATATCATCCTTTGCTATGTGTTAAATAAAAAAAAAAGGCAAATATTTTTATTATAAATCTTAAATACTAAATTTTCAAAAAAATTTCAGTTATGTCAGTTAGTAAAAACAGCGACGATATGTTGTTTATTCTATAAAGTGTATATTCCAATTTTGAAGAGTTTTAATTGATTGGGAAAAGTTTTATACGAAAAACATGATTTTGATTGCATGGGAGGTGGGCTGTGGGCGTGACTGTGTTGATGAAACTTGCCAAGCATATGTTGTTTATTCTAGAAAGTGTATGTATGAGTGAGCGTGGCTGATTTTGATGTTAATCCATTTTTTCCTAATTAAGTTAATATAATGCTTGGTGCTGACTTTCAATAGTCTAGAACCAATCCTAAAATTTTTTAGCACAAACATTTATGAAGCCACCCCTCTGTGCAACGTTGCAGTGAGGTTTTGAAGTTATAGCATTGTTTGGAAGATATTCTTATATCACATCTGTCATTTCGCTTAAATGGACAGTTTTAGGAGATACAAAATGGATTAGTCGGTTTATAAGAGTGATCCGTAATGGTTTTGAGTCAACTTCTTATAGGCCTTTAGGAATTCGGTACAGTCATAAGTCTAGACGCATACGCTTCAACTTTGGCTACTCAACTTAGTTTAATTTAAAGAAAGATTATGGGAAAATTGGTAAAGTAAAAGTTTTTTTATGGACATTACACTCATCAGCAAGAATCCATAATAATCGAGCTACCTATAAAGGTTTACACTGTTTTTTTATGTAAAACCCCTCTTCTAAAAAACCTGTTACACCTCTGCCGCCTTTAAAATGTATTTATTTGTATGTATGTTCACACAAATAGGGGTGAATTTTACAAAGAAATTTGATTTAAAAGAATTGATGTGGTCACGCTTGCAAATAATAAAAAAACATTTAACTTTAAAAGAAAAAATTAACTTTGTTTCAACTGTTAAATTAAAGATAAATAAAAACTTTGTTAAAAATAAATGAAAAGCAAACGAGGTCATAAAATTTTTCACTTTTTTTATAACAAATCTGGTTTAAATAAGTTTCTTTTTTAGCAAAAGCATTAAATAATAAAAAAAAATTTAAACTCCGATACGATAAAACTAAATTGTTTACAGCAACTATACTTTTGTATGCAAAAAATAAGTGTAGAAGAAAATTTACATATTTTTGCATTTGCTTGCTGCCAAATAAGTTTTGTATAAATAATGAATAAAATGTTGACAGTTAATATTTAAATTCAGTTGATTTAACTTCCCCCATTTTTAAATAAAATTCTGCTTCAAAAATAGATTAAATTTTGTTATAAATATTCATAAAACTTGTATTTTTAGATTTATATTAACTTTATTTTCAACTGCTGCACTTTAGAATGAACAATTCAATGCTGCCGGTTTGGCCATTTGGCTTATAGATTAAGCGGTTTTTATACCTACACCACAATGTGGAGAGGGTATTATGCGTTTATGCTGATGTGTTCAAAACCTTAAATCATTGATCATTGATCGACTTTTTTACCATTCATTTATTTACTAAATCTGTGTTCATGCGGCTCTTGTCTTATTGACATGATTGCTACTTTATAGGCGAGAGGGACGAGGGGAAAAGAAACGAGTACACAGATGCATGTACTGTCTTTACGTTTTGCTTTTTCATTCTTTGTTTAATTTTGTTATTGTTTTCAATATCAAAAAAGTACCTGTCGTCAACATGACATGAATCTTTTGAACGCCAAGTCATGTTCAAAGAAGAAGAAGGAAGAATCTTGTCAATAAGACATGAGCCGTATGAACTCAGACTAAGCTTGAAGTCTATTTTTTAAATTTTAAATTTGAAAAATTGTTATATTTTCCATAAGAAGTCACACAAAGGTGTGACGAAATATTGGATTAAATAAATGTTATATTTTTTTAAAAAAGAGACCTCAAGCTTTAATATAATTTAATTAATTTAATATAAATTTGTATGAGAGACAATCTATAATATAGATTATATATTAATTTTATTGTCTCTCCAAAACTGTGGCTGCGCTCGTAGCAGCTTCAGAAATACTTGGACATAATGTAAATACATAACACAGAAGACATTTTAACACTTTTTTATAGTGTTTTATCCACTCCAACTGATTCTTATGTTTTTTGGCATGCTGAGGCCAAATATGAACTCAGTTTTCTCCCACCACGTCACATTTATCAGATAACGGTCCATTAGAGCTTTTCGCTGTATACTTCTATTTCAGCCACCATCAAGAGACAATTGGTGGCTCAATTAAAATAAGTTATATACTTCTTGAAAGGCTTCTTAAACGTGTGAAATAATGGTTAACTGGCATTGAACTAATACAAAATGCCTAAGTTATTGTGGATCAATTCTAGGATTTTATGAAGATTGTACCTTTTTCACCAATTATTGTGGCTTCGTTAGATGTTTTTACCTCAACTTATAACAAAATCCATAGTTTTATAATTTATTCTATAGTCAATTTGATTATGAAAATTTTTGCCATAATGGACTGAAATCGGATAAAAGCTAAAATTCCTTGATATCTAGATATAAATTCGGCTCATAGAACTCTTAGGCTGGGTTTTTCAGACTTTTAAACAAGGTTTAGTCATTCTGCTGGAAAAGCTTAGTTTTGCTTAAAATGTTGCTATTTAATGAAAAAATAAAGAAATTCAAATTTCGCCGGAAAAAACCTAAGTTTCAAACTATGTTAAACTAAGTTTAACCCTAATCCACATCTCAAAAACTTGTCCTTAGTGTTGAAACATAACAGAGTCTTCAACTTCAGGCACAAGTTCACAAGCCCATAATTCAATCGTAGGCATCTTATTCTCTCTCATTTTAATTACTTTTAATTATTTAAGTAATTTTAAAATAAAGGTCAAATAAGAATAAATATCTCTCTCATTTTATTGTGTTCACCCTTATTTTCTTTTTTTATAATATTCTGTTTACAAACTGGATGAAATTTAATAAAAAATATGGTAGCATTGTTGAGAGAACGAGTTTCTTTTTATGGGAGCATAAGAAAAAACGCTCTCAAAATAAAATAGATAATCAGCGTTATTCCGGTTGTCGTTGTCGAAACCGATCAAGTCGTTTTTTGTAAGATATTAAAGAACACTTGTTGTGTGTTACTTTAGTATCTTACAAAAAACGACTTGATCAATAAATCAGTTTTTTAAGCAAAATCTTCTCTGTTTTAAAAAGTTTTGACGAAAAAACCATTTAAAAAAAAAAGCTTTTTTGATTATCTAGTAAATCAACATATTTCCTTTTTCGAATTTTTAGACTTATTCAAAAATTGTGTTTGCGGCTTAAAACAATTTGATGTGCTCTTTTAATAAAATCTAGTGTTAGACATTTTCGTTTTTCTTAACACTAAGTTATTTTTGGTCGTGAAAATTTGGCATCACTGCAACAGTTTGTTGTTATTGCTTATGTTTTGCATAGTTTTAACTGTGTTGCTGATAAAACAACAACTTAATATAAAACTAAAAAATAGTAAAATGAAAGAGAGTTTCGAAGTACGTTTACATTTTCTTTTGTTAAATCCACCAAAAATTGTGTTTGTAAGAAAAGAAAAAAAAAAAATAAAACTTTATCATAAATTTATATTTTTACGTAAAACCATTTAAAGTTTTCTGAGTTTAAATAATTTTTTTGTACCATTTAGCTTGAAGCTACAGCATTCATTGCAGTAAGTGGTGGTGTAAAAGGTGATGGAAATATATATACGAGTGTTATAAATTTGACTACACCGATTTGTACAAATCTCTAAAATGTAAACTTAAAAATTTTTAATAAAATTAAATACAAGTTGAAATGGAATAACTGGGTATACTATATTTGGTCGTTAAGACTTTATCATATAGGGATCAATTTGTTCGAACACATAATTTTTTTAAGCGTCAGCTATGGAGATTTTACTCTTATTACACGGCGAAAAAAGCATGGTTAAAGAAGGCTTAAAAACCCATATTATGGTTTCCGTAATGGCTAAAAATTTCTATTGTCAAGATTAATAATAATTTTTTTATTTAACCCTTATGTGCGTATCTAGGTAACCGGATACCTTTGGCCTTTTCAACCAAATCTTTGTCATTGAAATTTGTTATTTGCATATCTGAAACTTTTTGAGAACTACTAGTACAAACAATTTTTTTGTAGTTTGCGTGACCAAATTACCCTGGTATTTGTTCGTATTTTTTATGGAAATGCGGGTTGTAAGTATCTCTGCATAAATTAATAAAAGTCATATATCTCTCATTTGCCGCAACATCGTCATAACTCAAAAATACTGATTTTCAGAAAACGGCCTTAAAGTTAATTGAAAAAAAAAAATCTATTCATCTCTCAAAAGTTGAGTTTACAATATATAAATATGAAATAACCACTACTTAATAAATGACTACTTCTTACATCGTTGTAAAATTACACTTAGTTATAAAAAAAAACCTCAGTAAGAACTATAAATGCCATTTCCGAACCATTTACTGCCACAAGAAGCCTCAGAAAAGGGAACAAAAACAAAACTAAAACCACCCGCTCTGCCGAGACATGGGAACTTGCAAAAATCGATAAAGATGTGTTGTGAAATTAACGAGAACAAAAATACTTCGTAAAATGTATGAACCCATAGTCGTTGAGGTAGAGTATAGACGACGAATAAAACATGAACTGTATGAAGATTACTCAGACTTGAACATACTGAGAAGACTCCAGCAAGAAAGAAACTCGATGATCTATATGAAGGAAAGCGTCAACAGGGATGACCAGTACTCCAATGGAAAGAGTTGAAAAAGGCCTAGAAATCCTTGGGGAATCGAAAACACACAAAAGATTGGAGTGTTAAGAGAACATTTCTTAAGCAGTCCTTGACCAACAATAGGTTATAGTGCAATCTAGGTAAGTAAGTACCTGTTGCCGATCCCATATATATTTTAAACGGTTTAACTGGATTTAATTTATGGTTTCATTATTCCTTCGATTTTTTTGGAGAAGTGGCGGATTAGGCTAATACATCCGAGTCTGGTGCAAGTGCTGCTAGCTAATCCTACCAGACAGGCATAGAGGATATCACATTTGTATGTAGCGATCCGCTTGATGCAAAAACAGACGACAGCTTGCAAACGTACCAGATCTGGTACCGAACCACAGAAGCTTTTGGTTTTTTGATGGCGCCAATGGCTCGCCATGTCGCTTCGAGGATCACCGGCATTCAGAATTTAGGTGGAGATCAGTGCAATCCGGAACATTTCTGAGACTCTTCTGTCGAAACCGCTGATTGTCCGCCTCGCTCCTATGATGCGTCCGGCAGCATTCAGGTCTGCTTCCCACATTCAGATAAGAAATCATATAACACCACCAAAATATGGTATAGCGGCCCTATAGGTACCCGGGTATCTTGCAGCGAAACAAAAGGTGTTTTTTTTTTTTTGCCACGCACATAAGGGTTAACCATATAATGTTTACCCTCTTGAAACTTCAATATAGTTGAATTTAACTAATTTTTAAATATAATATGTATGTATATTTTATAGTAAATTTTCACTTTATTGGTATATTAGTATATGGCTAATTTTAATCATTAACTTTGTACTAACTTTGTAGTAAACTTAATACACTCCCCTTACCGTAATACAGTACTTGTTTAAGTTGAGCAATTATTGTGCAAACTTTAACTGTAATACTTACCCTTCTTTTCAACTCGTAAGCTCTTCTTTCCATTTCCTTTGTCCACTTGTGTTATTGTTGCACTATACACTCCTCTTTTCAATTGTTACCACTTTGCATCATTGTTAAGGTTTCCTCTAAAGACCAACATGGCAAAAATCCAACAAAAAATAGATAGAAAATAGTAAAAATACGAAATTTTGCAAGAGTATTTAATTAATATGTCTACAGGGTGTGCAATTATTTTCTATTGTATTACTTTATTTATGTTTTATTTTAAGATTTTTTTATACTTGTTTCTTTTATGGTTTAGTATTTTTTTTAAATTCCCCAAACAAGTTTTTGTATGATTTTTCTATTTAATTTTTAACAAGATTTTTTGTACAAATAAACTGATGTTAAGTCTGCATAAAAATTATTCTTCTATTTAAGAATAATAGACTTTTTACAAAAAAAAAAAAGTATTTTATAATTAAAAGAAGAAATATTAAATTAAGTTTAATTTAACTTAAATTAAAACAAGTTTTTGTATGATTTTTCTTTTTAATTTTTAACAAGATTTTCTGTACAAATAAACTGAAATTAAGTCTGCATAAAAATTATTCTTAAATTCAAGAATAATAGACTTAAAAAAAAAAAATAATTTTATAATTTAAAAAAAGAGATATTACATAAAGTATTTATAAGGGTATTCAAACGATTACCGTTGTGCGATTAATCGAAAAATTTTGGGCGATAAACTGTTCGAATAATTTTAAATTGCTTATTTTCGATGAACAATTAATTCGAATAATTTATGACGATTAATCGAAAATTTGTTTTTTCGCAGTATTAGTTTTTTTCTTTTATATAAAAAAACCATCCGAGACTTTTAACACAATGATTAAGATAAAGAAGATGATTTTTTTAACGAATGAAAATAACTGTCTACCAGACCTTAACAAGACTATTGAAATTGTTAAAAAAAAAAAAAAACAAAAAAGAGCCGAGACTTTTATCACAATGATTTAGATGAAGATGATGATTTGTTTGACACGAATGACCTTCTACCAGACGTTTGGAAGTCTATTTAAATTATTATATCAAAAAGAAATTTATGTGGTATAATGGAAGACTACCAATTTTTAGAAAAGACAAGAAAGAGAACAGGGGAATTGGATCTGTTTATTACGCTATACTTTTAATCTCTCAAACGTCAACAATAATTGAAAAAATTTTTTCTAAATCAAGTTTCATCCAAATAAAAGATGGAAATCGTATGAAACATAAACATTTAAACTGTATACTCTTTTTGAAAGATTATTTTAGAAGATTCATTTAAGTTAATGATATTTTTTATTTAAAAAGTTTTCCTCTCCAGTGTAGGATCACACTATGAAAGTTTTCTTTCAGAAAGTCTAAGTTTATGGGTGAGAGAGGAGAGAAAAAAGCATGTTCTCTTCCCCTCTCACCAATAAACTCAGGCTTTCTGAAAGAAAACTTTTACAGTGTGAACCCAGACTTAATTTCATGGAGTACCTTTTGTTTAATTGTTTTTACTTTTTAAATGAAATTTTTATGTTCAAAAATATAATTTTTGGTCTTATTTTTACCTAGCCAATATTAAATTTATTCGATTAACCGAATAATGTTAAATTATATGAATTTTATTCGATTAAATTTTTACCTGGAATAATTATTCGATCAATTATCCATTAATGCAAAACATCGATTAATTGAATACAGCAGAATTTATTTATGCATATTTTAAATTTTATTTACTGTACAAAAAAGCTCTTCTTCATTTTTTCCACCAACTTTTAAAGCCATATTTAAGCCAATTTATGTATATTCTTATCCAGAAACGTGCATACACATACGTACGTTAGAAAGTTTCCTTTAGTATTTTAAAGTTATGAAATTCTTTTAAAATATTCATTGATTTTGTGTGAAAATTTCATTTCATTTTTTTTTTTATTTTTTGTTAAATAGTTTCGACCGAGCACGATAACGTTCATATACATTGTTTTACATACTTTTTGGATTTTATTATGTTAAGCATATTTTGTTTAAGTTATTGTTCTGATGATAAGCCAGCAAACAATTTTTCGTCTCTTTTAAGCAAAAATAAAGGAATAAAGAAAAGTTTTAAAATATCAGCGGTTAAAAGATTAAATTTTGACCAGAGTTTTTCCTCTTAATTTAAAAACCATAAGTGGGTTGTGTTTTAAATTTAACATAATATTTTATAAGTTCCTTAAGCGCCTTATCCAATATCAATATCAAACTATATGTTAGTCGCTATATTTTTGCACAATGGTTTTAATTAAAATATGGCGAAACTTTCATTCAAAAAACACATAAACTATAAGCAAAAAAACATTGTGAAATGAAGCCATCACATTTCACAGTATATTGCGCTTCTTTGAATCAGAAAGCTTTGGTTGTTGCCAATATGTTGTGCTACGTTCAAATATCACATACACATTGTCAATATATTTGTACAATACGAAAAATTAAAGACTTATACTGCAGGTGTCTGAGCCGCTTTAAGTTATGCTATTTCTTCTATTTAAGTTGTAGTGAAAACGTTATTTGCTTGTTAAAATATCTATATAGCGTCAACTAAAACGCAAAAGTCCCGAACATTTTTAACATATTGAAGATTTTACAGGAGAAGAAAAAAAATATTTATTGTGAAAAATTGATGAATTGCATTGAACTGTTTATAATTAACTTTTCTTCTAATTATTTTGTAAAACCTACCAGTTAATTTGACAATTAACATTATTGGATATTATACAAACTGTTCGTTATATCTTTTAGCGTTTATCATATAATCTTTTGTAGAAAGGGCCTTTTGTTTTTGTCATTAAAATCGCTAATGTTGGTTGAAAGATTGTGCATTTGTGTTGATACACTACATCAGATTAAATGAAAAAGTCGATTTCTAATTTGTTGTTAGTTGGGGCCTTTTGCGATTAAGGTAATGATGTCATGCGGTTCCGGAGAGGAACAAAGGTCCAAAAGGACTTTTTTAATGCAAGGTATTAGAGTTCTCTCAAGCTAAGGGCGCATCGACTAATTTCCGAATCAAGTTGGCGTCTCAAGATGTTCGAAGTGTGTTATTCTAAAATAAAGCAGTTTTTTTATGTCATCATGTAGCATCCGGAGCATGTGACCCATACATTGCGACTTACGACAAAGAATCTCTATCTGGATTTAGAATTGCTGCTTTAACCCCCACAGTTGCGTATTGCAAATGGTGTTCTTAATGTCCTTCAAAAAAAAGCGGCTGATGAATACCCCGATAGCGTTAATATCTTGTGATATCATATTTCAAATTCGAAGGCGTAAAGAAGAACAGATTTTACACAGGATTTAAAACTGTTATTTCTTGGTCAAACTCGGGATGGCAGTGGACCTTCACAGAGGTCGTTAGATACCAAACGGCTCTATCATCTCTGCCACCGCTGTGATCGAAACTTGGTATTGTTTAAAGTGTTGCAGCGCTTTAGGACGGCTTTTAAAGCTTCGCTGTGAAGGCATTTGAGTTAAGCCGACGTATGGCGATAACTGGGAGACAACAGGCAGATATCATCAGCAAATTCCAGACTCTCTAGATGTTTATTTACTCCAGATCTTATACATCTAATTACTCAGATAGCATTTTGAACAATGATGTTACGTACGGTATTAAATAAAAAAGGAGATAGTATACATCCTTGTCGAACACCAGCTACCTCATTAAAATGGCTGTTCAATGGGCTGCAGTGAACATGTCGGCATTTAACATCTTTATACAGGGATTGTATTCGAGATATGATTGTTATGGGCACACATTTTACAGGCAAATGCACTCCATATTGGTGGCTTAGGGTATCGAATGCCTTTTTAAAGTCTTTGAATATCATGTATAGAGGAGGTCGCCAGTCGGAGGACTACTTATACACAAACATTTGATGTCGTTTACGTAGGATTTGTGTGGACAGAGTCCAGCCTTTTCTGACCTAAGATCGGGGAGAACAACATCTCATGCCCTTTTGCTTATGATGTGCGCGATCACCTTGTTAACTGCTCTGAGTATTGTGATACCTCTCCAAATATCTGAAGAACACAGAAATAACTATTACACACCCATTTTCAGTACACCGACATTGTTCATCCGTCTGACATGGCCAGTAATATGGCAAGATAAAATGTTAAATTAAAAATATTTTGTGTTAGTGTTGATGTTTGTAACATCAGGAACTAATCATTTCATGACAAAATATTGTGCTGGTGGATCCAAAATTAACTCTAGGTCCCATATACACCCTCTTGCCAAAAATAACTTAAAGGCAAACAATTGTCATATCGAAATAATATTCGGCACAAAGAACTTTTACAAGAATCTTAACCTCATAACTTATTTTATTCTGGTGGATCCATGGTTGCTACTGAGTTCCAAATAAGATACACTCTCATATGGTCAGTCTAGACTCTAGACCGACTATACTTTCTCACTTTTTTTAATTGGTTTTATATTTCGGATATCTTAATCCTCCTAGTTTGTTCCCACTACGACAAACACTGTAACAACATGGAAAACTTGTTTAATACTTAATAAAAAAAAGACCTTTTATGAGAAATACATTTGTTAAAATACAGTTTGAAGGTATTTGCTGTTAAAGCAATTTCTAATGCCAACTACTTTCAATGTACTGACAGATACAAACACTTATACCTGGAATGAATTGCATTTTGGCAATTTGACAACAATTTGTAAACAGAGTAAATAGAAATCTTTATTAAAAAAAAATAAAATTGTAAATAGACTTTTGTAAAAAAAAACTCAATGTTTAAACATAAAGATTTAGAAACCAAAATTATCTTTTTTTTATTTACATTTACAAAATGCAAGCAAAAACCATTAAAAGTTATTAGGGTTTAAATGAATCTAAGTTTTAAATTTAAATAATAAACCTTAACTACAAATTCTTTCGAAATTATTTTCTGATATCACTCAGTGAATACCCCTGCTACTTACCAGAACTTAACATTAACAATTAACCTTAAGCAATATTTTAATAACATGAATTTCCATACAAGTTTTTACATATGCCTGCATCTCTTTTAATATTATATAAATTATTTGCAATACTTCATATTTTAAATCCACTATTGCATATAATGAGCCTGTTTGGTTGGCCGGCCGTATTAAAAGAAACCAACGAAATTAATTTTTAATTAAAATTCATTTTAATCATAACAAATGAAACAACTCACTAGACAAAAAAAAAAAAAAAAAAAAAAACATTCAATTAATAATTATGTTCATTATTGTTTTCTTCTATGAAGTTTTTTCTTATAGTTAACAATAACTATTGATTTTTTTCACAAAAAAGCGTAATTATCAGACCCTTCACCACATACACTGGTAAATAAGGCCAATTTAGCGGCGGAAAAATCATACCTTCTAAGTTCTTAATCTGAACCAAAACAAAATTATAGATGAATTATAGGGATTGTATGCTGTAAGCACGTTTAAAATAAGGCAGATATTTTTAACACAGTGGGTGCTATATAACGTTAGATAAGAACTCTTTTGACGATAAAATTCTTTAGTCGACAACCTTATCTTGACAAAAAGTACGAAAAAAGCAGTATGGAAGAAACCTGTAACTTATCCTGAAATTTCTTAAAATAAGTATAAAATTCTTGAACCAAGTAAAAACAAGATTCAACTTTTCGTTGGCACTGCCACTCTGAGAGTAAAATTTCAAAATGAGCATTTTAATCTCATAAAACATATTAAAACTCATCTCTCAGCAGTGCATGATATTTGCGGGCATACGCATGTGTTTGTCAAAGTTTCTTGTAGAAGCTACAACAGCACCTCACAAGTAGTTAAACAGGGGTCCAATCATCGCATACGATATCGAGCAAAATTGATCGAAATTATTTATTTTGGTATCATAAAACTCGATATTCAATGAAATGTATTAAATCTGAAATAATAGCATTCGATATCGAGTAACTTGCGATACCATTTTACAGCTAAAATACGTTTGACTATATTACGGACAAATCGATCTCCATTGATTAGATGAGGTTAATTTGGGTAGAAGGCATCTACATCTAATTAAAATTGAAGTTATCTCATTTTTTTAAGAAGTGGCTTGATACCACTTTCAAAAATTAGAGCTCATTTGTTTTTCTCTGTGTCATTCCTGGAAGATAAACAAAGGCAAAGTTGACAAAATTGAATCTGCCTTAACGGACACCTTCCTTATGCGGTTGCACTTTTTCGACGGACTTTGTTACCTAGTCACGGCAGTGTTATAAAGGAAAGTATTGAGGTCTTTTGAAAGGATATCTCCCTTAAACGGACACCTTTGAATAAACTCTTCGGAGTCCGGTCACAACGGATTTTACTGTTTTTTGTAAATCAGTAAAATTATCTGCTGGAAATTTAAATAAAAAGTAATTCTTATTACACATTATTAACTTATTTAAACAAAAGAGCAACCACATTTAAAGCATAAGCAGAAAAATACTTTTAATCTGCATTTAAAAACAAACAACCTGCTTTCATTTTGCAAAGCTGTTTTAAAACCATTTTCGAGAAATGCAATCGCATTATTACATGCATGCATTTTGAAAGCTGCATAAAAAAGCAATATAAATTTAATGCATTCACATTAAGCTTTTTTTTATTTTTCATAATATTTTTTCTGGTTTTATATTTATTTAATTACATTGTGAACTCAATGAATTTACTGCATTTAACAACAAATACATTGTGCATACATTTATTTTTTTTAAAGGCTTTCCATTAAATTGATTTCATGTGTTTTTAAATAACATTTTCGTGAAACAAAACAAATTTAATTGAAAAAAAAACCTTATCTCTGTCAAATTAGTATCACTTCAGTTACAATTAAGGGTTTAAGAAAAATCTAATTAAAATAATAATAATACTTTTTTAACTTTTGAAGATTTAAATAAATTTACCTTCATCTCCATCCTTTAGATTCAAGTCAACATTTTCAATTTAAACCACTTTCAATGAAATTTACAAATTATTTAATTTTTTTTTTTTTTTTTTTTCATTAAACCGTTAAACAAAAATTGTTAAATTAAAAAAAGTGTAAAAAGTTTTTGTTTTTCAATACTGGCATTTAAATCTCTGCGTAAGTTTTTGTGCTATTGACAGCTGTCAGTGTTTTTTTCTTTCTTTTGTATTTCATTTTAAAAATTGAGTGTACAGTCGCTTTGTAATACAATTTAATACATTTTTATTTTTTAGAGGTGCGATGAGGTTTTCCTTTAAATGAAAATATTAACAAAGGGGATTGGTTTCTCTTTTTATATTTTAACTTTCCATAAATTTTTCAAAAGGGTTTTAGTTTTTATCCTTTAATTTTTTTATTTCAAGTTTTGCAACTTTTTTGTTAATTTTTTATTTTTTTTTTTAATGTTGATGATTTGTAGTAAAGTTAGGCAAACCCCGTCCAGATAATACGCTACACCTACACTTTATGTATCAGCCGAATTATTTTTGAAAGTAGATCAGAAAAAAAAATCAATATCTTCATATACGTGTGACATGTATTTATATATAAATGGGAGAGAAGCGAAAAGAGGATGCCATTTCTTTTCCCCTCTCTCCTTAAATCTCAAGACTTGACATGTCAAACTTGACGTGTGTGAACCGGCATAAAAAAGTACTTAACGCAGATGCAAAAAAGGGTTTTATCTCACACTCAGTTATAACTGCGGGTAAAGGCGCCCGTACACGACATGTATTTGTCATCTGACATGTCAAATTTTCAAGTCACATGTAATTGTTCATGTCTGTCAAAATTGCTGTTTTACATAAGGTTTATAATATTCGGTCACAAACGTACATGTAATTTGCTTCTGACATTGTCTCTGTTTTTTTCGCATTGTTATTGCAGAAACCAAAGTAGTTCTCGGTTTCAAAATAGCTTGCTGCCGCCACGAAAATATTTATTTGCGCCGTAAAACAATTTAGCCATCTTAACATTTTTTCTTTTATTTTAAAGATACCAATTTAGAATTTTATAATTAAAACGGTTTTTATCTATATATTGACATAAATTATATTCAATGGTGAGATGAGCATACATATCTTGGTATTGTAAAATATTAACTTCAGACGGCGAATGATTCCGTCAATAGTTGACGCCGCTGCCAGTTTCTTCCCTGCATAGATATCTGATGTCAGATGGTTTGTCAGAAGAAAATAGAGCACGCTCTAATTGAAATTTTGTCAGATGACTTTGCGTCTGACTTTTACAGAAGCAAATTTAAAAAGGTAACACACGACATGTATGTGTTTTGCAGTGGGAAATTTGACATGTCAGATGACAAAAACATGTCGTCTATATGCTCCTTAAGAAATGGATCAGATTTTCAACTTATTTTTGCAACATATTTAGAAAGCAAAACATTTTGATAACTAATATGCATGTGGCAGTGTAAATAAAACTGAACTGGCAAAATAAAATTAAGAAATTTGTCTTATTTTTGTTTTTTCTTTACCCACTTACAACTACATTTAGAGTTGACAAAAAATCAACCAATTGTTGTGGGGAATGTAAGAAAAGATAAACTCACTTTTAATTGTTTTTGTTTAAGCTTTGATATTGTTACAAGTAAAACTGTTGCTTATAATTCTTATTCGCTAAACAGTTTTATTTCTTTAATATCTTTAGTTTTTCTAAAATCTTTGGATGAAGTTTCCTGACGATTTGGCCTAAGCAACCAGTGAAATGCGCATAGGAATAGCTTATCCCCTCAACAATAAACTTCAGTTTGCCAATAGTATGAAATGGGAATTTAGCACATTATAACGTAACCTTGTTAATTTTTGCATATATTTTTAGAATTGAACAAAACCCCGCGCGAATTGAAGCATATATGCAACATTATTTTCAGAAAAGCAAAAACCATAATTGTTTAGCACAAAAATTGCTGGATGAACTAACTATTATAATTGATATGGCTGCCAAATTTATATCAATAATAACATCTATGTTATGGCATTTAAAGTTATTTTCAAAAAGTGATTCTGAGTCTCGATCGGAATACCGATTTACATTAATACCTATCCTGCGCAGTGATGTTAACCGTACGGTAATTACCCTTTTTTAGGGTAATTTTGGGCCGTAAAAGGTAGCGAGGTAATTTAATTTAAAATACGGTAATTTAAAGAAATTTGAATTTTTGTAGGTTTTATAATCTTAACTTTTGAAAGACGATTTTCGATTTAAAAATAGATAAATGTTATAACAAAAATTTAAGAACATTAAGTTTCTCCAAAGGTTTTCGTAACACATATAAGTACAAAATAAGAAAAATTAAATTACTCTTCTATATTATTAATTTTATATTTAACTTTTTGTTTGTTTTAAAATCAACAATTCTTAAACATAAAATAGCCGCAATGTTAGACATTTAACTATAGTTTTTGGATTATTTTAAGTACGGCTTAAATGTCGCTAAAGTTAAGTGCCATGGATTGATTTTATTGAAAATTATTTGACTGCCTTATTCATAAAAAAATGTATTTTAAGACAAAAATTTTCTTAAAACATATTTTAAATTTAAATATGTAAATGGTTTATGAATACTGCTCTTATGTGCTATTTCCAAATGACAGGCGATGGACTGAGTGCTTTTCATACAAATTTTACTACACAATCAATCGCCAGTCATTTGGAAACAGCACAGTAATGTTTTGATAAAAAAACTTTGCGTACGGTAATTTCTTCTCAAAAACGGTAATTTTTAGAGTGCCGAAAGGTAATGAAAAAATATAAGTTAACATCACTGATCCTGCGACTTAACTTCACGGTGGATCTCAACCACTTGGTGTATTTTTATTAAGCACTTAACAAATGCCGCGGCGGGAGTAAAAGAACATTTGCATACACAGGTAGCATTTCGAGTGTCTAATTCGTGTCGAATAGCAACAATACCTATAGATCCCTCCACGCACCGAACTTTACGGCAGGGAAAATACGTAACCCTACGCGCGACTTTGGGTTTAAACTACAACCATTACGTGCTCCCCGTAACACGAAAACAACTTCAAACCCCATGGAGTCCATTATATTCCAAGGAGCTGTGTCTTTTGGAAGTTTGGTGCAAAACAGGTAGCATACACCTGATTATAACTAAAATGTATGAGATGCGGAAGAATGCCAGTACATTTAAGTGTCAATATTACCTAAAGTATCTAGGTCGAATTCATTTTCTCCAGAGGCTGTTACACCAAGAGATAGGAATCCCCGCACCTACGAGGCACAGTATACTAAAATGTGGGTCCTGTCTAGATGCTTTAGAATTCAACTCAAAAAACTTTGAGTTATATAAGAATGTTGGGAGAGCTTGCTGATACCGACGGTTATGCAATTAAAAAAGTAAAAGAAATATTAAATTCAAATAACATCAAAAGCCAATTAGCATTTTTATTTTCCAATAGCGGAAATATTGGTGAAACATTTACTAATTAGGATTGATTTAGTTCACTTTATACTCAAGTCAAATTAATTGATATTGCAAAAAGTAAAATAAACAAGATGGAAGGAAAAATAGCCCGACAAATTAAAAAAAAAACCCAAAACGTTTTGCAAAACGAATTAAGGATTTCAAAAAATAAAATAAATTTCAAAAACTTTTGATCTGATCTGGAATCAAAGTCGGACCTAAAAATAAATTTTTTCAAAATGCATTGGCTTTCTTAAAGTACAAGACAAAGTTTTACTTTAAATTAAAAGTTACTAATTTATTTAAACAAGCAAAAATTTAAATTAGTTATTTAAGTTTTTAGAGATATTTCAAAAGTAATAGACTAAATTTTTTATATTTTTTTTTTTAGTAAAATTAAATTTGTATGGACATTTTTTAAGTTTTTAGAGCATCTTTTAAATCTGTTTTGTGCATATTTTGGATTGTTTTTGTGCATGAAAATCTCATCCCTAGGACTGAGTTCATACGGCTCATGTCTTATTGACAAGAATCTTCCTTTTTCTTCGTTGAACATGAATTGGCGTTCAAATGTTGCATGTCATGTTGACGACATGTTTTTATTTTGTATAGCACGACTATGCATGTGTGCTTTTTTGATATTGAAAACAATAACAAAATTAAACAACGAATGAAAAAGCAAAACGTAAAGACAGTGCATGCATCTGTGTACTCGTTTCTTGTCCCCTCGTCCCTCGCGCATATAAAGTAGCAATCATGTCATTAAGACATGAGCCGTATGAACACAGACTAGCTATAACTATTTTTTTTTTGTCTAATGGCATTAAAGCAACGAACGAGTGTCATTTATTTTGTACGTTTTTGTATGAGGAACTTGCAGCATTAGCACGACAGTGGCATGTAGAGCAAAACAATACTTAATTGACTTTAAAACGCATTTTGAATTGGTTTGACAGCGACATTAAATGAATCAGGAGTAAAAGCACCAGTTTTTTTTTTTTGTTGCCCAATGACAAATGAAGAAGTAGAAGAAATGGCGATTTTTCTACTCTGACTGCAGTATTGTAAACGCTGCTTTAAAATAGTTGATATGGAGCAAAACTAGTGCTTAATATCTCAAAAACCATGACAAATTTCGTGAAACAGGTTTTGGATTCAAAAAGGCGGTATTCAAGATGTTTATACGCCAAACCTAACTCAATTTTTTTTACAAATTTTCAGCAGGTCCAATCAATAATGAGCTGACGATACGTGTATGAAGGTATTAGCTTTCTAGCTACAGTTTCTTTAACACTCATTTGAGTTGGCGCGAGAATTCCTGTCAACTTAAAAGCGCATTAGAAAATACCAAGTGGCTGTCAGTAGAAATCGATTGCTGTTAATACGGCTAAAAAAATATAATTATTGTGTCGTTGCCGTTGACTTTTTTAATTGGGATATAGAATTGTGGAAATGTGATTAGTGCAATGTATATTTTATATATTCCGCTTAATAAAATGTAGGGTATGTGACCAAAAATGTGATGCTGGCGTCACTTTCATCTCTACTGTTTAGTTTTTACTTGTTTCCTTTTATTATTAAGAAAACCACTTTTGTTAAAATATTTTTTTTATTTGCAGTTTCTTACTCCTGAAAAGAAAACAAAAAAATGAAAAATTCTCCAACAAATTGAAAGCTTTTAAAGTGTTTGTCTACAGGTTTTTTTTTGACATGCGACTACATTTTCATTAAAACTAAAAATATCCGCGGGTCGGATTTTAGTTAAACGTCACATTAATATGTTAAAAAAAAAAATAAGAAAAAATATATAGTTTATATACTCGTCTTTGTTACTCTTGTCACTGCCACACAAAAGTTTAAATTGAAGTTGCCTCACAAAGCACAACACGATAAAAACTCTGGTTGTTCTCAAGTTGACACCCTCTTCTTATTGTATCTTAATTAGTTTTTGGGGGAAAAAATAAAAACACCAAAAAAAAAAAACTAAATAAACTAAAACCAAAAGTTAACTTTTTTGCTAACGAAAATTCAGAGGGAACTTTAAAGTTAAAAAAGACACACGTAACTTCTTTTATTTCGTTAGAAAGAAAGAGAACGACTACCACAACGACAAGTATAAATATTTTTACATTAAATCTGTTAAATGTTCAGTATAAATCATCTCAAAGCTTGAAATAATGAGGTTACTTTTTTAATACCAACCCAAAAATTTTGGTAATTAATTATTTATTTAAGTGCGATTTTATTTTAAAGGCAAAGTGGTGTTTTTTTTTCTTTCATTAATTGTTTGTAAGAACAACAAGCAAATATTTATTTTAATCTTTACACTTTTAAAATTAACTTTAAGTGGGCTTTCTTAACAATTATTTACATTAAATAACCTTTAGGATGCCGCGTTACATTTATTTGATCTAAAAATAAATTAGAAAGGTATGTTTTTAAACTTGAATAATAAATAAGACAAGTTTGTTTATTTGGAGAGTGTCTTTTTACTTAAGATGGAAACACTTAAAGTTTTCTTTTAGGTATTTGAATATTTAAATCAGAACTGTCCAAACGAAAGGACAAGTGATTTGATAACTTGGTTTTATATGAGCTGTGCGCTTGACATGAATTTCAAATAGTGCTAAGCGTTAATTATTTGTAATTACTTTTAATATTAATCCATCATTGGAGAATGCGAGTGATTGCAATATAAAATCGGAAAACGTACTTTATACACAATACGTTGTGAACAGTTTATTCATATTGAGGCTGAGTTTTAAATCATCATATTTATTAGTTTGGAGTCATAGTCAAACACTTATCATTTAACACGCGTTAGTTCGTCGACGAGTATTGTGCGTTTGAAAACTTTAGCGCGTAAAAAAATGCAAGTTACAAAACAAACGTTACAAAAGCCATTCCTGTCAGTTGTTTTTTTTTTTTACTCATTTTTGCATTAAAAACGGTTTCGAAAGGTTATCAAGATTTTGTTATTTTATTAAATTTATTCTTTTTATATAAATATTGAATGTTTTTTAAGCTCTTCAATAAATTTTTCTTTCATGATTCACAAATTTGCTAAATTATTCTTTTTATTGTCAGCTGATTACTTGTCAAAAATAGACAACGCCTTAAAAAATTCAAAGTTAACCAACTTTCTGGCGCAAACGCGTCAAAATATTTTGCATGTAGCTTGTTCTACGAAAATGCTCTAGCTTAACTTTTTTTCACAGAAGACGACAGAGCGCGCGCGTACTAACGCGTGTTATGTACTTCTACCTTTAGTTAAACGATGTATAGTTTGGTTATTGTGTACGCAGCGATAACTTTTTAGTGCACTTTGAGACGGATGTAGAAAAGATGTCCATAAGCCCGCGTCATATGTCCTCACCTTATGGTGGATATTAACCACTGGGTGACAAGCACTCAAATTGCTACCTAATTTGAGTGAGTAATTCGGCAAGATTATACACTGCCCACTCAATAAGGAGCTGTAGCTATCTAACCTCCGTCTCTTTCTTCTTCATGCTAGCAGCATCTGTTGAGTTGAAGCAGCACCTACACAGAAAAGGAAAATTAAACCATTCATACTTCAATCAAGCAGTACGTAAAGGACGGGTGTTCTAAATTCCAATACAGGATGCTTGATTCAAGTATTTTAACTACGGTGCACTGGAATAATTCGAAAGCGGGATTGACTTAAGTAAAACTGAGCTATGAATTAATCTCAAACTGTGCTTCTGATTCAAGAATTTCTAAATTGGTTTAATCCCGAATTCGCGCTTGAAATAATCCGTAAGCGAGACTGATGATTCTTACCTAAACACTTACCACAGAGGGCCAGAGATAGAGAGAATATTATATTTACTTTACCGTAACACACATTTTAGTTTCACTGTTGTTGTATTCCCTTCTGTGTTTACATAATGACTATCAATTATAAGACACCAGCAGCATGGCCAACATAATTTTCGTAAAAATTATCTTTGAAAATTTGATGTACCCAACTTACTAATTTTAACAAATAGAATTCGGGAATTTTTGCTTCTTATTTTACTTTTCAAGCATTTTGTAGTGTTGTTGTTTCTATACAAAACAAGCAAATCGTTTTAAACTATTTTTGAAGTGTTATTGCTGTTTCGACAACAAACTTTTACAAGCACACGCGCACGCACGCATATATTATGCAATGGCTTTGGGAGATTATTCCATTTTGGATTGTTTTAAGTACCTTTTTGTGTTATTCGTACTTAAATTTTTAATTTTTTCAAGTTAGCGGAAAAAAATTTAATTAAGTACGAGTTTTTCCTTTCTAAGTAGGCATGATGCTCCTTCAGGCCGAACTCTGCCATCAGTGGTATAAAAAATCGGCTCTGTAGTGGGATTTTTAGGATCTCCCTTCCAGTGACTTAAGGAAGTAAACCATTACCATTACGTGAATACCCTAAAGTATCTTTTCAACGGAAAATCGACACTCCCGCAAAGACAATCTTCCTGAACTACACAAAGCATTTCCCGCAAGAAGCATCTACTGTCTCCCTTGGTACCAAATCGGATCTAAGGTCAGCCGCGATATGAAAAGATCATACTGATCACTAGGTGTCTGTCAATTTTGAATTTTTGCCGAATTGTAGGTTTTTTATTGGCTGCACTTGTTTTGCCATAAGAAAATAACACCACACAGTAGATGCTTTCCCGCAAGAAGCATTTACTGTCTCCCTTGGTACCAAATCGGATCTAAGGTCAGCCGCGATCTGAAAAGATCATACTGATCACTAGGTGTCTGTCAATTTTGAATTTTTGCCGAATTGTAGGTTTTTTATTGGCTGCACTTGTTTTCCCATAAGAAAATATCACCAGAAGGTGAAATATCCAGCGTTTAAAAAACTGCAGGCAAAGTAGAAAAACTGACATTTCCTCCACTATATTATTTGTCATTGGCGTAAGAAAAACGGTTGCTTTTACTTCTGATTCCTTAAATGTAAACAGTCGCTGTCTAACCAACTCAAAAAGCGAAAAGTTGTACAGAAATTTTCGATTTCTGGTCGACAGTTTTTGGTTTCGACTGTAGTTTTTTAAACCGTGGAAAAATCGTTAAAATTATCCATAAAAATCCCCGTTGGCATTTTGGGACATAAAACATTATAAAATTCTGCATTGTAGAATGGATTTCATAAGCGAGTTGCTTTGCAACCGACGATTTCTATTTTTGAGTATCAGTTTTTCGTTATCTTAGCAATATTTTTTATCAAATAAACCGGTCTAAATTACTAATTTACCCTCATTTGGAGCTTTTAATGTAAATATTTTGATTTAGTTCCTTTTTATTATTTTCTTTTAATTTCTTTCCCTACGTAATTTTAAGCAACATCTACTTATTTGAAAACAACAGAAAAAAACAGAAATACAAAAATAATAGGCAATCTTATAATTAAATAAAACATAATAAAAAAAGGAGGATAAAAGCAAATAACACTCTAAGGAATAAAATTACCAGCATCAACACCTTTTCACTTACAGATTTGTTAGAAAGTCCGTCGGTCAGGAAATAGAAATGTACACAGTTTAAAACATCAGTCCGAAAATTAAGCCAAGAATTACAACATCAACATTGTCATTTCCAGGAGCTTCTTTCTGAGGCTGACTATAGCAGTGACTCCAACATCATTTACTTACACACTCACAGTTGCTCTTCTTTATTCACAAGTAACAGAGAATTGAAAGAAGAGATTTATTTTAAGACTTAAACAAAATTTTTAATATAAAAAGGGAGTAAATAACATTGATCTAGTTGGCAAAACCGGTTTTAACAATAATTGTATATTTTTATTTAAATTTAGGCTAAAGTTAATTTACAAAGTATTTTACAACATGAAAATTAATTAAAATTGTTATTGATAATTTTTCATTCTTGACTGCAGCTGGGCTCGAACCCATGCTTTTACGGACTGGTTACCCTTTTATGTTTCAATCGCAACCACTCGATACCTTCCGAGGAATTTGCCGTTTAAACACTCACAGCCATCGACGACTGCTGGCAGTAACCTGTTCGTAAAAGCCTGGATTAAGCCCAGCTGCAGTCAAAAATGAAAAATTATCAATAACAATTTTAATTAATTTTCATATTGTAAAATTCCTTTCTTCAAAAAAAATAATTTAATGAACTTTAGCCAAATATTAAAAAAAAAATTGGATTAAAAACCATAAATAGTTCAACAAAATAACCACAACACTAATGAATTTTTGTTACAAAAAATAAGTCTCAGTAAAAAGTTATAACCGTGGGGGGTGCTTTAAAACCATGTGAGATAAGGCCGTGATGGCTTAATTGCTTAATTGAGTGGGAGATGAAGCCATAATGGCTTTTTTGCCCAATCATTGAGAGGTAAGGTAATATTAACTATCTTGCGAAATGAGAGATAAAGCCATATTTTTCCAGAATATTGTTATGCATGGTGTAAATATTCTGTTAAAGGGAAAATCCTTAGTTATCATTAAAAAACACTTTTATTCTTGTGACGCACGCAGGAAAACTTTATTCAGCGAAGCCACACGCAAAGAAAAAACATGGTTGTGGTAAACATATTCTAAGAGCAACATATTATGATAAGAATTATGATTGTAGTCACCATATTAAGATTAATATTGAATCATATTATGACTAAATATACTCGTAATATGTCATGATAATATTTTTCCCTTAATCATATTATTATTCTGTTAATCATACTAAGTTAAGAAGTAATCAAATTATTGTCATGTTAATCATAATAAGCTAAGAAATTAATCATATTATTGTCATGTTAATCAAAATAAATTTAGAAGCAATCATATTATGATACAGCACCTTTCATAGCTGTCATAAAAATACAAAATAAATTAAAATATTTTTGCATCGATTTTTTTTTGTGGCTTTTTTGCAATTTTTCTTAATGTTAAAAAAATAGCGGAGTTCAATATAAGGCTTGCAAAAGAGCAAATGAAAAATCTGTGGTTTTCATGGGCAACCGCGTGTGTACATTTTTTCGATTTTAAGATGTTATAAAATATAACGAAATCTCTGTGTGTTTTGTTGTTGGATTTTACAAAAAAACTATGATATTTTGCATTGGCACTATTACATCACTAATACTTTAATGAACTCCGCTAATATTTTAATTTTTTAATTTCTTTATTAAACTTATTTTTTTATGGAATTTGATTTTTTAATTGTTTAACCGCTAACAAATAAAAAAAACGACACAACTGCTTCAAAATTATTTTACAAATGGCGCTAACATAACATTATTAGAGTAAAAATAGTTTGATTGCATCTTTAACATAATATGATAAATGTATAGAAAGTTATCATGTTATGGCTATTAAATATCATGATATGGTTGTGAGAAATATAATATGTTTAGAAAGTTATCATAATTAAGTTGTTAGAAAAATAATTATTTTTCGGTCAACAATACTCAAATCATAATTGCGATAAACATTGATATGTTTACAGTAACTATAATATTATTGATATTAAATAAAAATAACAATGATTTGTGTACGACAACAATATATTGTTACAATAAACATAGTGTTGTTGCCGTAACCATGCCCAACCATATTTTTTCTCTGCGTGCACCTGCCGCGTCCTACTGGAGGAAAAAACCCCTAAGCACGGCCGCAGGTCGCCACGCAGAAAAACTTTAGTATGCGAAGCCAGATTTCAATACTTAACTTTAGTGTTTCCGGAACTGAAATGAGAGATAAAGTCATTTTCTAATATTGCTAATGTGAGCTAAGGCCATGGTGGCTTTTTCTCCCATTCAAATGAAAAAAAATAAAAGGCTTTATCTCCCTATTGAATGAGAGATAAAGCCATCATGGCCTTTTCTCACATGGTATTAAAGCACCCCCCGTTATAACATGCAGTGGCCAACCTGAGTTTAACGTATTGAAATACGATGATATACCACGTGTTTCAAATCTTTAAGTTTGTCAAAGCACATAAACGTTCAGCCATAACCGAGTAAATTCTTGTTTGGGCCATGATTTGATCGTCTCCCTACTGTAACCAACAGGTTGCCGAAAAATCGCTCAGAACCAATAAATAGGCGGCAAGCGTCCCACTTTGTCGAGCAAATTGCCAGGTACTCAACATAAAGCAAAATTATTGTGTCTGCCCAGCTCATTCAGAGAAGTAATAGAGGCCATGACTACCTTAAACTTCACCTTATAAGATGGCATTGTATGTAACTTCAAACCTCCTGAGTTTTTTCTCAAACATTAAGAAAAATTATCGTCTAGAAAATCGATGGGTCTTTATCCAAAGGTACGCCAATTTTTTTCATTTTAATATGAGAATGATTGTTAACATTGTTCTTTTAATGCTCTGCTTATAATCAAACTTATTCTTAAAAGGACAATGTTGTACATGCATGGACAGAACAAAACAGGAATCGCCTTAGATAATGTTAAAACAACTCATGAAAAATGTACTGAAGTGTAAGGGTGAGTGTGTGTGTTTTTTTAGGAATTGATGAAACTGTAGTTGTAGTAGGTCGTCACCATATTTCTCATTACAGTAAAATGGTTGTGTGGATAATTCGTAGCAACTGTGATTGTTTGTGTTTATTGTTGTACAACAACACGTTTTATTTTTGGCGCAATGAGTTTTACGCTCGAGTAAATAAATACAATACATAAACACATACATTAAAATAAGAAAAATTAAGCAGGCTACATTCGGCCGTTACGAATCTAAGATAACCAGTAAATGGACGAAAAGTTATAAAACACAAAGTTAACAGTTTTTTTAGATAAGAATGTATATAATTTTAATGCTTAGTTCACACTTGGATTTTTAAATGCGTTTAAGCATCTCGAATGTGATTAAACTAATCACATCAAAATCGGGATGATTATCTATACATTTATTTGATTTGTTAAACACTTCAAATTGACATCGCATCGGCCAAAATTAACATACTTTTCAGGTGTACTACCGATTATGGTTTATACTTTATGTTTTTATTTCGTCCTTTTATGATGCTATCAGCGCAGAAGTGGTGTAACCCTAGAATACTTATTATGAGATAATGAGGAGTTAACACTACTCTTGCACTTTAGTACTTGGTTGTAACGGCCCGTGCAAAAACTATGTTGCTAGCTCCATCTGTTTTGGATACCAACAGTTGGCTTATGTCCGTAATTTCAACAAACAGGTACCTAGTCGTGTTCGTACCTAACTGTTTTCTTAACCTATCCTGTAACACTATTTTGATTATTTCAATGAAAATTTTCCCTACGCGAATAAACTATCGAATATCGATGATGTAAAATACATTATAATTTTACCCTTAGGTAAGACATACGTTTTAAATATTGAAAACCATAGATTTCTATACACAGCTAGATATCTATTTGTAGAAATTACGGGCATTACTCGACTATTGCGTAAAATAGATATGTAAAAAACATATCTGACACCAGAATCGTTACCAAATTAAATTGTGGGTTACACTTCTTCTGCGCTGATAGGCTCAAATAATCCATCCATTTTTTTACAATTTCATCATTAATATATTTAAAATAAACATTAAAGAAACATAAATTAGTTTGCTGAGTCTTATTTATAACCAAACTGTCATCTTAAACATCTCAAATGTAATGTAAACAAACCGCCTTGATTAACTTAATCAACATTTTGCTTAAATGCGTTTAAAAACCTTAAGGCCCAGCCATAAAATGCATTGCATTGCAACATACTGTCAAAAATTAACAACAACAAAAACTCCCAAAGGATTTAAAACAACAGAATTAAAAAACATTTGCTTCTGTACGGAACGTGCGATCAGTGTGGAACTTTACTTCAGCAAATTACAGTTTCATAAAACCTAACAAAATGTTTCCATAAGTTCAAAAGTTTGCCTCATTTGATTAACATGCCTTCGAACATTTGCTTGAGCCAACTTAAGCACATCTTGGTTGGGCCGTAAGTGTGAACAGAGCATAATATATTTTAAAATGCGCATTTGTAAATTTGCGCTTATTTAGTTTCATGTACGTATGAGTAATATTTTTATATTACAATATTACTCATACATATCAAGCTTCATAGCAGCTGATAAAAGTAGTGATGTTACGAATATTCGTACTCGTATTCGAAATGCCGGAAGTTCGCCTTTTTTAAGACATTCGTATTCGTGTTCGCCAAATTCAAGCGAATATTTCACGAATATTTTGTTAATACATTCCAAAAGAAAAAAAATACAAAAGTGTATAATATACATAAAATGAAACAAAAAATACCCAGTAAAAACTTCGCCTACTTTTTCATAATGAAGCTTTTTAAACTCATTATTTAGTAGCTTTGTTCTTAAACTACTTTTTTCTGGTTGTTTTGGGACATCTCATGTAAAATTCATTAGTTCTTTCAGTAGAATTGTAAGTAGTGTTTTTCTGATTACTCAACACTTTATTTTCTAGGCGAAGTTTTTACTGGGTATTAATTTGTAATAAGTTTTAATCAAAAAAATGCATTAACGATTTGGCAGACGAGGCCGAGCTAGCAGCTAACAATAACGACTGCGGCACCCTTTACGAAATAAGTAAAAAACTTGTAGATAAAGACCACCACACAGAACATCCGGTAAGAGCTATCAACGGGTCTTAACTAATATCTGACGAAGAACAGCTACGGCGATGGAGAGAGCATTTCTCCACGGTACTCAACAACATCTTTTCTTAGAACCCGCAACCAAATGTGTCGTATTCACATATTCCGAGTGCCCGTATTAAAACCGACCCTCCATCTATAAACGAGATTGTTACTGCTATCCGCCAACTACCGTCTGGTAAAGCTGCTGGTATAGATGGGATACCAGTTGAACTGTTTAAAGTCGACCCAACTCTTACTGCGCAAATATTTCTGCCTATTATAACCACCGCGTGGGAACAGGACGAGTTTCCTACGGAATGGAAAAAAGGTATAATCATCAAACTTCCCAAGAAGGGCAACTTAAAGGAATGTCATTACTGGAGAGGTATATGTGTTCTCCCAGCTATTGCTAACATCATAGCTAAAATTATATTACTCCGTATCAAAGACCATCTTAATACGCTTAGAATTATTATTGAGCAATCTGCGGAATATAAGTCTAACATTCATCTATTATTCATAGACTACGAAAAAGCTTTCGATAGCGTAAACCGTGACCGTATTTGGTCTGCTCTGGGAAACAGGGGAATTCTACCCAAAATCATTGTAATGATAAAAGCTAGCTACAGCAATGCTAATTGCTACGTTCTTCACAAAGGCCGTCTATCGGACCCCTTTGCTGTACAAAGTGGACTTAGGCAGGGTTGTATCTTATCACCAATTCTTTTTCTAATCGTTATGGGTGACGTGTTAAGCGCAGCACTTCAAAATAATAGACGTTGTAGTGGCATAAGATGGAAGCTCAATGGGAGTCACTTGAGCCACCTAGCATATGCTGATGACATCTGCCTCCTTTCGAATAGCATCAACAACGTACTTTATATGGCGTAATCTATATCCCAAGCATCAACACCTGCGGGTCTACTTATAAATATCCCTAAAACAAAACTGCTAAGCTCATGCAGAGACATGCCTACTAATGACTTGTGTTATGAGCAAGTTAACAACTTTTGCTACCTGGGTAGCACCGTATCTGTCGATGGAGGAAGTGATCTTGATGTTGATAACAGAATAAAAAAGGCAAGAGCAGCTTTCGGGTTATTAGCTCCATTGTGGCAAAACAATAATATAAGCCTTCGCACTTAAATACGAATTTTTAATTCAAATGTAAAATCAGCTTTATTATATGCATGTAATACATGGAAGGTAACAGTTCAGCTAACCAACCGCCTACAAATATTTGTTAACCACTGTCTGAGACGTATTCTTCGCATATTTTGGCCAAGAACAATTTCAAACGACGAATTAATACGAAGAACTAATCAAGTTGAAATTGCCATTGAAAAAAGACGTAGAAAGTGGAACTGGATTGGCCATACGTTGAGAAGGGATGATAACAACATAGCGAAGCATGCCTTACAATGGAACCTCTTCAATAACGTGAATCGTGGAGTCGGCCGACCTCGTATAACCTGGAGAAGATCTACAGAGGATGAAATGAGTTCTCTAAATTTGAGCTGGAGTCAACTTAGAAATCTTGTACAAAACCGTGTTCGTTGGAAGTCAGCCGTAGTAGACGCACTATGCTCTAGTAGGAGTTAAAGGAAATCATATATATATAAAAAAACCTTTTGTTTTTTTTTTTCTTTTCTGCTACTTTTAGTTTATTTATTTTGAAAAAATAATCAAGATGATTTAAAGCATTTTTTTTTTTTTTTAAGATAAAGTCAGAGCTTAAAAAACTACAGTCGAAACCAAAAACGAAAACTTGTGTACAACTTTTGGCTTTTTTAGTTGGCTTGACAGCGATTGTTTACATTAAATGAATCAGAAGTTAAAGCAAAAGTTTTCTTATGGCCGATTACATGAAGTGGCAGAAATGGCAGTTTTCTACTTTGACTGCACTTTTTAAACGCTGGATAAAGTATCATTTGCAGCAATTGCCTGATTATCGTACGAAAATTATTGGCAACTGAAATGGGTCAATGAAATGTTAAGATAATTTCGATCACATTTACAAATTAGAAATGCGTTCACTGCAGTGGAATGACATTTAACATATGTATAAAGAAACTCGGAGAGATCTTTTCGTTCTGCTTATTATACAATAATTAAGAGTGGGAAGTTTAACAGTTCGATATCCACTACTTAACACTGTGAGAAACAAAGTAAAGTAAAGAAAAATAAAGAAAGAACGCTAAATTAAATATGTTAAAACCCACCAAAATAGATCTGTGAATTACTAAGTCAAGCGCAAAAAGAGTGAGAAAAACGAAGTCTAAAAGTGTTTTAGTATACATAAGTATCAGTTTGACTATTTTAGGATTTTTGCATATCTTAAGAAGTTTTATCAAATGTTTTCAGCCTTTTTTTTTAACTATTATAAATTTTGACTACAAATAGTTGCACTCAAAAGAAATTTTGTATGAAAAGGATTAATTTTTATTTTAAGAAACGCCTTTTTTATTTATTTACGTTTTTAAAAACAAGATAATAGTACTTTTAATGACACTGGCACTTAAAGAGAAGTCAACTAAACCATACATTTCATTAAAATCTTTACAAGTTCTCCGAAAAGGATCAGAATTTGCATAGTTGTTGTAAAATCCCTGAAGATTTAATGGTATATATGTAATTGCGAGTTGATCGCTGTGGAACGTTGAGTTTAACGTTATTAAGCAGGTATTCAGAACTAACGTTACCATTAAGCAAATGAACTTAAAACGTAATGTTAAGCATTTTTCGGCTTACTATGATGGTAATTTAACACGTTCAAGTCTTACAGAGTAGGATGTAAGTACTTCAGAAGGATTCCAAGCTGAGTTTCCTAAGCAGAACAATAAAAATTGTTTTTGGACAGATTCTATTCGGTTTAAGTGAACATCATAATCATAGCATTAGTGAACTCCTTAGCCTAACGCTTTATAAAGGCAAGTACATCACGAGTTTCATTTATCATTGATGTTATGTGTTTTATTAAATCTAATTTTGGATCAAGTCAAACACCAAGATCCAAAATCTCTGTAACTAATTCAAGTTGGCAGTCACCCAAAGTATAGATACCCAGAGGATTCCATTTTCTACAAAAACGCATATGCTTACATTTTATTAAATTGAGATTCATGATGTTAATATTGCACCAGTTATAAACATTCTCCAAATCATGTTGAAGATTGAGCATTTCCGATGATTTTTTGTAGCTTAAAAAGATTTTATCATCATCGGCATACATTAACACATTACAATTGTGTATTGCACTCGGCAGATCATTTATAAAAAGTGAAAATAAGATTGGACCAAGGTGGCTTCCTTGCGGTACTCCAGAATTGACGATGATGATCTTTGTTTCCTATAAGTATGACTCAAGCCAGCGAAGACTGTTGTTAGTAAAACCCATTATGGGAAGTTTTCCAAGAAGAAGGCTATGGTTGACTTTATCAAAAGCTTTACAGAAATATGTGTATATAACGTTTATTATTTGAGTATTATTGAATCCATTATGAATAATAGTGGTTAGTTGTAATAGGTTGCTAATTGCTGAGCAACCTTTTCTAAACCCATGCTGGAAAGGTGATAGTAATGAAGATGCTTGATGAGAAAAGAATCGGTTATGCACTTTTCAAAGAGTTTCGGGATAGCCCTTAGTTTGGCGATACCTCTATAATTTGCTACATTTGATTTGTTTCCAGACTTAAACCTGTCTTGTAAAAAAATTTTACATTTTGGGAATCTTAGAAAATTGTTTCCCATTTTTTTATTATGAAATATCTGAAACAAATTTTTACTGTCAATTTTGAAAGTTTAACTTTTTTTAAAGAAATAAACTGGTCTAAAAGTTCTTTTTATAAAATCTTTTAAGTCAGAGCAAAGCAAAGAAATAAAATCGTTTGAATTTTGTTTACATCAGGGGCGACCTAAATTTGTTAAAATATTAAAAAATTTTTAAATTTAGCTTAAAATGTGTTTCTAAAATTTCTGTTGTTTCTAACAAAATTTCAATTAATAAATTGTTAGCAAAAATCTAATGCAAGATTTAGCTGTAAACAGTTTTAAGATCTGGACACACTAATAAGTATGCAAGCAGTTCCTTGAAATTGCTTGACTTCAGGTCATTGAGAATTGGCTTTATTTGTAGCCTTAATCTATTTCAGTGCACATTTAGATTGCACATTAGATCCTTTGGGTTGCTTATGGCTTTTATATAGATAACAATAATAATGTTAGTATAACAATTTTAAAGGTTCAGTTGCGGCATTTAGGTGCGGATTTTATAATTTTAAATTCAGTCATCGGAATAGAATAATAATGTTAATAACATTCAGAAGTGTGCCAATTTTTATGTAATATATTGTTATGGGCGAGAATGGAAGATTTTTTTCAATTAAATTCAAATACGAATATCAAATTGGATATTTTTATTTATGGGCGCAGACATTTGTATTCTTAAATATTAAAAATTGATATTCGTAATATCACTAGATCAAAGTGTTTAATTAAATAGATACTGCAAGAAAGTAAGGTCTAGTAGCTAATTTCGTGGC
Organism: Pollenia angustigena; assembly: GCA_930367215.1. Classification (NCBI taxonomy): domain Eukaryota; kingdom Metazoa; phylum Arthropoda; class Insecta; order Diptera; family Polleniidae; genus Pollenia; species Pollenia angustigena. The sequence goes on along the minus strand of OV884056.1, from coordinate 166,278,741 downwards.
TTCTGCTTATGTCTCAGCCATTTATTATGTTTACCAATCTTGAGGAATTTCAATAACAAAATTTAAGGAAATATTCAACATTTCGGTCCACAGCACCTCATCCTGAATGTATATACTTTATCCATATCCTAGAAATTACATATGGAATGACGAACTTACACTTCCATATATTTTTAAAGTAAAAGGTATAAGAAATTTTTTTCTTTTTATGACTACCAATTTTTAATTATCTAAGCAATTTTTTTTATTAAATAAACCGCTCTAAAATACTTATTGTTTTATTTACCCTCATTTGGGTAGTTTTAATGTAAATATTCCGATTTTATTCCTTTTTGTTATTTTCTTTACCTTCGTATATTTCAAAATATGCTTATGTAAATTTGTGCTTATTTAGTGTACCTGAACGTATGAGTAATATTTTCATATTACAATATTGCTCATACTTATGTATGTTTATAAACGGGCTTACTGCCTGTTTTTAGAAAACGTAAACAAGTGAGTGAGTGAGATATTATATTGCAACCAATAATAAAAAACGAAAATTTGTTTTTGTTTTCAATATAATTTCTCATTCACTCACTCACTCACTTCTTTACGTTTTCTAAAAACAGGCAGTTAGTCAAAAAACAAAAAAATACATAGTTTTGAAAAATCGATTTTTCAATGAAAATTTGCTTGAAATATTTTCCATTAATATGGGATTTAGTGTTTTTACATGAATTGAACACAATTATTATTATTATTGTATAGTACTTTACTTATTTGGCATGGGGGATATTCAAGACAATCGGAAGATTTAGCACATTTAGTCTGCTTTTACATTATACGATTTTTGTCGTTGCGATTCTTACCTTATAGGCGAGAGGGGAGAGAGGAATTAAAAGGGGTACACAAGCGAGTGTACTCTTCGATTCATTTTGTTCGCTCATTCGTACTCTCATTATGCTCTCATTTGACGAAAAATGTATTGAAGTTCGGTTGCACAGAAAAAGTTTTAACGATAAAAATCGTACAATGTAAATATCAGACCGACTTCAAAGAAGAAACGACAATAATCGCAACGACAAAAATCGTATAATGTAAATTGGGACTTACAATATTACACAAAGTTCTTTTATAGAAGTATTTGCACGAAATTTCGTTGCAGTGGCTCTTTCTTGTGACCCCGCGTTTTCTCGTATGTAAACCAGTATCCAATCGTGGATTTGAAAATTGTTGTATCTAGGATAAGTGCATAAAGCCGTATGAAATAAATATTTGTGCTAAATGTTATTGCTTTAGCTCATTTCGAATAATATGTATCTTGCAAAAAGAATGTTTTTGTAAAGATGTTTACAGGGTTGCCACTTCATGGGCAATTACGGGAGTTGATTGCAGGTTTTGCTGCAGTGGGAATAATGTTGGTAATTTCGCTCAGGTGCAAATCAGGCGTAATTGAATTTTTTATTGTTAATGCAGATACAATTTTTTAAACTGTTCCGATATCGAGGGGGCAGTTCTATTAAAAAACTGTAGTGAATTTTGTATTGAAGTAGTAACGCAAAAAAAAACAAAACTTAATGTAAGTGATGAAATTAATACCATTTTGGATATTGTAGTATCAAAATATGCACAGTCGTTTAAACCATACATTTCTTTTTTTTTTAAATGATATTTGTCGTACAATATGAATACTAGGGGTACAACCAAAATAAGGCCCTATCACCACGCTGTAGCCGATGTTGTGCTGAAACCGAAAAATGTTTCCTCAGGTCATTTCGGAACAAAAACGTTCCGCGTCGAATCCGATTTCTGAAAGCCCTTTAAGATTTTTTTTTTTTTTTATTTTTCAAAATTTTGTATTTTTTTCAAAATTTTGTATTTTATAATTATTTAACTATTTACATTTCTTAATGTAATTATATGATTATAATCAAAATCACAATCAAAAACTATCTTTGTTAAGTGAAATTAACTTAAGATTAACAGTACGACTTTGATGGCGCGTTCCGCACAAATGTTGCTGCGTTGTGTTTTTGGAATTCTTTAGCATTAGTTAAGCCCGATTATGATTTGTTTAAGGCTTCGAAGTCATTTTTGTTGTAACAATGGTCTAAAAACCAAATGTTGTACCAAGGGCCACATATAAAATTTTGAAAAAACAGAGTTGCAGTAGCACAAATCGGTTGTTTGTAACTAGTTTATCTTAAAAGCTAGTCACAAACCTGTTTATGATTTGTATGGATAAACAAGTTTCACAAACTAGTTTATCACCATAAACAACTTATAAACTGTTTGTGGTGTAGGTGTAAATGCATTATTACTGATCCCAAACTTAATTTCATTTGACGCGAAACCTTTTTTAACGATATCGAAAATCTAAAGATGCAGTTATTATTGTTTTTTTATGAACTACATGGTATGGATAGTGCCATTTTGATATTTTCAAAAATTGTAAAAAAGTTGTTTCCCTAATGTATACGGCTTAAGTTCTGGAAATTGAAATCGAGTAAAATTTAAATAGAAGAAAATTTTCAGATCATATTTTTTTTTAAATGACCGTAGTTTTTCCTGAATTTTAGAGTTATTTTAATAAATATAAGTAGTACTCAAAGTATCACGTATATAAAACAAAGTATTTCTATGAACCTTAAAAGCAGGATAGTTTTGAAAATTTCTTCGATTTTAATTATACTCGAATTTGATTTCGAAAATAACGTAAGCGCCAAAAATCAAATTTTTTTTATTTTATTTCATATAAATTTTGTAAAAAATATGACGCTAGCGATAAAAGTGTTCTTGCTATAAAATGCTAACGGTATCTTATGTGACCATGAAGATATGATGAAAGTGTTGCCAATAAAGTCATGTATTTAGAAAAACGAAAATTAAAAATGATATCGCCTACGTAATTTTCGTGGTTAGGGCTCGACATGTCTGCCAGCATGGACTAATTTGATAAATATAAAGTGATTTAAAACCCAGAGTTTATTGCAGAAAAGTATTCCAGCTATGCATAATAAATTTTATCTTGCCATTTTTAAACTCTTCAGTTCTAAAGCCAAATTTGTGAAACATGTTGATCAACATTGATTATTCCACACGAAAATGTTGGCATTTATCAATGTTACCAATCTTGCGAGTTTAAACAATTTGACGTTTTTATTCCTTCAAACTATGCTACATTGTTTCGTGTATGTGAACAAACGCCACATGTATTTTACTAAAATTATTTTTTTTAATAAAAAACAAAGTAAATATGGATAAAAAACTGTTACCGGTTGTGTTATTTTAATTTTTTATTTCTTTTTTAATATTTAGTTCATACTTTTTTGCTTTTGCTTAAAATTCCACGTGAAATAAAGGCAGCTTACATTATTTCGCAGTTGTAAAAAAATTTTGCCAGAAACATTTCGGAACTTTTTCACAAAATAAACAGAGTACAACTCAATCAACATTATTTCATAGATATTTCGCACAAGTTTTTTCATATGCATTTTGACAGCATTTCACGTGAAATGTTGAACAGAGTACCAGGCTTAAGATGAGAAGAGGAAAGAATATTAATCCTTGGCGAAAATTGGTAGTTTTAAAAAAGTTATATCCATCTACGCCAACCACGATCAGGATGATAATGAACTGAAGATGGTATACAAATTAACATATTTAACCTTCTTATATCGTTGCAGGGATATGCTTAAGCTTGTTCCACTGGTCTTCTTCGTTTTTCTCTGTGTTCGGCCAGCTATTGGCATATACGGATAATTTGCTGGTGTTAAGGCCCATCTATAATATGCATGAGATAGCTTAAGCTTCTGTCAAAAATTTAAGAACAACCTCTTAAATCAAGAAACATCTGATTCCGTACGGAATGTGAGATCAGTTTTCCACATTGTTTAAGTAATTGAAAGTTTCAAAAAACTTAAAAAAAGAGTTTCCTTAAGTTCAATCTGACACACATACAATTAACAAAGACAGCTTATGAAAATTATAGCTTGGCCTTTATTTTGCGAAAACCTTTCTTTTCGTTCTTGAATGTCTCTTCGCTCTGCCATATGCGCATCTAGCTCAGCATTACTTATAGTTGAGCTCTTATGTATTTGGCATTTTCCTCTACTTCTAGCCGTTCGAGGAATTCGATGGTGCCCCCTTCCGTAGATATGTGCAACCAAATTTGGAAGTAGAACTTTTATTAATTAATTGATATTTTCTAAAATTGGTTATTGAAAAGTGGCCACCATATTTTTTATGTATGCAGCTTACTTTGATATTTTATATGAAAATATTTTAAAGCAGCCCAAAAGTAGGCAGTTAAGTCAAAACTACTGTAACAAATATTTTTCTGCTTTAAATGAATTTTTTGTGGTTTTTTTTTGTTTTTTTTTTCTTGTAAAATTTTGTAAATCGGGTAACTTTGCTTCATCTTTAGTTATATTTTAAAATTTTGCTGGTGGTAACACCGAATGTTTGTATGGGTCAAATAATGAACTGATTTATTTCATTTTTAATCGTTTTTAAAATAATTGTTAAAGCCCTTATGACACTAAATTTTTAATGCATTGTTCAAGTTTTGGTGAACAGTGCAAATATAAAGTAATAGAAAAATGTACCAAGTGCGAAGGGTTCAGCTGTATTATGATAAATGGCAAACTGTCAAAATTTTTACTAAAGTTATCGATAAAAAATGAAGTTATGTCAAAAAAAAAAAAAAAGTAAAATTGTTCAACCTAAAATTGAAGCTTGAAATAATAAAAGTGCTGCTAAATCAGCAGTTTATGGGCAAATTCAGCGATTTACCGCTTTTTGTTTTTAGGTTTCTCACAAACAAAAAGTTGGCAACATTTAACAAAATTAACAGAACAGGGATGGCTAAGTTGTTTTAATTGTACTTTTTTGTTGATACTTTTTAAACTGTTTTTACTGTTTTTCAAGAACATAAATAAAACTAATTTCAACTAAAAGAATCTTTTAGTACAATTTGGGTAAAAAAGTACAATTTTTAAAGGTTGTTGGTACGATTTTAAAAATTCTCAACGCCATCCCCGAAACAAAATCATAACAAGAGAAAAAAAAACTAAAAAACTTTGTTTACATTTTTTATAGTTTGCTCTGTCTAGCATTAACTGTTTCTTTCTATCAATTCTATATCAATTAATGAATAAAAAATGTAGTGTCATAAGGGCTTAACAAATATCAACTAACTAAGTCTTCTTTGAAGAGATGTCGGCAGACATAATATACATATATATAATTATAAATCGGTGTTCTTATTTGTATGGCCAAATGTAAAAGTGTTTTGATTCCAGTTCGCCGGGTAGATTTTTGTTCCTGTATACTAAAAAAGTGAAGAAAAAAGTAATGTATAGAAGTAAAATTTGGAGCGAATCCGATAACGTGTATTGGACTCGGAAACGACTTCAATATACATACCTCCATGCGAGTAAATAAATTTAATTAAAGTAATTTCGGAACCACTTAACTTTATCGGATTCGCTCCAGATTTTACTTTTATACATTGCATATGGCTATTTCCAAAAAAACGTCAACCACAAAAAATTGAAAAAAAAATTTTTCTTTTCAAGATTTATTTAGAGAATTGCTTATATTTTTTTAATATATGCGTATAAATTAATTGATTCGAAAAAAAAAGATAAATGGCAAGCGAAGTACTACAACTTTTAGCACATACTTGTGTATATTAGAAAATGTGCATTTGGAACAACAATACTCTAATCTAAGGCATATTTATGATCTGAAAAACATTTTTTTATTAAGTTTCTTATATAAAGGATTATAAATAGCAACATAAAAAAATTTTAAATCATGGTGGAAAAATTGTCCCGTTTACAATGTCCCGTTTACAATTTATTTAAAAAAATATAATTCATATTTTATTTTGAAATCGAAACCATTTTTAGGGCACATTAGTACGCAACATTTTAAAATTAATCCCAATAAAATATTGTGTCAGGTTTCGCAGAAATCACTGTTTAAACGGTTACCCCTTAAAACCCACTTCCGTTTTTTGTCCCGTTTACAATCACTGGTTTTTTGCAATTATCTCGGAAACCACGACAGTAAGCGAAAAATTTCATTTGCGGAAATTAAAGAGCTAATTGAGAGTTAAAAGAATCATTAATTTAAAAAATGAAAATCAGGTTGTTTTTTACAGTTTTGTCAATATAAACGTGTGCGAATGTCCCGTTTACAATCTTGGAAGTGCCCATTTATTTTACTTTATAAGGTGTGCAAAAATGATTTTAAGGTGTTACAAACGGAATGACAAAATAAGCATGGCGGGTACATAAAAATTCATATACTCACACTCACATCGCAAATAAATACCAAAATGAAATAAACAAACACAGCAAGTTTTATTGTTCGCTTTGGGTACTTGTGTACATACAAGAGACAAGTTTCTTTAATTTTACGAAAATTCGTTTGTATAGGTTTCCATATGTTGTTATGTATGTTTGTATGCACGTTTGACTTTAAGGTACTCCCTCCGGAATTTTATCAGTACATTAGTGAGTCATTGTTATTTTAAATGAATAATTTTCAACTTGCGAAACTTCCGCTTGCTGTTTTTTTTTATATTTAGAATAAAAAAAACTAAGAAAAATACTTTAAAATATTTAATTTGTTGAGTGTCTTTTAGTTTTTATAACATTTTTTTTTTCTTCTTTTTAAATTAAAGGTTAATAATCTCAGTTAGAAATCAAAAATGTTTTGTTCCATTTTCTTTTCTTTATCATTTATAAGGTTTTCCATTAAAAAGAAGTCGCAAATTTTTTTAGAAAAAAAAGAACGTTGGTTAATTAATGAGTGTACCCAATAACAAAAATCTTTTATTAGGTTAATACTGCAGTATTGCCAATTTATTTGTTAGATTTTTCCAATATGTATATTGTATAGTCATGAAAAATATCTTTAGCCATTAGCAGTTTTTTTTTGGCTATTTTCATTTTGAAAAATATTAAATTAGTTAAAAAAAATTTTAACGAAAAAATGTACAACTGCGACTTAAGTTAAAATTGAAAGGACAAAATGTATTCCCTTAATTTACATTTTAAAGTAAATGTTGCCTCTAAGACCAATTGAAATTGTAAAAAATAACACAGAACAATAATGGGGCAATTTCAAACTGTAAAGTTTGATAATCTCATGGCTCAGATGGAGCTTTTGTCAGTGTCTTATTCAGACGTTATTATCGCTGGTGATTTTAATTCGAATTTGCTCGTGGAAATTAGTTTATCTGAAACAATGTTGGCATTTCATCTATTACCTGTTAATAACTCAAGACCTACACACTTTTCAAGCACGACTTGCACTCTGCTTGACGTACTGTTTGTCAGTAATAGTAAGAAAGTTCTACTCTATGATCAACTTTCTGCTCCTGCCTTTTCGAAACATGATATTATTTTTATGAGATATGATTTTGCTATGGATAACCCTGCTCGACAGTTTACTTATCGTGATTTTAATAATATAAATATTTTGAATTTAGAATTTGACCTTGATGGTATATTATGGGATCAGATTTTTTACTTACCTTCTCCTGATGAGCAAGTATCTTTTCTAAACAAATGTATTCTATATCTCTATAACAAGCATGTTCCAATTATAACAAAAACTGTTCGAGCCAGAGCCCGACCATGGTTTAATGATGATATTAAGTTACTTATACAACGTCGTGATATCAAGTATCGGTTGTGGAAAAGATACAGAATACCTGTGTTTTATGAGGAGTATCGTATGGCTAGAAAGGCTGTAGTTTCTAGGATAAGGCATGAAAAAAGTGCCTATTACTCAAATAAATTTAATAGCGCAGTCGATATGAATAAGACATGGAAACAAATCCGAGATATTGGTATTGGTAGGACAAAAAGTCGTGCTATTGATGCGAATGTAAACGAACTTAATGAACTATTTGTTAATATCCCCATGCCCACACCGAGCCCTGATTTTTACTCTCGAATCGCATCATTTGATCCTGCTATTTTGAAATTCAGTTTTAGATGCTTTACTGCGGAAGATGTTGTGGAAGTTTTTCATAAAGTTAAATCTAACTCTGTGGGCTTGGATGATATTAATCCTAGATTTATTAAATTAATCCTGCCCTGGATAATACGCTCTGTTGTGCATTTATGTAACACTATTATCATCACTAGTACATTCCCTATGGAATGGAAGTATGCCAAGGGCATTCCTGTCCCAAAGACAGGATGCGAATATCGCCCCTATCCAAAGTTTTTGAACAACTGCTTCAGCTCCAGATATTTAAATATGTTACAGAGGAAAACTTACTAACTGAGCGCCAATCGGGCTTTAGGCCTCAGCATAGCTGTGTGACAGCTCTAACTGATGTTGTTGAAGAGATTAGGGGTAACTTAGATACTGGAAAAATATCGATGTTGATACTACTTGACCACTCAAAAGCTTTCGACACGGTTGACCATTCTATACTGTGCTTGAAACTATCGAAAATATTCAATTTTTCTACAACTGCTGTTAAGTTAATCTTATCGTATTTAACGGATAGACTGCAGAGCGTTTCATATGATGGACTTGTTTCATATCCTTTATGTGTTGTAAGAGGTGTTCCACAGGGTTCCATACTTGGACCATTATTATTCTCATTGTATGCAAATGACATACCGCAGCAACTTAAGTATTCCAGTATACAAATGTATGCTGATGATATTCAAATTTACCTGAGTAGTTCCAAGGCATCCATTACCTCTTGCGTAAATGATCTGAATACTGATCTTAATAGTATTTTTCTCTGGGCGTCAGCAAATGGGTTGCGTCTTAACCCAAATAAGCCTAAATACCTAATAATTTGTAAAAAATCTGTCAAAATTTAATCTCAAATTGATATCTTTCTTGGAGGTACAAAAATATATATAGTTAGTTCCGTCAGAAATCTTGGCGTGATTTTCAATAATACCTTAACTTGGTCTGACCATATTAATAGGACATGTGGCAGAGTATATTGTATGCTAAGGAGCTTATGGACTACACAGTATTATACACCTCTAAAAATACGTCTACTTCTTGCGAAAACGTATATATTACCCACTCTTTTATATTCATTTGAGGTTTTTTATGGTTGTAATTCAAAGGATACGTTGAAACTCAAAACTACTTTTAATAACGTTGTACGCTACATATCTCAGTATTCTACTCGTATTTTCGGTATGACATTTGATAACTATTTAATGCAAAAAAAAACTTGTTCTGCTACACAAAATTGTTATGACAAAAATGCCGAGATACCTTTTTGTCCGCCTACAGTTCACTAGATCAACGAGGGGTAATGGCATCATCCAATTTCGGCATAATGATACGGCATCTGAAATGCAGTTTTTTATTTTAACAATTCGTCTCTGGAACCAACTTATATTCAAAATACTAGCAACGCAATTAAATTTAAAAATTTACTCTCGCAATTGTATGGTAATATACTGTAACTTTTTCAATCTTTTAACTTATATTTTTATTCCTATTTTATTTTTTATTAATATTTTTATTTACTCTTTTATAATTATTTTAATTTTTTTAATTTTTTATTATTTAAATTTATTTAAATTGTTTAAATTTTTAATAATCATTGTCCAATTTGTAATCACATTATGTAACAAGTCTGATTCTAATACTCTAAATTATAAGATATTATGTCTTGTTGTATTAGAAACCCATATTCGAAATAAATAAAAAAAAAATTCTCATAGCCACTGAAGTGAAGTTAAGTTGCCAGCAGCGAAAGCAGGCAACGCCGCTAATGTTAAAATATACATTAAAAAAAATGTTGTATTTTTCTTTTCAACATGAGCAACGGCAACGTTGATTTCTTTGCTAGCAACTCAACTTCAGTAGTGTTGCCATAAGTTATCGACCCCTTAATTTTATACTAAGCATTTTTTTATTCGAAACAACAAAACTTGGCAATGATTTTTGAAGATGATTTCAGTCATTTAGGCATTTCGTTATTGCGTCCTTGGCAGGGCGCTTTCTGGGCATCGAATTTTGGATCACTTTTTTGATCTCTGGCCGAATGTCATGAATAAATGATAAATGTTGTCTTTAATTTGGTAAACTGATCTTCAGGGCAAGTTTTTTATGGCATATGCCATTTTTGCCATTTCTTCAATTATAACGTTAAGTAGCCATTTTTGGTCCAGCTTGCCAAAAAAAAATACCTTTTTGCAACCTAGAAGAAATTTTTAAATAAGGTTAGCGAATATGAGGCAGAATCTATTCGAATTGCTTAATGAATGTTGGAAAAATCGGACGTTAAAACTGACTAAGACCGCATTTAGATCTATGCAATTAACGCCGAGTTTTTTTTTTCTATTTTCTTTTAAAGTAGTTTCTTCGAAACTCTTTTCACATTTACATTTTTTTTAAGCATTTTGTCAACTTTTTCAACGCCGTTTTCTTCCCTACATCTCTTGCTAACAAACAAAAAGATGCATGCGAAAGTTTCGGCAAGTTGCGGCGTTAATTGCATAATGTAAATATGGTCGAAGTGTATATGAAATTGCACTTCCAATGCATCTGATCATTCTCTTGAAATTACAAACAAAATGGCCTTCTACAAATGAAAGCTTTGATTTAATTGACATTGCTTAGTCTGAATTCATACGGCTCATGTCTTATTGACAAGATTCTTCCTTTTTCTTCTTTGAACATGAATTGGCGTTCAAATGATTCATGTCATGTTGACGGCATGTGGTTTTTTGATATTGAAAACAATAACAAAATTAAACAACGAATGAAAAAGCAAAACGAAAAGACATTACATGCATCTGTGTACTCGTTTCTTTTCCCCTCGTCCCTCTCGCCTATAAAGTAGCAATCTTGTCAATAAGACATGAGCTGTATGAACACAGACTTAGGAAAATATTAAAGATGTCAGTAAAAAAGATTTTCATGAAAAGTTTAAAGAAGATGTATATCATAATGCCGAATTAAAAGATAAAAAAATTAAGAAATAGTATATGAGAGTAGTCCACTTGCAAAAACCGCTAAGTTAAAAAAAAATAAAAATTCTGTAAAAGCCGCCATTTTATTTGTTTTTTTTTTTAATGCCTCCTTATGCCATTATCAATCTCGTACAAAAAGTTACGCGCAATTTCTTGTAAATTATTCAACACTCCTGCAAAACTCTCTATATGGCTTGGCATTTCAATTTTAAAAAACTGTTTTAATCGATTTTCTCCAAAAATTTTTTTTTTAACTTATCGGTATTTGCATGTGGGCTACTCATATTTTAATGGATTTATTTATTGGCAACCTTTCTCTATCTAAAGTTTAGATTCTAAACTATTAGCGTTCAAATACGCTCCAGCTCAATCTTGCGATGTTGAAAGAGTGTTTTCTTTTTATTAAATTATTTTTTTTTTTTGACAATTTGACGAAACATGATATTTAACTATACAATTAAAACTTAATAAAATAAACGTTTCTTAAAAAACAACATGTTTATTTTTGCCATTTTTATCATTTTCTGAAATTTTTCGTGCATTTTTTTATACTTTTTCGTGCCATTTTGCCAGTCATTTTTAACAATTTTTCGTGACATTTTAAACTTGCCCTGAAACCGGGCTAAATACATAAATTTTTTTTCAAAATCATGTTGCCAATTATATTGTGCTATAAAAGAAATTTCATAATTTGTATACAAAAAATATTTAACAAAAACTAGCAATTTTTATAAAGAAAACACGTAAATTTTTTTAGCCAAAAATTAAATTATTATTTTTCCTTAATAATTACGAAAGGACCAGCCTACTTTTAGCTTTGATTAAGCAACCCAAAGGCTTTATGTAGTTGTAAAAAAAAAACATAATTTTCCCATAAAAAACATCAATGATATTCCTTAGCGATTAAAAGATTAAACACGAAAAACAAGTTCCCCGAGGATAAACATAAATTCATTTTACCATTCTGCTATTCTCTTATGTTGTTGCAAATTGTATAGAGATGATCTCCCTAAAGGAAAACATCACGTTCTACTTTTACAATGTGTAAGTAAGAACACACTTAAGTTAATACAAATCTTAATTGTATACGCCTAAAAGCATGCCAGAAACTAAAACATAATTTGCTTATGCTTCTCCTACTTTAATAACAATACAATTTTCCTTTCTTCTGACAAAATGGTTTTAATATGTCTGCATAAAAATGTATGTATATGTGTGTATGTATGTTCTTATGTATGTACATCATTAATACAAATTCTTAAAATATCATGATAAATTACAATTACTTTAATTATAATAATATTATATATCTATTTACTTTTTGTTGTTTATTTCTTTCTTTTGTACAATTTAGTCGTATTTTGCTTTTTAATAGTTATTAGTAATAAGTTGTTTTGTTTTGTTTTGTGTTGTCTTGTCAACTTGGTTTTTATTATAACTAAACCATTAAATACATATAACTTTGTATTTAATGTACAGCATACCTTTAGGCTATTAATTTTTATTTTCATTGGTAGCATACTTTAAGATGACGTAATAATTTATGTGTTTTTATAGCTGCAAACAAGCGCTCTAATATTTGTGTATTATTTGTTAAAAATTTTGACAAAAATAAATAAAAAATTTGACCTTAGTGTGCTTGTAAAAAGTTGTACCAAGAAGAATGCCGTAAGATTTTAAATAAAAAATTATTTGTAAAAGTTACAGCATAACTTTAAGTCAGGGGTTTCCAACGTGGTGTTGCTTGGCGAACATCTTGAAAAACAAATCATTGTCGGAGGATTTAAAAAATATAATTTTTTTTTTCAAATAGTATAGGAAAATATTCGTCTAAATTAAAGTATTCAGTAGATTTTTATTTATTTATGTAACTTTAAAAGATATAACGATAAAAATTAGTTTAAGGTTTTCAAATTTTTAAAATTCAAATAATGAAGTTTTAAATCTGTATATCGCACTCGTTTAAGGTGTTACGATACTTGCTATGTTTTGTATTGGATTTTTTTAGGATTGACTGAATGAAACAACAAATGCGAGAAAGAACAAGAAATACAATTTGATAGACAACCGCTTTTTTCTGATTGACATTTGAAGGGCTCAGAGCTGAACTGATCCAAGTCATAAAATATATCACGTCTATGTATTTGAAATCTGGTGCGAAAATCTCCGCAAAATTTAACTCAATCCAGCTCTGTAATGGGTTAAATCAAAAACAGTTTCGTTCCTAAGGTATAGGTAATAAACCCAAGTCAGTGGCTTCAGTAATTAATGGCAATTTACTTACTCAAACTCAATATATTTTCGAATTTTCTTTTTTGGCTTGGTTCGCTTCAGCGCTGAGCCCTTCATTTCTCATGTTTATTTTTTCTTTGACTAAAACAAAAAAAATGGTAAAAGCTTGGGCAGATGAAACTATTTTGTGTTTGATAAGTGAAATGAACCAGGTGCCCTTCATATGGGATTTCAAATCATAAATATTCAATTAAAGAATATACCCCGATGTAATTCGTAATATTTTACATTATTTGCATTAAATTTTATTGTTTATAAAAAAAAATTGTTTGTGATTCCAAAATAAATTGTAAACAATACTGCCCACGTTTTTTTTCCACAAAACCCGTCAAAAAAGCTAAAAATCGCAAAAAAAAAAAGTTAAAAACCGCTACTTTCGATCAAAAACTAAAAAAAAATTGCAACAGTGCTAACAATTAATCTGGAAATGTCAATTTTAAGTTAAAAATTTTTATATTTTTTTGACAGTCTTATGGCCATTTTCTCATTAGGCGATTATCTTTTTTCCCAACGAAAAACTGCACATTAAAGAAATTTGGTTTTCTCAATGTCTCATTTGCTTCGATTTTATAGCAAAGCTAACCGGCACTCATCTGCCAATTATTTATTTTCCTTTTATTTGCCTTACAGATAAATTCAATCAGCTGGCTCCCAACTTTTAAATGTATTTTGAGTGGCGTTGCCAGTTGAAAACTTTGTTTTTTTCGGTATATTGAGAAAACCAAAATCGTTAACAGACAGTTTATCGGTCCAATAAATTTATGTTGACATTAAGTAACAGACAGTTTGTCGATACATTGAGAAAATGGCCATTAGATTATTTATCGAAAACACATGTATATTTGTTTGACATTTCAAGAGTTTTTATGATATAATCATACTCTTTACACTAAGTCAGTTTTCCTATGCAAATATATTTGCACTGTTCTCCAATATAGAAAAAATACAAAAAATTGCAAGTATCATAACAGCTTTAACAATACTGTATTAATTCAAAATGTCTAAATGTTCAGTAAAAAGAAGCAAAACACATTTTAATTTAATATGAAAAGCATATACAAGAGTTTTTTAACTAACATTTTCGTTATCAAAAAGTAGAATAAAAAGCACGATATTTTAACAGCAGGTAGATATGAATATTACGTGTCGATTTGTATCAAAAATGTGAAAATAATAATTTTGAGTTTCTACACTATTGTTGAACTAAGAAGGGAAAACTTATCGTTGTTTATTAAAAAAAAAGCGGATTGGTGTGTGGTTTTTTAATGAAATTCGAGACTTTGGGGGAGTAAACTGGTATATCCTTTTTTTTTTTTTGTCATCCCATTTAAACGGTGTTACGAATAATCTTAACATTTTTTATTATTATAGAAGGACCTTGGAAAATTATGTTTCAAATGCTCGATACGGCTTCGGCAGCAACCTCTATCCGATGATTTATATTTTCAGTGACTCTGAGACTTAATTGAGGTTCAATGATGATTTATATTTTCAGTGACTCTGAGACTTAATTGAGGTTAAATGTCGCTAATGTACCAAATCATCTCATCCTTTAGCTCCTGAAGTGTTCTTGGATAATAGACGTATACTTTTTCTTTTAAATATCCCCAAAGAAAGAAGTCCAACGGTGTCTAATCACATGATTGTGGTATGCAATTAAGATCACGGCCATTGAATTTCTCCCGCAAAAGAGCCATTGTTTCGTTGGCTGTGAGCCAAGTGGTACCATCCTGTTGTAACCACTCATCTTCGAGGTCAATTTCATCAATTTCATGGCACATGAAGTCCGTTATCATATCGCGATAGTGAACACCATTCACCGTAACTGCTTGGCCGACCTCACTTTTGAAGACGAGGACGCCGCCAGCCCATAAGCCGCATCAAACAGCCACTCTTTGTGGATGCATCGGCTTTTCAAAAATCACTCGTGAATTCTCAATTGCCCAAATGCGCCAATTCTGATTGTTAACAAATCCACTGAGTTGAAAGTGTACCACGTTGCTAAAGACAATTTTCTTTGTAAATTCACCATTCACTATTGACGACGTATTGACGACGCTTGAAATGGTCATGGTTGAATTTTTTTAATACTGAAACCAAGAAATGTCAAATTAAGGTGGGCAAAAAAATTGACAATTAACAGCGTGTATTTTAGTCTTTTAAACCGAAAAACATACATACATACAAAACAATACATAAATACAAATTTTGTAATTTTTCCAAATTCGTATATATTTTTGGTATTTTTTTTAAACATTTTTCTCCATTCCTTGATGTAAACGTCTTGAATTGCTGGCTTCTACTACATTATTGAAGATTAAGATATTTTAATAGGGGAAAAAAGCACCAATAAGATGAAAGCGGGAATTTTATTTTCTTTCTTTTACTTTTCCGGTTAACACGTGGTACTTTTTGCTTTTTCCAAAATATTGAAAAAAATTTCAGTAGTCAATGAGCAACTATAAGATGAAAAATTTTGGTATTTAATTTTTTTTTTTTGAAAACATAAACTTGGAAATATAAATATGCCCACAAAAGAAAGGGATACGCTCACGAAACTGACATCCAGGGCAAGTCAAAAAATAGTTCTAACTTCGACTCCAACCGCTGAAATTGTTAACTCCGACTCCAACTCATACTCAAACATGTCGCTAAATGTCTAAATGACTGGTCGCTCTTGACTTTAAAGTGTTTATTAATGCAGTACCTTTTAAATGGTCAGTAATTTTGTAAAAATTTCAAATCGATATTTTAATTCTAACACGTACAGCATTGAGCTTTACTGTCTGTTTAACGATTTCGAACGTCAACGTTCGCATAGAAAAATACTTTTAAAACAAACAAAAACTTTTGAATATTGTTTTTGTTTTAAATATAATTTTCTATGCGAACGTTAACGTTGGAAATAGATGAACAGGCTGTAAATATAGTTATTTACACCGGGGTTTCCAATAAGAACTTCACAACTTTTTTTTTAACGTGTGCTGTGTGGCTTGTAGCATCGTCCTGTTCAAACCACGTTTAATACTATGTTCACACTTGGGTTCTTAAACGCGTTTAAGCAGCTCGAACGTGATTAAGCTCTAATCACTTCAAAATCGAGATGATTACCCATACATTGAAGTGATTTGTTAATCACTTCAAATCGACTTGATTACAACTAAATCACTTCATAAACCACATAGAATCCACTGAACATACCCTAATAATGTAGAATCGCTCATGATCGTGTACAACCGGCCAAGATGTCTGCTTAATGTTTTTATTTTTTTTCCTTAAATAATTCATAAATTTTCACAATTTCATCATTAAATTGATTAAAATAATCTTCTGATAACTTTATAAAAGTGTTTTTATCAATTTTTAATACTTTAAAGAAATTTAAATTTGTTTGTTGTTTTTTGTGTGTTTGTGTGTGTGTTTTTTCTTAATCATCTGTCATCTTAATCATCTCAAATGTAATGTGAACGGCTTTGATTAGCTAAATCAACATTTTGCTTAAACGCGTTTAAAAACCCAAATGTGAACATAGCATAAGTCCATGTTTTCCAACTCAAGCCAAAAATAATCGGTTATCATGGCGCGATAACGATCGCCATTCACAGTAACTTCACGATCGTTTAATCGACGAAAACATATGGCCTAATATTTATTTTGGATGAATAACGCATATTTTGCTTAGACGAACTCATTGAGCCAAAAATGAGCTTCGTCACTGAAGATGATTTTGCGATGAAATTTATCATCTTGACGCATCTTCTCCAGAGCCCAAGGACCATAGATTCTTCGTTCGTGTACTTTACGATGATGAAAATGTTGAGTTTACTGGAAAAAAGGAAAGTAACAGTCAGATGATCAGTGCAATAGTGCATTCAAAAGTTAAATTCAAATAAGTCAAGAACCTATTGCAAAACCCTATGTGTGTATGTAAAGTAGACTAGTCCTTATTTTTTGACTTGAAAATTTTAAAAGCAGACCACCCTAATTTTTTTTATTTTGGAAAATATAAAAAAAATTTTTTTACTTTTTTATGCCGAAAAATTTTGGAATCGGAGTCGCAAGTTTTTGTGGGTACTCCAACTCCGACTCCGATACAAAAACCTCAACTGCAACCCCACAGCCCTGCTGATATCAAATATGCAAATGCCAAAGAAATTCCAATTTGACTTCCTAAGTCTGCACGATCGTAGAAGTTTATTCAAAAGTAGCTTTATATGATTTTATTAAATAATATTAAACAAATTATTGCTAAAACAACGGTTCCCAAATAAAGCTCGGGTACGCATTGAGGGTTCCGCAACAGATTTCCATATGGGTTCCGGAAAAGAATGCAAACGTTTTTCTTAAAAATATATCGCTCATTTGCTGCAAGACCGGCATAACTCAAAAAAATCCATTTCGAGATGAACGCATTTAAAGTTTTTGATTTGCTCTGACTACTTAGAAAAAAAGAAGACACATTCTCTCCAAACTTGGAAAGTATAAAAGATATAAATATGAATTTAATACACAATATAAAGAAAAACAAAGCGAACAATTCTGCCGGTCTTGCAGCAAATGAGCGATATGTAAAGTTTATTTTCATTTAGTTATGAATATTTGATTTCTTTTTTTCTTTTATTTACTGTCATTTGTATAAGAGTATTATTTTTTTAACAGGCTGGTCCTGTAATCAAAACAAGATACTATTTGTATTGCGTTGGTTTTGTTTTATTCTTTTTTAATTTTACTTGTGGTTTTAATTTTTTAGTTTGTTGCAAAAAAAGCTAACATTTCCTTAGGATTTTCTTTCAGTAACGTTTTATTTTTATTTCCAGGGCTTAGTTTTTTTTATAAAATATTGTTTCTATAAAACTTTGTACATAATAAAGAGACAAAGTTTTATGCAGGCAGCTGCTGGCCGGCTCCTCTGCGTTTAATATTCTGTTTTGGTTTTTTAATTTTGGATTTTTTTTTTTTAACTATTTAAAAGTCTTTTGTTAAGTTTACCTTAAAATAGGCTTTAAAGTTCTACAAAGCCTTAAAGTATGCAAATATAAATGTTGTTTTTATAGCCCCACAAAGTAAAACTAAAGTTAAATGTAATAGGATTGAACTGTAAGAACGATTATGTGGAAAATTAAAAAAATTGTACTGCAAACAAAGTCATTACTTAACAAAAAGAAAAACAAAGTATGTATCTCTAAGTAGATTCCCAATGTATAGATGTGTAGATATACTTCAATAGAAACAAGAAGTAAAGTACAGATGGTGTAGGTCCCACCATTAATGTACTTAACCTCAGAAGAAAAGTATATTGACATTAAAACAAACGTGCAGTATAAAAGTTTTAGTGCAACTGTTTTTTCAAAAGTTATTCCTTTAAAAACATTTGTCAAATATGGATCTGTTGGAGCGAAGTTTTGATTTACATAAAAATAATTTTTACAAAATTTCGTCCCAATTTTTTTTTAAGGTTTAGATCAGTGAGATATATTGGCTTCAAATAAGGAAGCTTACATCAGATATGGGCAGACATGAAAGCATTTTTAAAAATTTTTCAAGATTTTATACATTTCGCAAAGACATTTGTGTGAGGACTAGTGGAATATTGGTTCCGTGTAGGCTTACGAAAACAGTAAGTTGAAGTATCGTTTTTAGAGGCGTAAAATTTTTCTTAAAATAAAACACAACCAATTCAATCGAATGACCAAGATATTGATATTTTTAGTGCACAAATTCAATCACATTTACTGTTTAAAAATAATTTCTGGCGTATGGCCTCCGCGACTGCGCTTTATGAACGCTTACTAGTCGGACCAATTTGCACCACTATTTCGAGCATAACCGTCAATAGTACGTCAATCTTGGGTTCTTAATGATCAAGCGTTGCTGGCTTATCAGCACAGACCAGAGATTTGACGTACCCCTACAAAAAGTCGTCAGTTCACAGCTGCATTTCTTGAGATAATTCGGTCACTAAAAGTTTGGATAAACAAATTATGATTTCACATGTTTCTGATTTTTAAAGGCAAAAACAATCTTTTGGAGTCTCGTGAGGATGTGCTCTCTCCAAAAACGACAATTCTGCTTGTTGACATACCCGTTAAGACGGAAAAAAGCTCCATTGCTACGGTAGTTTGACGATAAAAAATCTGGTTCGACTTCCATTTGATGAACCAGTTGGATATTATATGGATATAGACCAGAGATCAGCAATGATTAGTGAAAAAGTGAGTAGAGCTAAATCATGACTTATAAATTCTTGTACTTATACGCACTCATACTTATTCCAATGTTATTAAATCTCCTATTCACTCAAAAGTTTCATTTTATTTATCGTACTCATACTTAGCAACATTTGTAGTGTTTGATTTAGAATCTACTCAACTCAATGTGCATAGGCGAAGCAAAATGCGAGGCTGCCAGATTTGTTCCCGAAATAGCAAAGTGACGATTTGGCAGTTACAGTTTACTAAAGTTACATGTATGAAATGGATGATGTTTCGGCAAATTTATCTGGCAGCGCTGATTATTAAGTTGTGTGTCTTATCTGTTGTGTTAAAACGGTAAATGGATGAGCTAAATGATTTGAATCATTGTGAGTATTGTAAGTATTTTCTTGAAATTATAAATCAAGCTGAGGTCATTTATGAGTATGCGTATAATGTCGACGTCGCACTCGTAAATATTTCTCTTGTGAGTATGAGTGAATCAGAGTAGTTTAGTTTAAATGATTTATACGCACTTATACCTACAATTGCATGAGTCAGTATGAGTAGCGAAAAAATGATTCATTGCTGATCTCTGATGTAGACCAGGATCTTTTATACAAAATTTTCAAGTATTGGACGGGCAGAGACCGAGTTGTTGAGAACGGCCCCGGATCGACAAATTCAAGTCCACTGGCACACGCACCCCTACAGCGGCAATGCCCTCTTCAGTACGCGCGGTACGGAATCAAATTGGATAAATATTTTCCAAAAGTGTAAATGTGGTTATCATTAGATCCACAGTATTGTGCATTAAAGTTGACGAAGTGCTCCTTAAGTTTAACTGACAGAGCGCGAATTTTGTAAATTAATTTCAACGATATGTAAACTTTATTCTGGTGAAAGTCTTTGCATTGTGATTGGTTTAAGTAAAATGAATTAAAGGTCAAACACACTTCACTAGTATGACAGCTAATTCTTTAGAGTTATCACTATCGCAAGTCATATGCATCTAAAAAAAAACCATGATATGGTTGTGGCTTCTTGCTGGAGAGATAATTAAAAAAAATTTCGCTAAAAACCAAATCATTCCTAAAAATAAGGTAGAGAGATTTGCAAATTCGAATCTTCTACAAAACTGCGACCCACGACTACGATCAAGCGCGCGGTCGACTTAAAATTATTGCAGTTTTTGAAGATCTGTTATTTAACATACAACGACAAAAAATATCACTAATTTTAGGAAATTTTTAGTTAAATTCTTCACAAAAGTTTTTTTTAAATTTTAGTACATGTTTTGAGCAAAATTAAATTTAAAAATTATACATCCTTCCAAAGAGTTGTTTCAAGCCCGATAGAATTTGCAAAAGAGCTGGCAGTCAAACAAACTGTCGAACTGTGCTCCCTTTTTGCCATTTATGATTCTTTTGCCATCTGCCAAATCATACCAAATAGTCCACGTTTACGGTAAAAATCAGTCGTCGATTCGCACGACTTAGAGTCTAAACACAATGTTTGCGGTGCGGTGCGATTTCTCGTTGCGGGAAAGAAAAATAAACATAAATAAATAAATAGAAATAGTTGTCCTTTTTTGTTTAAATTTTTATCAATTTATTTGTGCACAGATTTTTATCATGTTGTTTGTTTTCAATAATGTTGTGAACATCGCCAATTATTCAAAAACTATGGCAACATCAGAAAGAGAACGAGTATCAAAAATTGGGAGACAAGGCGAATTAAATTCGCTTTGTTGAGAGAGAAAGAAAGTCCGCAATGAAAATAAAATAGATTTTAATTTTATACCGTTCCGCACTGCGGTGTTTTACTTCAAAATCATATGAAAAACCGCACCGCAAAAAATTATCGTTACATTGTGTTCAGACTCTTATAGACGACTTCGCGTAGTTCATTTTTGTCTAAACGGGTTTATTTATAAGCAAAATTGCCGCACAATAGACCCAAGAGACACGAAATCTTTCCTAAAAATGTGGCATCATCGGATCGAACTTCTTTAAATATTAAGAAATTTAGACGTCTAGAATGCGCTTAGTTAAGAACAGCTGCGGTGACAACATTTTCAAAGGCCATGTTTGGATCTTTCAAATAAAATAATTTTTTTTTTTTAAATTTTTTTTTACAATTTCAAGTTTTATCGGGCAAAAAAAATTATAAGTTCCTAATAATGATGTATCAGTTCAAAATTTAAAACTTACACGTCACTCTAATACTGCGATCGGCAAAATCAGGGCGCCGCGTTTTCTCTTTTCTTTATTATTCTCTTTTATACTCTTTTATTACGTACGTGTGCACGCACATAGAAGATAATTTTACAACATTAAGAACAACGTATGTAAAATTAATACAACGCATACAATCGCAAAATGTATTGGTATATGTTGCCGATCGCAGCTCTAATATGACCGTGTTGGTAAATAATGTTCTTGTTGGCAACCCCCTTGTTACCAGGGTTTAAGAACTGCAGTAAAACCAAAGACTGTCGAACAAGAAACGAAAATTTGCGACTTATTAATGAATCAGAAGTAAAAGCTACAGATTTTGGTTGGCCAATGACAAATGAAGAAGTAGAAGAAATTGCAGTTTTTCTACTTTAACTGCAGTTTTTAAACTCTGCTTGTTACTCTCTCAAATGTGCTGGTGCTATGTACATTCAACCCCCTCTTTTATACCCTTCACCCCATTTACTTGTGAAGAGGATGTACTAAGTTTGTCATTCCATGTGAAACTTTTTTATTATACATCTAAGACCCCATAAAAATTTAAATTAAATAAAAACTAAAACATATTTAAAATCACTAACACATTGATCCGAAGAACTTTTTTCAATTTCTTGTATCACTTTTACTTAAATGTTATCGCAAAAATCTGGTTTGCACAAATCGCAAAATAATAAAAAGCGAAAAACTTTCGTTTTGAGGAATTTTGAACTTCACAAAATTGTTTTTCTTTATTTTACTGCAAAAGGAAAGGAATAAAAATTTCAAAGTAATAAAAAATTAAAGCATTTATGTCTGGTGAAAATAAAAATTGCTCCAGCACATGTACATATTTTTTACTAACACATGTTAAGAGTACCTCCAAGAGGGGTTGTCAAAGAGTTGATTTACTTGTTCTACTTTGAAAGTAACTGTTAAAAAATTTGTTCTCGCATTTTATTATGTATTTCCACATCTCTAAACTTTTTGTATTTTAAATCAAACACAGACACATAAAATGTCAGTATGACCATAAAACGTCTCTGCCATAAAAATCTCTGATGTTGCAAAAAAAAAAAAAAATTTCTCTTTATTTATTTAAAACTTTATGAAAAAAATTACGGTTCAATTGCTGTTTTACGATCGTTTTTATTTATATGATTTCATTATCGTTTAATAGCGTAGGCTTTAAAAACTTCATTATTCATGTTTATTTTTTATTGTCTTCCAACATCATAAACCACAAATCGTTTACATACAATAATATTCTTTCAACGGCAGGACTAGTAATGAATTCTCAAATAAATATGCAGCTAAGGAAAATTATGGGGAAAATTACAAGAATTGAAATAAAACATGCAAAAAATTATATGGATATTAAAAGCTAGCAATTTGTTGTATTTAAATATGTTGACATATTATCTATAGCAATTAGAAAATATTTAATATCAAATAAAATTATCATTATTTATTTAATCAAGGTAATCTTTGTACTACAACAAGTACAACTTGTATAAAAAACACAAGCAATTTGTTTTTGTAAAATTATTGTACAATGTCAAAAACAAAACAGAAACAGAAACAAAGATAATAAACAAAATTTTGACATCCAACAATTATAAAACTAAAATAAAAAATTCATATAATTCGAATTTGTATTCTTAGACCGCATTTACATCTATGCAATTAATGCCGAGTTTTTTTTTCTATTTTCTTTTATAGTAGTTTCTATGCAACTCTTTTCACATTTACATTTACATTTTTTTCAAGCATTTTTTCAACTTTTTCAACCCCGTTTTCTTCCTTACACCTCTTGCTAACAAACAAAAAGTTGCATGCGAAAGTTGCGGCAAGTTGCGGCGTTAATTGCATAATGTAAATATGGTATTTGTCAAATTACAATCCTTAAAAGCTTTTATACTTTAATAGACTTTTTCCTTCAATATTTTCCAGGTATATTATCAGCAGGGCTTTTAAGATCACCTGTAATGAATTCGCCTTGAATTTAATCACAATTACGACTGAAAAGTTTTTTGGTTTTATTTATTCGAACAGATCTAAATGAGATTTTGTCATCTTTAAATAATATTAGGACATATCAGCAAAAACTTTCACATCTTTCATCTGTTAGCCCAGATATCAGATGTCTTTTTATAAAAATTGTATAGAGCTAAAAATCAACAGCTTTAGAAGATGTTCCTAAACAACAAGAAAAGATATGCCAAAAAGTATATCGTAAGTTTACAAAAATTTTGATGGTTACAGTGTATATATATTTTGAATACCCTCTTACTAAATCCAAAACCTGTTTCATAAAGTTTTCAATGGCTTCTGAGATATGCAGTAAAAATTTTGCTACATATTAAAGTTATTAAGCCACTGTTTGGCGAATGCTCATAAAAAACGTTATAATAAATTTCACTCTTGCTTTGCTTCATTGCCCTAAGAAAAAAAATTAGAAAAAGCAAAAAATAAATTACATTTCAACAACTTAATACACAGCAGAAAGTATAAGTAAGCAGCACAAAAACCTAATTTTTAGAAATAAATTAAAAAAAGTTGCGTATGCGGCACAAAACAACAATTTTCACTTGCAATTAAAAACTATTAACTTCGAAATTCGTTTATGAAAGTTCACAAAAATTTACATATATCAGAAGCAGTGGTGAATATACAAAAAAATTCGATCGGGTATATTTTCGGCGGCATAAAATAACCTCCCAAAATATAACCCCCCAAAAAAATAATGAAATAACCCCCGAAAGCGTGGGATCTTATTTCATATGCAATTAAGCCCCAATTTTAAAAATGAAATAAACCCCCAACGAAATTAAATAACGCCCCAAACAGAAATGATATAATTCCCTAATTTTTGGGGGCTTATTTGATACGAAATAAACCCCAATTTCTATAATGAAATAAGAGCCCAATATGTATAATACAATAAATTTTATAGTTTTGCTTTAAAGAATCGAGCGATAGATATCATGGCTGAGACTTCGGCCGAGCGTAGGGATTTCCTCTTTTATGATAAACCAGCCACTAGCTTCGCTAACTAAAGCTTTTTTGCATAGCCAACTTTCGGCTCAAGGAATTTCTCCTCTATGGTATAAGAAATACCGGCAACGCATATCTAAGCTTATATTCATAGCAGGCCTTCGGCCGTGCGCAAAGAGAAACTTTAGTTAGCAAAGCCGGTCTTTGTTATACCATAGAGGAGAAAAATGCAGGGCCGGTGTTTTGTATACCAAAGTGGAGAAAATCTTTGCACCCAAAACTTTCTTATTATAAATTTGCAAATGAAATAATCCCCAAAAAGTTATTGGGGCTTTATTTCATAATGAGTTTTTGGGGAACAATTTCATATGAATTAGTCCCCAAATTAAAAAAGTTAAATAACACTCCAAACAAAATAAAATAATCTCCCAAAAATTGTTATCTGTACAAACTTTTGGGGTTTTATTTCATTAGTTTTTTGGGGGGCTATTTCATGCCGCCATATTATCAGAAAACTTAATGCAAACCTTCGTTGTCTTTTTCTCCACTACGATTTGTTTGCATATGCGCCAAACCAATAATAAGCTGACGATAATTTTTTATTCGCTTGTATTATTACTTTGACGAAAGATGTGGCAAATCTTCAAGATATTCCATTTGTTCCTCTGAGATGCTTCAGTGTAAAAAGGCTATAAGCAAATTATGGGATTAAGGGCTTTTTCGGGAGTTGTATTTGTGTGGGAGCTTTGGTAAAATATGGATATGATTCTAATAAAATTTAGAAAGATGATTAAGATTGCAGTAAAATATTTTTGCGCCAAGTTTAATTTAAAAACCACCTGTATGAGATTATGCTCATTAATAAATACTCTATTCCGGAAAGAAGTTTGTACAGGGGCTATTTGAAATCATAGTCCAATTCTCACTTTAGCTCTTGTTGCAATTTAAACGTGTATAGCAAAATTCATCCTTAATCTACAATTGCGACCAGTGGCCAAATTACTGTATTCGATAGCGATCGAAGTTCCCATTTAAATTGTATTATAATCAGTGTTCAAAAATAAACGCAACATTATTTAGCGTTGGGCTCCCACACCCAGGGAAGATATCTATTTCTTTAGTGATTGTGTAGACGAACACAACCTTTAATACCGTTTGTAACTATTTTCAAGAAAAGGTCGAACATTATATAGTGTTTTGTTTTTGTTAAAAATCAGAACAAATGTAGTGATACTGTAGACAATCATTATATTTTAATGTTTTATAATGTTTCTTTTTTTACATCGATAAAGAAATGAACAAACAAACAAACAATTTTAGCAACGACCGCAGCATGAACAGCTTGTTTGTGTATTGTGTAAAATTTTTTTTTCTGGCTTGTTGTTCTTATCTTTTTATAGAGTTGGATAAGAACAGTGTTTTTATTGTATTCGAAAGATGACCAACAGGGAAACTTTATTTTTTTAATGATTTTCTGCACGAACACTTTTAGCGTTTGTGTTTTTCACAGATCTACCGAATCAAACGCTAAGGAGCGATATTTTGTGTTTATTCTCGAACACTGATTATAATTTCAATCTATATGGAATGCCATAATTTAGCACCTGTATTTTGTGTACACAGCTTACATGGAAAGCCAGCAGCCGGACGGACGGATGGATAAAGTTATATTGATTAAAAAAGAGATTTTGAGTCAATTGGTTCTTGTGTTATGGTACAATAATTGAATAATAAACTCAACAATATAGTTAAGGCTTAAAACTTTGTCTTATTTCCGCACATAACTGCAATTAGTCCAGTACTCCTGACACAGCATCAAAGCATTTCAATGCAAATATTTATATAAAACTTAAAGTCGCAAATAGGCAACAATTTAACAATTTAATATGCAAAAATATGCACTTACATACAAATCGATGCCATTTTTCAACAAACAATGTGATTAGGATAAATAACATATTCATTTCGTATTCAAAACTTCGAGGAAAACATGCATTTGCATGAAATTCTACACCCAAGTCATTACAAAACCCTAACTAGCAAACTCAATTTACAACTACATTTATTCCTTTTTCATTTAAAAATAAAATGCAAAAGTTTAAACAGCAGTATCGACATCAGTGACATTTTTATAAACAACTACTTAATATTTACCCTCTCTTATCTTTGAAGTTGAACAGAAAATTTTATAAAATTTAAATTTTCTTTAGGTGGAATTTCATTTTTCATGTTGCTTATAAAACAATTGTGACAGCATTCTAAAATAATATGCATACGGATATTAATGCTATATATTTCTGCTATTGTTCAAACATATAAAGCGTTTTAAATTTTAAATTTCTTAGAACAGCAAAATCCACCAAGTGCTCAAATAGTGCAACATAAGAAATGTTTGTTAATAGAATTCATATTCATATACCATCGTAACAAATAATACATATGTATGTATGTTTATGAAATGTGCTTTATGTAGAACTATATACATATACACATATTTACATACTCATGCATACAAATCTCGGAGAAAAATAAAAGTTACAAAAATTCGTTGTATTTTATAAATTCTTAATGCAAATTCAACCGCTGAGTAACTTCTAGACAAGAATAGTGTGCCATATTTCCAAGCAAATTTGTTTCCATCTTGCAAAATAACTAGCAAAGTCGTATTCTAAAAAAAAAACAGCGAGTCAACGATACAACAAAATACTTGGAAACTTAAAATAAATAAAAGGCAGTTGGCTGGCTTGTTGGCTTTTAGACTAAATGTTTTGAAATGTACAAATTTAGACGAAGTTAAGCAAATACGCTGGGGTTTTAACGGAAAAGTAAAAAGTCCTTGAATGTATGGCTGCACAAAAGAATTATAAAATGTTGCAAAAGCGGTTTTTTTGGGCAGACGAATTTTGGTCGATTAAAACACGTCCTTCCCTTAATGTGAAGAAAAACACAATCGCTTATCAAAGATTTTTTTGTTATATGCATAAGTATATATGTATGCATATGTATATATAATTTCCTGGTGTTCTTATAAGCATATGGCCTCAACGACTGCATTCCCTTTTTTTGTCTGTCGCGGGAGCTCTGATTTTTATATCCAGCTGCCAGTGCCAAGTATAACTAAGACGTTTTCTTCTGTGAGTGCCTTGTGGATGCCACTCAATGGCGTCACTTAATTTTTCGGATTATAATCTTTGCAAGGCATGTCTAATCCATCTCAATTTTCGTCTGCGAACCTCTGTTTAAACAGGTGGCAGCCCAGCTTGTGCCCTGGACTCCTCGACAGAATAAGTTAATGAAAGATAGCTTGCAAAAGGCTGCATTCTAAGATTCGCCTTCATATAGGACAATTAACTTCACGCAGCTATTAGATATGTTTACCTTGGTTTGTTTTCCTGCCTTTTTAGATCCCAGTACCCATGTTCTGTAACTTTAGTGAGAACTTCTTGCATCGAAAAGATGTGAAACAAAATATTCCATCGTTTCTCGAAAAGTGCGAAAAATTTGTGTCTGTAACTCATGTCGAAAACTATCAAAAGAGATTACGTCATTACGTTATAAATGTCATAATATTGCACTCGAAGCCGATGTGGTATTGCAGACGTTCAGAACGCCAGTAACACATATCGTTGATGGCGAGCAAAATGTACTTAAATTGATAATTTTTCCACGACGGCGGCGAAAACACAACTGTCGGCTATACCAAATTGTGTAAAGACCGACTTTAATGTTTGTTGTTTGCAAACGAGCTTTAAAGACATTCGTATATTTTATAAAAATGTTAAAAGCAAAATAATAAAACAATGAAAAATGTGCCAAGAATAAAATATTATTATTATGATTATTTGCATTTTTAATTGTTTTTTAGTGTTCAAATTTTTTCTCGCCCCATTTTTATTCGTGAGTTTATTTGACAGTTCAAAGCGGGAACTTTTCTCACCAAAATGTTACAGACACACTTTTTCTGTAAATTGGCGAGAAATTTCCTTACGTGACAGCTTGTACTCGCCAAAAAAAAGTTACAGACACAGTTAAGTGAGAAAAACAGCTGTTTGTTTAAATTTATGGCATTTTTGTTTCATTCCACACATTTCAATCGAAAACTTTCTCGACGCGAGAGTTACAGAACATGGGCACAGGTTGCAAAACGACTGGACGTCTTCGATTCTTTGTTGTATTGTTGTAATGCTTGTATTTACTTTAAGGCTACATAATTCCTCTTCAGTTTTCATTTCACTAAGTTTTAACTGTATATTATCAAATCTGTACGACAACATATATATTTCGTCCCCCATTCCGTCCGACATATGATGAAAATCTTTTGCCATCGATGTTTCTTTCGCCATGATGTTGTCAAACACCACATTAAACACTTAAGACGATAATGCATTGATTATCCAGTGTGTTAACTTTTATAGGGCTGCTTCTTGCATTCGAGTACAATGCCGCAATGAGAGCTATGTTGTCCTGGGTACTCCTTTGCAGCGAATTGCATTCCATACGGTGCAATGATGTAGGGCGTCTAACGCCTTTTCAATGTCAACAAATAAAATATACAAGGAAGATCGCCATTCCCCCATTGTAACGTAATAATCCTTATATTTTTTTATGATCAAAATCGGATTTGCTGGGGCAGAAATCAGCTTGTTCGCTGTGGATGTTGTTCAGTATGTTCGCCTTGTTTTAATGTTTTATATACCGTAAGGTATCCTTCATAGGAATTTTAATTATGAATATCTCTTTCAATTCGTTGCAGAGACTGTGCATTAGATGAAAAAACTACGTATAAAGAAATAAGTCTTACCTGAGGATTAAAAACAAGGGAAGGGAAATTTGCTGCACCACAAATGAAAAGGGTATATATAAGTTTGTCATTCCGTTTTTAATGAATAACATACTGATGTGAAACCCTATAAAGTACACCCAGAGTAAAAACATGTTTAAATATTGTCACCTCCATCAAAATTATTTTTAAAGAAAATGTTAGACGTATTAAGTTTAATTTAACCATATTTTTGTCACCGACAACCATATTACGGTTAAATTAGTCCTCCATCAAAATGCCACAACCATTATTTGGTGTCCTCCGAACATGTTATGATTAAAAATTACTAAAATATGTTTAACACTTATAATAGCATGGTTGGTTGTCAACCATAGTATGTTGCTCTTAGAAAAGAGGAAAATACTATTGTTACTTTAAAAACAAATTATTGTCATATATAATCAAAACATGTTTAGAAGCAGCCATAATGTGGTTGTGGCTTCTTGATGGAGGACTAATTTAACCATAATATGGTTATCAGTGGCAATAATATGGTTAAATTAAATCTAATATGTTTAAAATTTTCTTTAAAAATAGTTTTGTTGGAGGTGACCATATTAAGACATGTTTTTTCTCTGCGTGTACATATATTCTGGGTCCTTATGAGGAGCGCAGTTCATTTAATGATGTCCGTCTGTCTGGATTTTTCGAAGACCTCCGAAATGATAGGGACAAGGGCCTAAGTTTCCAAATTAGGTACAAGCATATTCGTTATCAATACACAACATCCGACAAAATAGATTTATTTACATCTAAAGAACGTAATTTATATAACTTTCTGTTCTTATTGCCACTTGTTGAATGATATATAATATAGCATTCTAACTGGTCTATTCTGCATACGCAGAGCTTTAAAACTTTCAATAGTCATCCATCTCATTCGATAGTTTCAATAAATAAAGATTAAACAGTTAAATATTTTTTTTGGAACAAATGTAATTTTGATGAAAATTTTTTTTTCGGGTGTATTTTCTTATCCTTTACAAACTTATTTATTTCGTAGTTATTTTATGGTACCCACTGTTTTCTTCATTCACATTTCCCCATCTAGTTATCATCTTTTAAGCAAATGCATCTGGGTTCTTCTGTTTCATTTTTGTCATTTTTCTAAAGAGTTTTGCTATTTTACTTTCTGTGGAAACTGCGAAGGCATTTTCACTATGCAACATACCAACACTTGAAAGCAACATGCCTCATCTTGCATTAATATTTAAGTAAGCAATTTTTTTTGTCTTAAATAGAAGAAAAAGAGTTGAACATTATTTACTGGTGTCTTAAATATTTATGAAGAATTTATTATGACTGAACATGTCAAGTTTTGTTGAGAATATTTCTTTATTAAAAAACTTTTATTTCGTTTTTGGTTTGTCCAATAAACTTGCGATTGGGGATGAAAGAGAGTTCTTCATAAAAACTATAATAGACACAAATTGTATGTAGCTATAATGAAAACAAGGCAGATGATCGAAAATAGGGCTTCCCATTGTTTTATGCTTCGAGGATGGCTTGAGAAGCAGTTTTTTTCCGCCGAACCCTCCAATTTTGTTTCAAAAAAAGTTAAAACAAACGCAAACAGAACTCTTAGCCAAAGTTTTCTTCTTTTCGTATGACTATTTAAAGACTTATGTATGTGCTATTTCTAAAGAGCAGGCAATTGATTGTGTAGTAAAATTTATATGAAAATCACTTACAAATATTAGGGCTTTTCATATAAATTTGACTACACAATCACATGCCTGTAATTTTGAAACAGCCCATTAAAGATCAAAGTTAAATATTTTTAAGTTTTTCAAATTTAGAACACAAATATGTGTGTTCTACTTTGTTACACAATATTGTTTAAATATTTCAGCAAATCTGCAAATCGCCAGACCTTAAATGCTGATTCCGACGCTTCAAGTTTGTGCGGTCAAGTTTTAAGAAGAGAGGCACAAAAAGAATGAAAAGGGGTATACCCAGGGCTGTCTGATTTGACAATTTATCGTCATTTTGACGATTTTTTGCTCCGAAATTAGCAAAGTGCCGATTTGCTGATTTTTTTTAAGTGACGATTTTATATTGTCTCCAGTCTCCAAAAAAGAAAATTTTAAATGTTTTTATATGTTTAAATGTGAAGCAGCACAGAAAAAGAATATATAAAAAAGTTTAATTTTTTAGGTTTTTCCCCCTAAAAATTTTATGGGGAAAAGCAAATTTCAAAGAAAACAAGTGCTATATTCGGCTGTGCCGAATCTTTGATACCCTCCACCGACAGTTCGAATGCTTAAGGATTAATATCTGTATGATGTCATTATTATCTTAAACTGTGACGGTTTGTTATTAATTATGGTTTTAGGCGTACTAAACTGTTTTCCGGTAGTAGGGTTTATATGGGACCTAAGGTAAATTATGGACCGATCGTCACGAAATTTCACAGTGTTATTTCTAGTCGCTAGCGTTATTTTTTACGGTTTTATGCGTACTAAACTGTTTTCCGGGAGTATTGTTTATATGGGGCTTAGGGTAAATTATGGACGGATCATCACGAAATTTAACAGCGTGATTTCCAGTCAAATAAAACAAATTTTTGCAAAATCTTATCTCATTCCGTGCCTTGTTCCAGCATTTATGTTATTATTTGTAACAAAATTATCAATTTTTTTTAGGTGGTGGTTCCACATTTTGATTCATAGCTCTGGTCCTACTGAACCAATTTTGCTGGATTTCAATCCCAAACTGCTTAGGATAACTACAAGCAATTTGGCACCAAGTTTGTTCATTTCTTTTGAGTTGTTCAAAAGTGAGCGTGTTTTCAACAGACGGACAGACGGACAGACAGACGGACATGGCTATATCGACTTAGAATTACTCAAGGACCCAGAATATATATACTTTATGGGGTCTGAGATGAATAATAAAAAAGTTTCACACGGAATGACAAACTGAATATACCCTCTTCACAACTAATTGTGGTGGAGGGTATAAAAACAAAAAAAGGCGTGATTATAAAAACAACGCTAGAATAACCAAAAAATAGCTAAATTGCCATTATTTATTAACAAAAGCGACCAACTTCACTATTAAACGCGCTGTCAAAATCTAAGTTTCCATTTACAAAATGTTGACGCCTCGATATTAAGAGATGCTTTGTATTAATTGTAAGGGCACGACAAATTTTACAACTAGAAAACGCGTGCCGCTTTTGTTAAGGAACGGCTGTGACATGTAACTCTTAAAAAAATCTTTAAACGATTATTTCCACAGTACAAAAACACAATGTTACACTTTGTTTATCATTCGTCAAACCATCATCGAATAAACCTTTTGCGACTCTCTGTATATTTAAATATGTTTAACAATAATTCACGAGTTGTAAGATAACATCTACATGAGTCTCATAAGATTCATGCATTTTGAAAGCCTCGTCAGATAATCTTTACCCTCATCTCAAACTTTTCCCACAACGATTAAAGTTTGCGTATTTTGCTGTGTTATGGAAGAATCTCACTCGTGTTACAGTTTTTCCCTTCTTCTACAACTAAAAAATGCGCTAATCGACGATTAAAAACGCTCTTCATGAGACTCACAGTAGCTCTTGCACGATTGAAAATGCTAACTGGATATAAAGTATTTTTGCATATTTTACCTGACAGCCTTGGGTTCACTTGTACTCGTTAATTTCCATTTTTTCCCCCTGTTTTTCATATTCATTATATTCAATATGTGTTTAAGTTTAAGGCCAAAGAAAATTGACTACATAAACAAATTCGTATAAAAGTACAATCAGGTTCAAAAAAGAATTAATAAAATACTGATCAGGTAAATCGGAAGTGTCTGAATCAGGACTAAGTGCCCGTTTTCATTACGCACCTTCTATCGTTTCTTCTTTGAAGTTGCTTTTAATTTTACATTTGCCAATTTTAGCTTTTTATGTTCGCAGATTTGAATTACAGATTGCGTCATATAAGAAAACGAATAAGAGAAATAAAACAGTGGAAGATTACCATACTTGTGTGCCTCTTTTTATTCTTCGCAGAAACTGAGTCGATCAATGTACTAAAAGGTGAATCTTGGACCAATGTTTTTAGGTGTTACAAACATTAGTACAAACGCAAAATAGCCTTTCCACTATTGTGGTAACTATAAAGCTCTTGGGTGTAACTTAACATGGTACTGTGACCTATCAGCTTCAATGCTGTGGCAATAAGGAGAAAGTCCTTAAATCTATATTTAAAGTTTTTAGGAAAGCAATTTTTAGCTTTAAAGGATTTTTTTTAATATATATTTTTGTTCTAATAAAATAATCATTTCTCTTCTGTTAAAGTTTAAGCTTTTATACCTAAATGCTACTTACGTTACAGATCGGAAGGAAACTTTTGCTTTTATTCCAAAATTTATTGCACATTGAAAAAAAAGCGAAACGCAATTTTACTACAACTTTCTAAAAAATTGCACAAAATAATTGAAACATTGTCCATGAGTATTTTTAAACTTGGCTAACTAGCCCCAGGTAGAATCTTAGGACTAAATCAAATGATTTTAATATAACAAATAAATTTAAAAAAAAAAATATTAAGTACTATTTTTAATTACACTGGCCTACAAATTTGGAAGAAAAAAAATTACTGCAGAAACGAAGCATGTTTTTTTTAGCTAATCTGGGTACGCTGAAATCGAATCTGGCAAAATTGGGCATCACGTCTTGTAAATTTTTTATCGCATGCTGGCAATACTGTAAAACAGTCAATACTGACACTATAATTTCACAATTATTTATTTTACAGAAGCCAGCATTCATTCTAAATCTTTATACTAGTAACGTTTCAGCATGTCAGGGAGATAGTGTGTTACTGATTCAAGCTATTTTTGCTTTGTGTGCGGTTAATATTTGGTTGGAAAAAAAGGATATGCAATATCAGAATCATTAAAATATGCATATTAACAATTTCAATTTGTATTTATTTGGTGCCTTTCTAATACAACAAGATAGAGTGTCTTATAAATTACAGTATTAGAGTCCGATTAGATATTAAATATTAAAAAATATTGTACACAAAGTTTCGACCTAAATACATATTAGAAAATCAAAAATTTAAAACAAACTGAACATTCATAATTTTAGCATTAATTAACTGAATAAACATTCTAAAAGTAGTATTCCATTAGTAATTTTTTAAACTTTATTAAGTTGCTAGTGAATTGTATGTTTCTGGGAAGATGGTTCCAGAGATAAGTTGTGAAAATAAAAAATTGATGAGAAGATGCTGTATCTCGATACTTAAAAGTTCTGATTGAATTATTTCTGGGTGAAGAAGTAAATGTTAGATTTTCAAATAAGTAGCTGGGCTCTTTAGTTGTTATAAATTTGTGTAAAAACCCAGATTTTTCAGCTTCAAATAATCATCAAGAGAGATACCAAAGATACGTTTCGTGTACAAGGACACACTCTCAAATCTTTTTATACCAAATATATAGCGAGTTATGTTATTAAATGTTGGGTTCATTTTCCTCTTGTCGTTACTGCTACAGCTGGCAAATATTTCTGATGAGTAAAGGAGTGTGGGTATTAAATATGTTTTAGCTAACAACATTCTTATCCTAGGTGGTGTAAAGTTGTGACTAGATCATAGACTACTTAGCATACTATATGTTCTTCCACAAGCTTGGTTAATGTGATCAGTCCAGGTGAGCGAGCTATTAAAAATAATTCCTAGATTTCTGACAGACTTAACATTAGTTTGGTTTTGCAGTCAGAAACTTGAACAAACCGTGGACACCGACAATGATTTGCATATTCTTAATTCGAATTTAAATTTTTTTTCCAAAAATAAGTGCAGTGCTCACCGAGATATAATGAAAATTGAAGAATTTATCAAGGATAGTGAGACAAAAGCATGCTGGGAGACTATTGCTGGACTCTAATACGTGAAACCGAACCGAATCGAACTATTATAATTCCCAATTTTTATTTTTGATAAAAGCACTGAAATTTATTGTTAATGTGATAAGCTATTCCCATGCGCATTTCACTGGTTGCTTAGGCCTGATCGTCAGGAAACTTCATCCAAAGATTTAAGAAAATTAAAAGATATTAAACAAATAAAACTGTTAAGCGAATAAGAATTATAA
Source organism: Pollenia angustigena (assembly GCA_930367215.1). NCBI lineage: Eukaryota > Metazoa > Arthropoda > Insecta > Diptera > Polleniidae > Pollenia > Pollenia angustigena. The sequence goes on along the minus strand of OV884056.1, from coordinate 166,243,151 downwards.
GCAACAGTTTTACTTGTAACAATATCATAGCTTAAACAAAAAGAACAACAATAAACAGTGAGTTTATCTTTTCTTACATTCCCCACTATAAACTAGTGATTTTTTTTTATGTAAGAAACGAATAAAAACATTTTTTTTTTAACTAGAAAACCTGACGTGTTAGAGAAAAACCAATTAAAAATTCAATTTCAGCCCACCAAATAACCCTATGAAAGATATTTTGTTGCTCCAGTCCATAACCTTGTTGGCTAGTGTTATTAAAGCAAATGGTCCGACCCCCTTCTAAATGCATAATTTAAACGACAATCACAGATCAAGGCGAATGTAAGTAAGTATATTTATTCAGAGCTTAAAAAACTCCAGTTGAAACCAAAAAACTGTCGGGAAAAAGCGAAAATGAGTGTACAACTTTTCGCTTTTTGAGTTGGTTTGACAGCGACTGTTTACATTTAATGAATCAGAAGTAAAGCCAACAGTTTATTGTTTTTTGGCCAATGACAAATGAAGAAGTGAAATAAATGGCAGTTTTTCTACTTTGACTTCAGTTTTTTAAACGCTAATTTCTTGGATTTTCTAAGTGCTTTCTTAAAAGAAAATTCGGCATTAAAAACACAATACAAATAAGATATTTATGCTTGTATTGGAATACCCTAACTTCTATAAATCAAATAAGTATATTGGAATTTATTGTATTGCATTGTTTTGTATTATTTCTCTTCGTTTCAAAGCATAGTTCTCATTCGTTTCGTATCATAGTTTTTTTTTTTTTTTTTTTTTGTTTTTATTGTTGAGAAACAATTTTTTAAAGGAAATTTTTATTAATGCAACTGCCAATATCGTAAAGTTGTATCATTCGACAACCCAAGCGGGAAGAACTTTTTATTAGATGATAACTGAAGTGTGCTGCAAAACTATTTATTTATTTGTGCAAAAACTTATTATTTAATTTATTTTATTGTATTTGCCAATGAATAAATTTTAAGTAAAATTGTCATCATTTGTCACCATTAATTAAGAGAAGGAAAGGCATAAAGTTTTTAATTTAATTAAAATAGTTTTTTTGATGAAACTTAAGTATTAAAAGATTATGTTTCCACATTTAAGTTTTAAAAGCTTTTCGAATTTTTTAGAGTAGTTTTTTATGTCATTGTGGCATCACAATTGATAATGACATTTTAAAAATAAAGTAAATAATGTGGGATTAGTAAAGTTCTTAAAGTGTAAAAAACAAGACAAAGTCGATAAATACACAGAGATTAGATCAGACAGATTTTGTATTGTGCATCTGAGATGCTTAAGTCGTAGGCATTTTACTACAAAAAACAAATACGTTTGACAAATGAAAATACTGAACTTTTTATTTCTCATTGGGAAATTTAGTAATCGGTATAGCGATTAACAAATTATTTAAGTTGTTAGCCATCCTAATTTAGTAAAATTTCTTTCAAATTTATGTGATTTAAGCATTTGTGAACAATATAAAGATGTTAGTCGGTCTCTCAGATTTTTTTTTTTTTTTTTGAGGTTTCAAGCTCTATAACTTGAATTTTGACAAATATTTTGAATTATGGAACAATCTTTACGAAGCTCTAATATACGACTTTTCTGGACCAAATTGTACCACATTATTACAGTTTAAGGCGTATTGAAGCGTTTTCAGAGAGTGAGCTTTATAGGCCGATTATCGTTTGTTGATGTCGTAGGATAATTTCGATACATGATAATAATTTATTTGTGATCTTAAGTCGAATTAAAGTGATTTTTAGAAGGCGACTGTATACGGAACATTTGTTAAATTACACTGGTTGACAGATTAAAAACTTTTTGCCATAACATCAAAAATAAGATATTTTCTACGGTAAATCGGGGCGGCTAAATACAAATATGGCGCTCATTTATTTCTCTCAAAAAGCGTTTTCGAGATTGTCTGCAGTTGTTTTAGCGATTTCAAATAATCTCGAGAACTGTTCACCTGAATTGTACTAAATTTAAACCATTGAATAAAAATGTTTTTTCTCTTTCAGCACATACTTAAACTGTGTTGATCGGATAAAAATTCACTGAGTTACAGGCCTTTGGATTTGAAAAAAAAAAAATTGATTTGGAACTTTTTTTCCATATTGAACATTTTCAGTCTCTCCAATAAGGCATTTTTTTAAATCTTAAAGCCTGTAACTCAGTGAATTTTTATCCGATCAACACAGTTTAAGTATGATTTTATTGTCATCCAATATCATTAGTGCAACATAGAGCCACAACAAAGTTTTTTCAATCACTTCCACTTAATTTTCGTTATAAAAGCCTTGTTTAGTGCCTCTTGAACTTGACGTCTGCTGGTTTGAAGGGGTCCTCCTTTGTGGCGGCTTCAAGGCTCAGTTAGTCTTTACTTTCTGTTCTGTTATGAATCAGCTGATTTGTTTTTGTTATTAAAAAACCTGTGAAATTGATTAGTTTTTCTGTTGTGTTGCGGTTCAGTTTGTTAAAATCAAAAAATTGTAAAGTTATTGTAAGTGACAGCAAAATAAATAAAATACATATGTACATATTTATGTTGAAATAAACTATTTTTTGGTTTTAAGAATTCATAAAATTTAATTTCTTCAAATTTATTTGCATTAAAGTGATTGAAATGAAACAATGGACGGTGAAAAACTAATAAAATTGTCATAAATGGCTGATAAGTTGCTACAGAAAAAGTAACTAATACAATTTCGAAACAGAACGGCACGGAACAGAACAGAAACAGAAAGTAAAGACTAATTCTGCCTTCATTCTGTGTTCCATTCTAGGGTTTCTTTGACAATAATTTCTTCTGGCCTTCTTAGCGTATGCCCTATCCATCGCATATGTAGGTTTTGGCTTACATATCTTGTATATTACTTGGGTCGGCATTAAATTTGGCCAGTGAATTTGCAATTTCGCCGAAGTCATAATTCTTGTTGAGGTATTCCATGCATCGCATCCATATAGAAGAACGGCCCTTAGATTTAAATTGTATATTCGAATTTTGTTGTTTCGCTTTATTTTCGATGAATCCTTTAGGGCTCCAAATACTTGTCTAGGATAATTAAATCGACTAATAATGTCTATTTTGGCATTTAGTATGCTATCGAGATAGTTGAAGTCATTCACTTCTTCGAGTGGTACATTTTTTATCGTTATTGGATACTCCAAACCATTTTCAGTTTGTTCTGCATGCTTGAATGCTGATGGGTTATCAGAGACAGATATAATCTATAAGGTTTCGAAAACTTTTATGAAATCAATAAATATTAGATACAATGGTGTTGTCCTCCTTATTGATAACCCGGTGATGATTCTGAAGGTGTTAATATGATCCATGTCAATCCATGATTGACTGGATCTACAGCCCTCTTGTTTCTTTCCCTGCACGGACGAGAGCGCGTTATAAAGGCTGCTGTTCAAAATATTAGCTATGTATAACCTTATCTGCTATGATCAATGAGGAAATACCCCTATAGTTGAAGTTATCTTGGATACATTGATGATCAGAACCTTTTTAAGATCCTTAGGTAGTTCCCCTGCATTTCAGAAGAAATACTATTATATCTTTAAATGCGTGAGTCACGCAAGTCTTTATATTTAGATCTTGGCATGATCGGATTTTCGACAATATATTGGTGTAATGTCGCGTCCAGATATCAAGCAAGTCTTTACTATTAATGTGAGATACGCCATCAGGTCAAACTAGTGCTTTTACTTGCATCCTGTGGGCTTTTTTCAAATATAATTTTCTTATGACTCTGTTAAGTTCTCGCATTGTATGGGTCGCTGCCGCAAATTCTGCTTGGCTAGCAATATCTGCTGTCCATAGTTTATGAATGTGTATTAGCGTTTCTCTTCATATATGTAAATTGGCAAAGGCAGTAGAACACTTTTCTCCTCTGTTTGCCTAATGCAATGCTATTAGCACATACATACATGTATAGAACACATAAACAAAATATCTCTTTTTTCTAATTACACAAAATGTGTTCTATCAAATAGTAAAAAATCGACCAACCTGATAATTTGATATATTTTTAAAAAACGGTTTTTGAATATTTCGTCCATATAAATCTTATATAGAAATCGGCAAAGCCAAACCAGTTAAGAGCACCCTCCTTTGTGTATCAACCGAACCTTAATGGGGAGATAAAAGTATCAAAAACGGGAAATTAAATTTCTTTATTTTACTTTTCCGTGCTCAATGTGGTTATTTTTGAATCTTCTATTATATTAAACTTACACGCAGAGAAAAAACATGTTTAAATATGTTCACATCCAACAAAACTATTTTAAAAGAACATTTCAAACATATTATGTTTATTATATACATACATATTACATTTCAATAACTTAAATAAAATATATTTTAAAGTAAATAGAAAATCAAATTCCAAACAAAATCATAACTTAAATTTAAAAAAAAGACAACACTGACAGCAAATTAATTAAACACTGCCACCTCTATCTTCTGGCTGCGAAGTGGATTTTTTGATGACGTTGGCGTGTATGTATATATGTATGTATTTATGCTATCTAAGAACGATTATATTTGCCCCAAATGTGTAACATGAAAACAGACGCTATGAATACTATTGTCACCCACAGCCACATTATGGTTAAATTAGTCCTCCATCAACAAGCCACAACGATATTATTGTTGCCTCTAACCATGTTATGATTTAATATGACAATAACTTGTTTAAGAATTAACAATAGTATTTAATGGTTGAAATTTTATGAAAACCAACCATGCTATTATAATAGTTAAACATGTTTTAGTTACTTTTTAACCATAACATGTTCGTAGGCATCAATTATACGGTTGTGGCTTCTTGATGGAGAACTAATTAAACCATACTATGGTTGTCTGTGACAATAATATGGTTAAATGAAACATAATATGTTTAACATTTTATTTTAACAAAGTCTTGTAAGAGATGACCATATTTAAACATGTTTTCCCTCTGGGTGTAGCAACATAAAATACTTTTTGAATTTTTGTTAATATTAGACCTACAAAAATTAAACATGCATTGTCCTGAGCAGGGCTGTGGAGTCGGAGTTGAGGTTTTTGTACCGGAGTCGGAGTCGAAGTACCCACAAACACTAATGACTCCGACTCCGACTTTTTGGCATTAAAATTTTTTCTAATATTTTTCAAAATAAAAAAATGTCAATGACCAATTTCAGCAATTCTTTTAAAATATCAATTCATATTTAAATATAATTTTTCATATAATTTTATTTTTATTCCACATAAAAAAAACGATTTTTAAACATAAATTGCTATTTAAATAAATTGGTGGAATTGGCAATAAGAGGGTCTACTTTTTGAATTTGTGAAGTCAGAAGATAATGACCAGTATACTTTTCATATGAGTAGGGGAGTTAGAAAAATTGAGATAACATCTTATTTTGACAGTTCTTTTAGCAATTTATGAGAAATATATAGATTGTATCGAAGCATGTCCTTATCTATGTTTTTATGTGACCTAAAATTTCTGTAACAAAACTCGCTGGTTCACTGTTTGAATTTCGCCAAGATATCCCTAATGAAATAGAGCCGAATTAAGGAAGTTAAAAATTTTTTGTTTTTTATTTATCGTATATTAACAAATATTTTTGTAGCCATGTTCCGATATATGACTTGAAATCTGCTGTAGCTCCTGTGGTGAAAGCATTAAGAAAACTAAATTTTAAGTTCTAACCTTCAAGGTGAATTATAATAGAAAAAAAGGAAAAGGAGCTCGGAAAAATACATGACATTGTTCTAAATTTAATTCCCATCAATCTGGGGGTAAACCCGAAAAATGATTGGAGAATTCTTTTATCTACTCAATTAAGGAAAAATTGGAGAGATAATAAAGACTTGCAATTTAAAATTTCGGTCTTTGACAATAATAATATTGAACTTGGAACGGAAAAAAGCAATGGTGTGCTAAAGAAAACGATTTCAATTTAGTTGTTTAAAAATTCATATTTTTTTAACTCTGCAAGCCACATTTTGAAACACGTTGAAAATCGCAAATGATGCTATTTCTGTATTAAAAATTTGCCTTTGTCCGAATATTTTAATGATCCGAATATTTTAATGATCCCAGAAATAATAGAACTTTTTACGGTACGTTCCTCTTCAAAATGTGTTATAAAAATTGTAGAAGTAAAAACTGAAGGCGCATCTGCATGTTTTAATAAAAATATATTTAATTTTCCTGAGAATGATTAAAAAAGTTGGTCTAAATATTTGACTTAATAAATAAAACAAGACCAAAACGGCAGTGTTTGAATTTATGTATATTAAAAACCAAAGACCTCACTTCACAATTTACAAAAAAGATCTTATGATGTTCTTTGTCTCTACAAATTCTGTGGTAAACAATACTTAGTACACTTGGTGCCCTTAACGTCTTAGCAAATTGGACTTGGCATTGTTTTCAACTTTTCTATCTCGGAAGCTGCATTAGATAGAACTTATGGAAATTCACACATCTATAAATTCCAACAGATGTGAATTGGTGTAGTTTATCTCTTCCCTACACAACTATTGTTACATTTTTTAGCACTGTTTGCATATATTTAATAAATAAATATAACTTTTAAAATATACTAAAGTTTAATGATCCCATACGGTTTGAATCAAAACTCATATCTTTCGAAAGTTCGTAACAAAACTCGGTGCTTCCAAAATTAAATCCATAATTTTTCTATATTACAGTTGGCCTAAAATGTTCAACTGTTGAGTTATTAGTCAAGAATGACATAACACTGTAGAATCAAAAAAGTAGAGCTCAGTTGGTCTATTTAATCGGGCGCTATATGTTTTTCGAGCTTTCCTCCTCATATGTTAAAGTTCAATGAGGCACGTTAGAATTAAAATATCGATTTGAAAGATTTACAGAATAATTTTCTTGCTATATTTAACCATTTAAAAGGTACTGAATTAAAAAACAAATTAAAAGAGTTTAAAGTCAAATAAGAACTAGTCTCATAAATAATGATAGGTTAGAGTAGGAGTCGGAGTTGGAGTCGGAGTTGGAGTCGGAATTGGAGTCGGAGTTGGAGTCGTACTTAAAAAATTACAGCAAAAGGAATCGGAGTCGGAGTTATAACTATTTCTTGACGACTCCACAGCCCTGGTCCTGAGTGAATATGAATACGTAAGGCGGAGCTCTTTGGTAATTTCTTGTTCTACATCTGGTACTTTCATAAATTTTCGTCAATATTAGACATGGAAACATAAACATAAAATTCGATGTCCTGAGTGGATAAGAATCTATAAGAGGAGAATTTTTGATACTTTCTTGATTTTCAATTGGTACTATCTGATATTTTTGTTATATTGAACTTACAATATTAACTTAAACATTCACGGACTCAGGTGGAAGAAAACACATGGACCAAAGGTTGATCCTCGCCAAATCGATCCACTCAGGCGGAAATAATCAATGCTTGAAACATGTAAATTCATATCGTTCCTTTATTGCAACAGAGTCATATCGCACAAAATCAAAAATTTCAAGTTACTTAAGCAAAAATGTTCCTTCATGCCTTCTTTGTTTTAAAAAAAAATCAGTATTTTAACTCAAACTGAGCCGAAGTTATAGCAAAATATATTTCATTAAACCTGTATATAAAGATTCATTTTGAAAATTGTAATCGCATTTTGCCAAGTTTAATTTTTTTGAGATATGACTATGTTGCAGTAAAGGAGCGATATAAACTTAGATGCACTATGTTTTTTCATATTTACATAAATATTAATGTTCGCTATTTCCACCACTGGCCAAACACTAGTTAATTTAATTTGCTAATACGACAAGACATTGCCATAAGAAAAAAAGCAGTCAAAGCAAAAGCAAAATAAAATGTCAACAAATCAATACACAGCACTAAGTATACGTTTGCAGCACAAAAAATAAATTTAGAAAAGTGGCGTATGCGGCACAAAACAATAATTTTCACTTTCAATAAAATGCTATTTACTTCTAGGTTCGTTAATGAACGTTCAACAAAATGTTCTTTTTTTCTTCAAAACATATGCCAGAAGCAGAAGTGAAAATACGAAAAAAATCTATTGGGTATATTTTCTGAAAACTTTATGTAAACCTTCATTGTTGTTTTTCTCCACTACGACTTTTTGGCCTATGCGCCAAGCGTTAGTTTAAGGAAGTAATATCTGCTTAAACAGAATATCAATATATTTTTTTAGGGTGCTTGTTCCACATTTGAGTCCTAAATTGCTTCGGAGAACTTGCAACAATGTTAAATCAAAATCATTTTATTCAGTTAAGTCGTTTGAAGACAAGTGATTTTTTAAGTAAAAAATATACAGACGGAAGGACATGATTAAATCGACTTAAATATTCTCAAGGACCCAGAATATATAAAATTGATAAGGTCATAGATAAATATGTTTTAGTGTAACATGACAAATGACAAACTTAGTATTCCCCTATTCACCACTTGCGTTAATGGAAAGTACATATAACAAGTTAGAGTGCTATATTCGGCTGTGCCGAATCTTTGATACCCTCCACCGACAGTTCGAATGTTTAAGGAGTAATATCTGTATGAAGGCTATTTATTATTAATTTCTTAAACTGTGACGAGTTGTTATTAATTATGGTTTTAGGCGACTAAACTGTTTTCCGGTAGTAGGGTTTCTATGGGGCCTAGTGTAAATTATGTACCGATCTTCACGAAATTTCACAGTATCATTTATAGTCCTACAAAACTGTGACGAGCCAAAATTTGATATGATTGCATTATTTTTTACGGTTTTAGGCGTACTAAACTGTTTTCCGGTAGTAGGGTTTATATGAGGCCTAAGGTAAATTATGGACCGATCGTCACGAAATTTCACAGTGTTATTTTTAGTCCTAAAAACCCAAATTTTGTTACGCTAGCGTTATTTTTTACGGTTTAAGGCGTACTAAACTGTTTTCCGGGAGTAGTGTTTTAGGGCTTAGGGTAAATTATGGACGGATCTTCACGAAATTTAATAGCGTGATTTCCAGTCAAATAAAACAAATTTTTGCAAAATCGTATCTCATTCCGTGCCTAGTTCCAGCATTTATGTTATTTTTTGTAACAAAATTATCAATTTTTTTAGGTGGTGGTTCCACATTTTGATTCATAGCTCTGGTCTTGCTGGATTTCAATCCCAAACTGCTTAGGATAACTACAAGCATTTTGGCACCAAGTTTGTTCATTCCTTTTGAGTTGTTCGAAAGTGAGCGTGTTTTCAACAGACGGACAGACAGACGGACATGGCTAAATCGACTTAGAATTACTCAAGTACCCAGAATATATATACTTTATAGGGTCTAAGATGTATAATAAAAAAGTTTCACACGGAATGACAAACTTAATATACCCTCTTCACAACTAATTGTGGTGGAGGGTATAAAAACAATATTCTTAAAAAGTGAAATCATGACGTTTTGTTATGGAACTTCTAATGCATCCTTCAAATTTAAATACAAATTTTCCATTCAATTAACTTTTGTTTAAACTATTGGCAAATATTTATATCAATCAGTGTAAAATAAGCAAAAACTAAAATCAATAAAAAAAAAATTAAAGCAAATAAAATAAAATAATAAAACGAAGATAAGTTTTGTAAAAAACCAAAAAATACCGAAAAAATAATTTAAATTTAAAACAAAAAAAAGGCAAATATCCAAAGAAGGATTTCTAGCAATAAAAGTTACTTGAAATGAATTATAGATTTATTAACAAGAAAAAAAGAAGCTTCATATCTTAAAAGAAACTATTTTAAATTGTAAAAATAAAAATCTAAAAATTTAAATAAGAAAACACAAATTTATTAAGAATTTAAACTTGTTGAGAATGTCAAAAGCAATCTTAAAAAATATTAATTATAAGAAATAAAATTAAAAAAAAAAAATGTTTTGTACCTTCCACAGCAGCTTCAATATTGAAAAAGCCTAAATAATCGAATTTCCCTTAAAAATAAAATTTACTTCTAACATAAACATTAAGAAAAACAAAAAATAAGCTAAAACTTAATAAATCAAGAAACTAATGTACAGTAAAATTATACAATCAAATAAATAAAACAAAATGTAAATTAAACAAACAAAACTGAAGGCAATTAATTATACATACATTAAACTAAACTTAATTAAATTGTATTTAAGTAGATTAAAAATCAAACATCTACATCAAAACGTAGATAAATAAGTCAATGTATCTTCTGTTGGTGATTAATTTGTAAGATATAAATAAAATAAGAGAAAATATTAATAAAAAGATTCCTTAAAGTACATACTCTGAAACATGTACATTTAGCCATAAATAAAGTTAAATTAAATGTAAAAAGTATAAAGAGAATATATTAAATTTCTATTAGCTGAATGTTTGTGAAAATTTTAAGAAATAATTAATTGAAATGATGTAAAATTAATATATAAAATATCTTAATTTTAAGTCAATGTCTCTTAAATGTGATTAATTTTTTACTTTACCAAAACACAAACAATATTCTATTAACAAAAAAAAAAAAAAAAAAACAAACCAAATATTAACAAATTCCAAAAACTACAAATACAATTATTCAAAAAGTACTTTCTGTGAATGTGTAGTTTTCAAAAAACTCCCTCTAAATTTTAGTTCCTCTTCGGATTTTTTGTTTTGCCAAGCAACCTTTTTCCTCAATATTGGTATTAATTTTTTGTTATCATTTCGATTGAAAAAATTTAGTTAAGTTTAAATATAAATTGAGCAAAACAAAACCAAAACCAAAGATTAAGCTAAAAAAAATAGTGAAAACAAATCTTTAAGAACTAAAGAACGATAAGGATACTCAATAAAAGTAATTAAGAGAAAACAAACTATTATAAAAAATACATTAAAGCGTTAATCTTTTATTGTGTTGAAGGGAAAAAGAAAAGGTAAGTACCTGTATAAAATTTCCAAGAATACGGAGAAAATTTCAGCTCGAAGGTCGAACAGAGAGCACTTATAAGTTTGGGACACATTTTAGTACTTACCATGGGATAAATTGTGTTCCCTTTGCTCGTCTCTTATAATGGCTGACATTTTAAGAGCTATAGAAAAATTTAAAAAAAAATACAAAAAATTCAGAAAAATGCATGAATTCTTTATTTGAATCGATAGTACGGTCCATATAATTTAATGTTTAAAGATTATTTCATGCAAATGTTGACCGTGACTGCGCCTCAAATGGTCCATCCGCTTAGTCCAATTTTGTCATACTCTTTCCAACATTTCGGGGCCGGTATCTCATGAATAAATGCTTATTAATTTGGCATTTGTTACGTGGATCACCTCATTAAGTAGCGCTACTTTTAATAATTTTAATAATTTATTGCCCATTTCTTTAAATTCATTAATAGAGATAAATTCGAAAATTTTCTCACTGGGTGCCACTTGTACTTTATGAATATTTAATTTACCGGCCACTTCTTCGAGCCTAGGGAAAAATTGTCCTAAGTCAAATTTCCCGTTAGTAAACAATTCATCTATATTTATACATGCTATTATAGATTTGCCACGTTTAATATAAACTTTTAGTGGTGTAATCTTTAGCTTACAAAATTTTCTGACGTCAGAATTAATAATTGGTTCAAATACATTGGGCTTCTCATTTTCATTATTTAAATGCCGTTTATTTGGTGTAATTGGATATTTCTTTTTAAGTGCATTGTTTGTCATTGCTCGAGTTGTTACTTTGTATACATTGCTGTTTTTATTATTTATTTCTTTTAAATTATTTATTGCAATGCGCGACAAAACGTCGGCCACATAATTATCTTTTCCCCTAAGATATTCTACAGTGAAATCATATTCTTCCAAGTCCAGTCTCATTCTAGTTAGTTTTGAGCTTGGATTTTTCATGGAAAAGAGGTATGACAGAGGTCTGTGATCAGTGCGGGCAAGAAAATGTTTACCATAAATATATGGTCTAAAATGTGTGATGGCCCAGTGTATAGCGGTTAATTCTTGTTCAATTGTTGATTTGTTACTCTCGCCTTTTGTAAATATTTTGGATGCGTATGCTATTGGTAGATGTTTTCCCTCATGTTCTTGAGTTAGTATAGCTCCACAAGCATGTTTGCTTGCATCTATTGTTATACAAAACTCTTTTGTGAAATCTGGATATTGAAGTAATGTTGGACTCATTAATGCTTTTTTAAGATATTTAAATGCTGAATCACAATCTTTAGTCCATTCGAACTGCACACCCTTTTTGGACAATCTTGTAAGATGTCTAGAATACTCTGAAAAATTTTTGATAAATCTGCGATAGTAGTTGCAAAATGCTACAAATCTTCTTGCACTATCCGCATCTTTTGGTTGTGGATAATTTTCGATTACCGAATATTTACTATCGTCAGGCAGTATTCCTTTATCAGTGCATTTATGTCCTAGGTATGTAACTTCCCTCATGAAAAATGAACATTTTTCGGGATGTAACTTAAGATTGCGTTTTCGACATAATTCAAACACATTTGTTAAATTAGAAAGCATATGCTTTTCCGGACATCCTAAAACAACTAAGTCATCCATATAAAGAAATGCTTGTTCTGGTCGCAAACCAGTAAAAGCGAGTGTCATCATTCTTTGAAAAGAATTGGGCGCTATTTTTAAACCATAGGGCAATCTAGTAAATCTATAAGATCCATTTGCTGTTGAAAATGAAGTTAGATCTCTAGAGTTTTTTTCTAGTCCAATTTGGTGAAAACCGGACATTAAATCTAGACATGAAAAATATTTGGCTCTACCGAGTTGGTCTAAAATGTCATCTATTCTAGGTAATGGAAATTTGTCTGCTATCAATTTCTTATTTAGTTGTCTATAATCCACTACGAGTCTCCATCTTTTTGTTTCTGAACTTGGAAGTGATTTCTTCGGTACCAGCAGAATTGGACTGTTGTACTCAGAATTTGATGGTTCCACTATTCTGTCGTCTATTAATTTTTTCACCTGTCTATCTATCTCTTCTTTGTGTGTATGTGGTATCCGGTAATTCTTAATGTACACCGGTTGTGAATCTCTTACTCTCAACTTTTGTTCATAGAAATTATTAATTGTTATTGTTTCTGATTCTAAACCGAAAATATCGCTGTATGACGAGCAAAGTTCCGTTAATGTATTTTTAAATTGTTCTGGAAAATTTTTCTGTAAAAGTTTTAATATTTCTGATTTTCTATGTGTATTTTTGGTCGGATTTTGTTCGACTATTTCATATTCAGAAAGATTTTCGGTTTTTATTTTACTTTTATTAACTGATGTGATAGTGTTATTTGTATTTAGAATACGAATGTATGCTTTATTAGATTTTACCAATGTGTTCGCGATAAAGACTCCTGGCTCAAGTTCTTGATTTGGTATTAGTATTTCATTATCGCAATCAATAAAATTTACTTTACGTATTACTTCTGATCTTGGCGGCAATATAAGATTATCGCTGTTGTTAGAAATTGGTATTTCTATAGGTTGTGGTATATTGAATGGTCGTAGGACTAGGTAGTCATAATCCTGATTAAAATCTAATATACAATTATATTTCTTAATAAAATCCATACCAATGATTCCATCGCTTGGTATTGGGAAATTATTGTCTACTACTTGAAAATTGTGTGGTATTAGATAATTTTTAAATTTTAAATCAAAAAATATACTACCTTTAGATTTAATTTCACCTTGTCCTATTCCACTTAATTTTGTGATTTTGTTAGTATTTATTTTCTTTAGATCAAAATGTTTGGATTTTATGAGTGAAATGTCGGCACCTGTATCAACTAGTAGTGTTACCGCTGTGTTACTATTATTTATATTGATCTGAATGAAATTACATAAGTTGAGGTTCAAGTTATACACTTTATTATTTACTGTTCTGATCTTAGGGGATGGTCGGAGTTTTCCGAACCATTTTCATTTGAGTCCATTGCTCTTACGTAGTGTCTATTACCACGATTATTGTCAGGTCTTTGTCTGTTTCTATTATTGTTGTTATTTCCGTTGTTATTATTAATATTGTTATTATTTCGGGGATAATTGTTTCTCCCACGAAATCTTCTGTTATTTCCACGATAATAAGTGGGTCTTTGACTGAAATATAATACGGAGTTCTGTTGCCCTGTTGCTTCAGTGCAACTGCTTACAAATTTACTCACGGCTTCATTCATATCATTGAATTGGCCTGCTTCCATGATAAGTTTTACTTTTTCATTAGAGCAGTTTTTTGTAATAGCTTTTACTGCAACTTGTGTAGAGTATTTGTTAGCTAGTTCACAAGATAAACCATCAGATATATATGCCGTTTCAAGTGACTTTGTGAGATTTTCTATTTCAGTACAGTATGCAGTTGGTGTTTTATTGTTTTGTTTTATGCTCATCAGTTTAGCTGACAAAACATGCACTGATTCACCTTTAACGGTTACTTTGAGCTTAGTGATAATTTATTCTATTGTAGATTCATCACCTATGAGATTTCTAGCATTTCCCTTAAGCTTTGTTTTAATTAGCGATATTGCAGAAGATTCGTGTATACCCTTTATTAAATTAACTAATTGTAAGGAGTCTATGAATGACTGCAAATTTTCTGATTTTCCATCAAATTCCGTAATCAGCTTTGAAGCTGTATTTAGGAATTCTACCAATGTTTGTGTCATTTTAGTATCTGTTTTATTGTCTGTTGTTAAATTTACTGTTTCGTGTAGAGTCTCAGGTAGTTTAATCTGTATATTTTTTAAAGCGGCTATTTTTAAGACTTTGGTTTTTAAATCCAAAAAGAATCCCTCTGCTGCAATCTTGTGACTAAGTGTCAACCGATTATAGTTTACATTAAATATAATTCTTATTTCCTCAAGTCTATTAAGTAGGATTTGGAAGTGATGTTGAATGGTCTCTTCCTTAGTTGGTCTTTCAACATTCAGGCACTTATAAGAACGATCGAAGTGCTCTTTAATTAACCTAACCTTATTCAATATATCTTTCCATTCCATCTAAACTTTTCTAAATCATTGGTTCTATTATATTTTATCTAGATTATCTGCTCTGCTAACATATTTTTTCTTGAGTCTTCTATTGTGCATTTGGTAAATACGAATTATAAAATTTATTATTATGATTACTGTTATTATTAATAGATAGATTTCTATAGTTAACAAATTTGTTTTTCCCTCAACTACTTCTACTTCATTGATGACATTGGCCTTGGGCCTGTCAAATTTTGTTTCTGATTTACACATAGAAAAATTAACGTAAGAATCCCTTATGAAATAAAAAAAAAAAAAATAACTTCTGAAATTAAAAATTAAAAAAAATAGATTTTAAGTTTGAAATTTACATCAAATATATTTTAATAAAATGTAAGAGTAAAATTATTTAAGAGTAAAATTATCTAAATGTCTTATTTTTCTAAAGAAAATTAATTAAAAGTGTATAGGTTTAAAAATGTCTTTCAAGAAAAAATGATTTTGTATATTATTATTATTAAAATATTTTTCCTCAGGTTTTGCCTCAAGCGATTTGTTCGCTTATAGGCCCTAAGAGTGCAGATAATAAGGCCCGCACATCTGTTTTATAGTAAAAAAAATTTAATTCATTGTTTTTCTACTTTCCATTAGAAATTCTAATTTGGAAATTCGTTCCCAAATTTTGGTTGCTCGTTCCCAAGGTGGTGGTGGTTGTTGGTTTAGTTCCCTCAATAGGATAGCTTTCTCTTTAGTTTTTGAGTGTAGCCTCCTCTTCTTCTAGGCTTTTTGGTTTTAGGTGGTGTTGATGACGTAAGGGTTTCCTTATTTTTGTTCTGGCGTGCCCTGTATTCCTCCAGGGTTATGGGCTGTGGTCCCTCTTTCATTGAAGATAAATAAAATTCCTTATGTCCAAATTGCCTTTTGGCCAGGCGGTTCTTCTTTGACGCAGCTGACGGATATTTTTCGGCTGATCCGTCAGGACAAAATTATTATTAATAGAAAAATTTTTTTTTTTTTTTTTTTTTTTTTTTTTTTTATTCTTGCGAGCAACCTGTGGTGTTGCTCGAGCAAGTGTAATTTTTTTTTCTTATTTATTATTTTTTTTTTTTTTGTTTACTTTGGGTGCTCTACAAGGAAGCACTCCAAAGAACTGGCAGGATCGCCATGTAATTAAAAGCCTTTTTATTTCTTAATAAAATTGAATTCTTTATTTAGTGCGGCTAGTACGCACTGTTTGTACTTGGTATAAGAATTGATTTTAATTGCTAATTAGCTCGACTTTTATACATAATAAATGCTTATTAAGCATTTTCATTACAGTGGAAGGTATAGCGGTTTGCTCAGCATTTACTTACAATCTCGCAGACACTTGTCCAATAGTAAGAGTGGTGATAGTATTACTATTGACGACTGTGTGTACTGCTAGTATTGTACTCATACACACACACACACAGCGCACAACACTCAAGTGGCTTATTCGTATTACATGCGCCGGGTTCATTGCATGTAACTGAAATTATGTGTGCAAGCAATGTTAATATAAAAGACACGCTACAGTTGTCTTCCAATGCGTCAATTGAAGCGGGCATGTGTGTATAGACATGAGCTTAAACATAGCCACACAAAAAATAGTCTAAAGGCGTTAAATCGCAAGATCTAGGCGGCCAATTGAGCGGTCCCGAACGTGAAATAAAATGTTCACCGAACTCGCCTTTCAATAAGCCCATTGTTAAGCGTGCTGTGTGGCATGTGGCACCGTCTTGTTGAAACCACATGTCATGCAAGTCCAGCTCTTCCATTTTGGGTAAAAAAAAGGTGGATATCATCTCACGGTAGCGCTCACCATTCACAGTTACGTTACGATTCGCATTATCTTTGAAGAAGTATGGTCCAATGATGCCACCAACCCATATACCGCAACAAACTGTGACTTTTTCTGGATGCATTGGTAGCTCTTGCAATGCTTCTGGCTGATCTTCACTCCAAAATCGACAATTCTGCTTATTAACGTACCCATTGAGCCAAAAATGAGCTTCGTCACTGAACACAATTTTTCGATAAAAAAAAGTGGATATTCAGCATACTTTCCAAGAGCCCATTCACCAAAAATTCTACGTTGCGGTAGGTCGTTCGGCTTCAATTCTTTAACCAGCTGTACTTTGAAAGGGCTTCACACCTTAATCCTTCCGCAAAATTTTCCACGTTGTTGACTAACAGAGGCCCAATTGCTGCGAACGGCGACGAATCGATAATTGATGGTCATCGTTAACACTGGCCGATACAGCTGCGATATTTTGTTCACTTCGCACTCTACGTTAGCGTGTTGGTGGTTTAATGTCCAACAATGTAAATTTGGTGCGACATGTTGTCACAATAGCCCGATTAGCCGCTTCAGTGGGTCGATTAAACTGACCATAAAATGGAAGAAGCGCGCGATGAACTTTCTTATCAGAGCACGCATTTTGATAATAAAATTCTAAAATTTGCAAGCGTTATTCGTTTGTAAGACGATTCATGGTTAAATTATAGATCAAACTGAAGATGTTTGACAGTGCAACAAAACGCGAAACGTGCGTCAGCTGTTTAAACCAGTGTTGTCAAAAAGATAATAGCTAAAAAAATCACCCGATAGTTGCTAATAGTTGCCATTGAATCAAAACTTATTTTCCGGAAGGATAATTGTATTAAGTCTAGATGATATTATTAGCCAACATTTTTAACAAAAAAAAATTGCTTGACACAATTTGTTGTAACTTCATATCTATTATAAACCAATATTAATAAAAACTGCCCGTCCAGTTTAAAATTCTTTGCGGTGTAAGGCGCATTCTAATTTAGAAGTACGCTTTTTATTGGGTCTGTAGTAAATTACAGGGACCTTAACAGTTATTCTATTTTTTCATAAAAATCAGATGACCAAAAATCAGAGACCCAAAATCGTTCTTTGCATTCGTCAACTCTAAAAGAAAATCTAATGGATATCCATCCGTTATGAAATTTCGTTGCCAAGAATGTGGAGATTCTCAGGTCATATGTGATATGTTTGCCGATTTTTTTGCCACGACTTATTCTGATGCTGTATACGATGATAGTATTGGTTATCCCTATATGCTTTCATCAAACCACGCAATCTCTTTCCCTACTTTTAATAGTAATGATATTTTGGTTAACTTAAAAAGGCTAAAGATGTCTTTTAGTCATGGTCCTGATCTTGTTCCAACGTGTATTTTAAATCAATGTGCTGAATCATTAGTTACGCCATTAACTTTTATGTTTAATGCGTCGATTATATGTGGTTATTTTCCCGTATTATGGAAAGATTCGTATATAAAACCTTTATTTAAATCTGGCAATAAATCGGATATAACAAACTATAAAGGAATTGCCAAATTGAGTGAGATTCCAAAACTTTTTGAAAAACTAGTTACTGATTTCCTCAGTCATCACACCTCGTCCTTACTGGCAGCTTGCCAGCATGGTTTTAGAAAAGGCTGTTCAACTACAACGAATGTACTTCATTTAACAACTTTAATTAATTGTGCATTTACACAAAAGAAACAAACTGATGCTGTTTATACTGACTTCATTAAAGCGTTTGATAAAGTTAACCATCACCTTCTTCTTACTAAATTGGATTTATTAGGTTTATCCCGTAGAAGTTTATGCTGGTTAAGTTCTTATTTAATTGGAAGAAAGCAAAAAGTACAATTCAATAATTGTATATCCAAGTACATTTATGTTTCGTCCGGTGTTCCCCAAGGCAGTCATCTTGGCCCACTTTTATTTTCGCTGTTTATTAATGATCTGCCCAACGTTATCAAGTTCGCCAATATATTGATGTATGCTGACGATGTAAAAATTTTCCATTCTTTTAATTGCTTCGCTGATCATTTTTATCTTCAATCGGATCTTAATAACTTTTTTTTATGGTGTAATCATAATATGATGGAGCTGAATCTTGTGAAATGCAAATGTATGCGTTTTTATAGAAATAACTGTATTGCCGTTAATTATGCTTTGGGTGGCCATCAACTGGAGTTGGTTGATTCGTTTCTTGATCTTGGAGTCTTACTGGATCCTAAATTAAACTTTGTTTCTCATATAACATTAACTGTGAATAAAGCTCGAGGTGTTCTTGGCTTTATTAAGCGCTGGACTAAAGAATTCACCGATCCATATATAACGAAGCAACTTTACGTATCACTCGTTAGACCAATCTTAGAATATGCGTCAATCATTTGGGACCCATTTTACAACATTCACAATTCTCGTATTGAATCGGTCCAAAAACAATTTTTATTATTCTGTTTACGTGGTCTACATTGGAGTTACTCGACAAACTTTCCTTCATATGCTAGTAGACTGGCATTAATAAAATTACCATCGCTCAAAAGTCGTCGTACAATGTTAAATGTTTCTTTTATGGTCAATCTTATTAATGGTAATGTTTGTTGTGATTTTCTGTTAGAGTCTGTTCAATTTAATATACCTTGTCGCAATACGCGTCATTACAATCTGCTCTTTGTTAAATTTTATAGAGAAAATTATGCTTTTGCTGATCCTTTTTCAAGGTTATGTAGACAATTTAATTCTCTGTCACAATTTGTTGATTTTTCTTTATGTTTAAATTCCATAAAACATAAAATTATTGTTTTTCTTAATTCGTAAATTTTTATATACATATACTCTGTAAATTTGTAATATATTTTAAAATGCATATTGTTATTCATTAATTTTAATTCAATATTGTTATTAGTCAGTAAGGATAATATCCATTGATTAAATAAATAAATAAATAACAAAAATAACAGTTATATGTATATTGATTTTTATTTTTTCGACCAAAAATAAGAGTTATTCTGTCAAGAAATGTACGTGCTATAATAATTTAGTTGGCTTTAAATTTTTTCATTGGGATTTCTTATGCACATTAAAATAATTATCACTGTGCAACAAAAAAAAACCAGCCTCAATATTTGCAACGCAAAATGAAACTTGACAATATGCCAAAGAGGTTTGAAAAGTTAGTTCGGGTTCCCGAAAAATCGGCCCCTAAAGTTTTTGAATTTTTTGAAAAGGCGTTTGGTTACAGTCAAAAAATATATACGAAATATTTTAGCTGTCTTCAGTAGAATTGTATGGCGATTCTTTGCTTAGAATATATTAACCCAGCCTCTAACACTAATTTAAAGGGCTAATTTTTGTCCTTTTTTTATAACTTCCTCACAAAAGTAACTAAAACGGCATTTTAGAGGGTAAAAATGTTCACGAATAATTTCTGCATCAAATGTTACTAGGGGTCTTCTAAGACCAAAAAGTCGTGCAATGTATTTAAAACGGATTTTCGAAATTTCGGGCATTGAAATTTTTGAATTTCTTGAAAAGGCGTTTGGTACAAGTTTGAGTTGTCAGCCGATTCAAAATAATTCGATTAATCGATCAAACAAAACCAAACTCTTGTTCGATTCATTTTAAAATGGCGATTTTCGAATAACGAATAAAACGATTAATTAATGTCGATTAATCGAAAAATTTTTTTTATTCAAAAATAAATAAAAGCTTAGAATTTGGTTTGTTCTGATACGTTTTTAATGATTTTATAAAGGGCGGTCGAACCAAAACGCACGATGTTAATTGTAAATAAAAAATAAAGTTTTCAGAGAATATTTTTTATTGTTATAGAAAGATCTGTGACAACTATGTTTGAAACAAATTATCGGCCAAATGCTCGCCACGGCTACGGTAGCATACCTCATTCCGATGGCCTATATTTTCAATGATTCTGAGACATATCGTTAATGTGCTGAACTATCTTATCCTTTAGCTCTTGAATTGTTCATGGCTTATTGACGTACAATTTTTCTTTTAACACGACCATTGAATTTCTCGCACAAAAGAGCCAAAAGAGCGCAAAAGAGTTGGAACCACATATCTTCCATGTTCATATCCTCAATTTCTGGCTACAAGAAGTCCGTTATCATGTCGTGATATCGAACACTATTGTGCAAGAAATGCGGCCAACGGGCTGCGCGAGCATGCACAGCTGTTTTTACATTTCCTACAGACCCGGTTTGCTGAAATTAACGCACAATTCTCCCGATTGTGGACACATTTACTCGATTATGCTGACCAATAAAACCAAGAAGTGCCCGAAATGCATTTGGATTTGAACGCCCATTTTCGTAAAAGGCATCAACAATCATAACGCGCTGCTCAATTGTGTACCTTTCCATGGTTGAATTTGTCAAACAATTAAACAGAGAAATGAAAAATTAAGTTTGTCAAAAAAAATTGACAATAAAGTGCGACTCACAATACACATCGTGCATTATGATTGGACCACCTTTAAAAAAAATGTAGAAGAGTTAAAAAATATTGTAGCCATAGCCCTGATTGTAATTAATCTCAATGTTTAGTGTGCAAAACCCTTGTTAAGTACTCATAGTATTTCAAAAATGTATTTTATGTTCTTATTAAGCAAATATTGGACAAGCAATTATAAAAATAAAGAAGATAATTGAGGAGGTCCATAACAAAACGCAATAATTACACCATAACATTTTTTTGGATAAACGACAAAATGTAATTGAAGTAAGTAGCACATAATTTTTTTAAAAAACAATTATTGAAGTATTATTGTCTACAAAAAATAATATTAATCACAAATTAATTATTTTATCTGACAGTTTGTTTTAAAGTTATTTAGATAACAAATTTGGAATTATTGCGTTTTGGTCCGAATCCATAGTATTTATTTCATTTTGCTATGAATTGTACGAAAATATTACTCACAATCAACATAACAAAAGCAAAAGATATTAACTAAACAAACATTCCTTACGTTTTACAGTTATCTCAGAGTTACCACCAGAGCATAATTTATTTATCAAGTTGACTTTTTTAAAATTTCTTGTAAAGATTTATTGCAAAGATGTGTAATTATTGCCTTTTGCTATGGGCCAGTATATTTGATATTGATCTGCAGTGTAGTTATTGAGTTTTGGAATGCTTTATAATGAAGGTAATATAGATTTCAATGTGTAGAATGGGATTCAATCAAAAAATCAAAAAACTTGAAAAATGTAATTATTGCGTTTTGTTATGGACCTCCTCAATTGTAGATGAATGGAATGAAATGGTATCAATTTAAAAAACTTAAATTTTTTGTAATAATAATATTTTTTATTCGTTATTCTCATCGATTAATCGAATAATTTTTTAGATTTAATCGTTTGATCGAACGAACAAAAACAATTATTTGAATTATTCGAAAAAATGTGAAAGGCGAATAGTCGACAACTCTAGTACAAGTGAAAAAAATATACTTAATGTACTTCTGAGCTAAAATACTATTTCAGATGACTTCAGTAGAACTGTATGGCGATTCTTTTCTTAGGATATATTAACCCTCTAACAATCATTTTAAGGGGTCATATTTGCCCTTCTTTTAACCTTCCCACAAAAGTCTTGAGACTGGCGGCGATGACCTGAATTTTGTTGCACTGTGTATTTAAAGTCAAATAAACAATTATAATACGTACATTTCTTTGTAGAATAACTTAAATTTTTGCTCAAAAGAAAATCAATATATTTATACCCACACCACAATAGTGGAGAGGGTATTATGCATTTGTGCTGATGTGTGTAACGCCTTAAAATATTGGTCCTAGACCCACCTTAAAGTATACCGATCGACTCCGAATCCCTTTCTGAGTCGAACTAACGATGTCCGTCCGGCTGGCTGGCAGGCTGGCTGGCTGGCTGTCCATGTAACCTTGTGCGCAAAGTACAGGTCGCAATTTTGGAGATAATATGATAAAATTAAGGACATAGGTTCTTATTGGCACAAGGACCAAGCCTATTGAAAATGGGCCAAATCATAGGACCACGAGAGAAGATAAGGGGAAATTTCTTCCTCTCAGAAACTATGAAACCGATTTTAATGAAATTTAAGACATACATAGAACAATATCGTTATGGACACAAAAGGGAGGCATTTTTTAAAAAATAGGACCACGAGGGGAGATAGGGCCAATTTTTGCCTCTCAAACCGATTTTAATGAAATTCAAAACATAGATAGATCCATATCTATATGGACACATAAGCTATATAGTTTTTCAAAAATATGACCACAAGGGGAGGTAGGGGGCAATTTCTGCCTCTCACAAAGTTTTAAACCGATTTTACTGCCTGTTTTTAGAAAACGTAAGCAAGTTAGTGAGTGAGAAATTATATTGAACACAAAAACAAATTTTCGTTTTTTATTGTTGTTTTCAATATAATTTCTCACTCACTCACTTGCTTACGTTTTCTAAAAACAGGCAGTTAATGACTTTTATAAACATAGATAAATCCATATTTATATGGACATATAAGCATGATGCGTTTTTTAATACTGTGGTGTAGGGTATCATATGGTCGGGCTTGACCGACTATACTTTCTTACTTGTTTATAATAGAATAGTTCATAAGGATCAATATGTATTGGTATTGAATCAGTTTTCCGACATTTACTTCTATAAGCTTTTTTTGTTTTAAAATTTCAAAATAACTTTTATTTTTGGTCCCTGGCTAATTATGAACCGCTCTTGACCAAATTTGGCATTGTGATTATGTATATTTATTTTCTATGACAGACAAAATTTTACTACAATAGCGTTTTTCGTTGCGAGCTTAGGCGTACTAAAACGTTTTCCGAGAATAGGCGCTATATGGATCCAATGGGATATTATGGATCGATCATCACAAAATATTATGATTTCTTGTCGTAAAATACGAGTTTGCGCAAAGTTTCATGAGAATCGGTGCATTCTGTCACCAATTAATGTTCGTTTTTGTAACAATTTTCTATATTTTTCATAACTTTCAATTGAATCATTATGAATCGCTTACAACTCTTTTTCTGAACTACCGACGAAGCTTCTTCTGTATGTTTGTTTTTCGTCCTTAAATAATCCATTAATGTACACAGTTCCAATAAGTTAAAAATAATTTCTTTCTATTTTTAATGCTTTACTTGGCAGCTACCCGATCAAGTTTTTACTTTCAATTTGCAATACACACACACTTTTTAACTAACACACTTACTTTTTTTAAATTGACCACGAGTTTGCTTTACATTTTGCCTCTCCATTTGTTTGGCAATTTTACGTTCAATTTAACAGTTGATAACAAGTTTAGTGAGCAAATTTTTCGTTTGCCTTTATAACTTATTTCCTTGATGAGATCTTGAAAATAAACTGCTTAAAAATTGAGTGCAGCCTACGTCACAGCTTTCAATTTATGTAAATTTGGACAAACAGTATATTAAAAAGACTATGAAGGTAAACTTGCTCGTGTGGCTGCAGGGTTAGAGAAATAAACATTTTTTTTTTTTTTTTTTTTGTTTGTTTTTAATTTATTATTTAGCTGTCTTTTATTAATAACTTAATGATCTCAAATTCACAACTAGTGACCTTAGCTTGCAACGTAAGCAACAGCTGATAACCACGGAAACCAAAAATATGCAACTGCATATTTTTTCTTGTGCGACCAATGAAGGCAGAAACAATATATTCATCCGTTTTAGAGCTTTTTATGAATTTTGGCATAGATTTGTTAGTGCATATTTTTGCATATTTTATCGTTTGCAGCATTTTTGCATAATTTAGTTTAAAGAGCCTTTTTGCAGCATTTTTTAAGTTTTTAGCGCACATTTCCCTTTTTTGAGGCATATTTTGATGCATGTTAAATTTTTTTGAATAACTTCCGGTGCTTTCGCAGCAAATTAAAAAAAAAATTAAATTTGCTACACAAATATTTTACTGCAAATTAAATTCTTTTCGAATCAGTTTAGATTTACCCAAAGCTTTCATCTATAAATAACATTATCTTCCTTTTGCATGTTAGCAATTATCAACAGTTTAGCGACCGTCCCTAAAATCCCTTTAAGACAAGAAATCTCATATGGATGGTTATATCTAGATAATATTCGGCCCAAATAACTCTTATATGAACTTTAACCTGTTGACATAACTTTGTTTTGTTTTTTTGGTGCATATTTTTAACAATTTTCAGGGCATATTTTCAAGGTTTTACTGCATATTTAATGCGCATAAAACGTGATTTTTAGAGCATATTTCTGGTTTCCCTGCTGATAACTAACCATGTGTCAAAATGCTATACCGTTCTGGTGGTTCTGGGGAGTCCCTCATAAGCTCTATAATTTTCGCTTAGAATTATTAAATTTAAATCTTTAAACACCAAATTAAATGTTTCAGCATATACTTTTGACACACAGCTATTTTGCTTACTACAGTGAGTGTTGTATGAATTCGCCTTGGATTTGGTTAACTCAACTTAATCGACATTTTGTTTAAACGCCTTTAAAAACTCAAGTCTAAACATAGCATAAAAGTTTCTTTTTGTTTTAAAGTGAAAAATGTTGGCATGACAAATTTGGTTTTTTTGAAAGTTATCTTCGCCATGATGAACTTTAACTTGCCATATTTTGGTTACCTTCTACGCTTTTACATACGTTCGCAAATATCAACTAAAGTAAAAAATACCAACAAGCAGATAATAAATCATGTTTTCAAAAAAGAGACAATTGCTTCAGAAATAAAACAAAAACTCATCTATTTAAACGTACCGATATTTTCATTTCAAAAGTGTAAGTAACAAAAAATTACACAGATTACTAGTAACCCATTTAAAAAAACCGTAATTTATTTTGAATTAACAAGGACGAATTGCAGGTCTCGTTTATTCAAGTGAAATTATACTGGCAGCCGACATATGCGTTTTAAATACTCCCTGCAATTGTGTGTCATTGTAAAAGTAAGTCACAAAAGAATACAACAGCAAAAAAAAACAGAAAAACTGGAGAAAAAACAATGAAATGAATTGCATTCGAACTGTGCCATTTTCACCATCCACACTTGCATACATACATACATACACACATACTTAGTTATATACACTCAACATTACATTTACGGGATGTAATTTTAGTTTCCTGTTTTTGGCTTCCAGTTAAAATTCTGTTAGCACACAACTGCCGAAACTGCATTCGTCAGCATTTTCTCAATTTTCACAAGACAAGCAAAATTGTTTGTAAGAATAGGTATGTCTGTCATTCACTGAGTTTAACTGCAGATGGCCAAAAGGGTATACGGTCAGTCAGATGCTGACCACAAGAATTTTGCTTTTTTCAGTTTTTAGACTTTTTGTGATTACTCAATGTTTTACAAACTCAAAAGATTGTTTAGGTATAGATTTGTATGCTGAACTTAAGATTAATTCATTAGTTTCAAATAAAGAATTCGTTTGCAGTCATTGTGGGTTTCTGCAAAAATGGATTTTAAATATTTCTTAAAGAAAAGTTCATAATATTATCTTCCTGCAATAAGCTTTTTAGCTAAAAAGCATAAAAAAGGTTTATATTACCACAGATTTTTTGATTTAAAATCTCGTGTACTTATCGTGACTAAAAACCTCCCATTTGGGTTTTAAGATTTTAACTGCTCTTCGGATTTTATGGCTTCGCATATATTTTGGCTAAAATTTAATTTTTTCGCATAACATTCTATTTTTGTCACGACTTTATCGCGGAAACGAATTCTAATTTTGTTTTCCCGTTATCGGGAAAATATTATTAACTAGGAGAAAACAAGTGCGAAACAAACTAACGCGAAAAAAACTGCATCTAGTTCCTCAAAATTACTAAAATGTCGACCAAATTTAATTTTGTATACCTTTTCAACAATTTTTGGCCCATTACTGTTTTTTTTATTGTGTTTTCTTTTCTACAAAAAAATGTGACATTTTATTTAAAAAAATGCAGTTTGGTGTCTGTTTCTTGAAAATTTTACTCCCGAAAATGATGAATTTTTTAGAATAAAGCAAGCCACCCTTTACGGGAGCAAAATTTTTAAAAAACATATACCCAATTGCATTTTTTTTTTTTTTTTTTTTTTTTAATTTCACATTTTTGTAGAAAAGAAACACCATTAGTTTCGATAAGTACTTCAAGAAATTCCACACGAGATGGAGTTTGCACTCAGTTATTTCAGAAATCTTGCACTGTGTTTTTATTAATTCACGTTATATAAAAATATTATAATATTAGATACACACATTTTGTCAATTAATATTGACCATTGTTCGAAACTATACAGAACATTATTTAGCGTTCGGCTCATATACCCAGGAACGATATCTATTTGTTTAGTGTTTGTGTAGACGAACACAACCCCTTATAACTTTCGTAACTATTTTCAAGAAGAAACTGAAAATTATGTAGTGTTTTGTTCTTGGTTAAAAAACAGAACAATTGTTGGATACTGTAGACAAACAATATATGTTAATGTTCTATAATGTTTCTTTTTTTACATTGATAAAGAAATGACAAAAAAAGATTAAGCAAAGTACGCAGCACGAACAGATTGTGTGAATGTAGTGTACAATTATTTTTTTACTAAAATGACTAATGAGCTGAACCGAACACAATGAAGTTTGTGGTTTAAAAAAACAGAACGGAATTAAATGTTGATAGGAACAGTATTATTTTTGTGTTCGAAAGATGACAAACAGGGAAACGTTATTTTTAAAGTTTTACTACACAAACACTACTAGCATGTGTGTGTGTTTCTATAAATCTACCGAACCGAACACTAAGAAGCGATGTTTAGTATTTATTTTTAAACACAGGTTTAAGCTAATTTGTGAAAAGGCTGTTCACAACAGTCATCCATTGGCTGAAAAACGCGCGATTGTGAAATCACTTCTGAGTTCAAAATCGCTAATTTTATTTTTGCATGTGCTGAGGTTTGCGCGTTTTGTTTATTTGTTTAATTTTACGAATTAATTTTTTATATTTTTTATATATATTATATTAAATGAAACCACATAAAATTTTATTATAACGTTGTTTTTTTTTTTGCTGCATGACGCTAAATTTTTGTATATATACATTAGGTTTGCAGCTAAATTTCAACTTTGGATTTTCAACATCTCCCGGGCGGAATATTGTGCCACATGGTCTAAAACTGATGTGGAAAAAATTTCAGCCAAATCGGATAACTTTTACCCCTCCCCCTTTGAGGTCAAAGTTCAAATGATAAAAAAAAAATTCCATACAAGCAAAAATTTTTTTTTTCGAATTTTTTTTTTTTTATCATTTGAACTTTGACCTCAAAGGGGCAGGGGTAAAAGTTATCCGATTTGGCTGAAATTTTATCCACGTCAGTTTTAGACCATGTGGCACAATATTCCGCCCGGGACACATCAATATTAATACAAAAAAATTGCTCCATACATTTAGCTGCCACCCTAATATACATACATGTTCACATAGAAGTCACTTCGGTCTTTTCTTGCGAGTTAAAATAACAATGTTATTGCCAGCAACTGGACGAGTGCATAAAATATTACTTTCGTACTCTGAACTTAAGAACACTTTCAACTTTCTAAATATGTATATCGGGCATGTTTTAGAAATCGAAATGAAGTGGATTTAAAATCGAGCAAATTTTAAATAGTACACTGTAAGAAAAGTTCATAAAAACTTTTTTTGTATCTACTTTATTATTTGTGTAACAGTTTTTTTACAATAACACAACTCTTAAAACCAGAAGAATCTACTGTAATTTTGTAAATAATTGATCTAAAAAACTCATTCAATTTCACTTCATTTATTCATAAAAATATTTTTATTTTATAAAAAGTTTGTTAAACGAATTTTTATAGAAACATTATTTTATACTATCGCTTTGATATTTTAAACGGCATTTGATATTTTTGATAGTTCTTTACTTAACTATTATCGATAGTGGCATCGAAAATGTCCCATCACTACTTTGAACCACCCACTCTAAAAGACTTGCATAGTAATCAAATTAAACTTGTTACAAGTGAACATTCCTTTAAAATTTTAACAATGATTAAAGAATTTTCCGAAATTGCTAAAAAATATTAACTTATTTTCAGAACAGTTTACACACAACCACAAACATAGCAATAAACGAAAAAATATTTGCAGGAGATAAACAAGATTTCCAACTTTATTCTGTTAAATTAAAGAGAGAAAAACAGCAAAATTTTCATTCATTTATTTTCTTCGTCTTGGAAAAAACCAATTTTTGTGTTCACAATATCAGACATTAGGGGCAAAAATATAGCATGATCTAAGATAAATCTATTTTAATTACAAAGACAGATTTGACAAAATGCATATTTGCGTTTTTCTTATAAATAACTCAACTCCACGCCACTTTAGAAAAAATAATAAAAAGAGTCTTTTTATCTATGTATATACAGTGAGTCTCATAATTATTTTGCATATAAGAAAAATAAACTTTTTTGATTGACATTCATTTCTTTATTATATTAAACAGGAATTTCCTTTTATTAAAGTGTTAGGAGAAAGACAAAGAATTAAATTATAAGAATAAGATAGGAAATTGAATAAGTTTAGAAAAATGTAATAGAATAATTTTGTTTCCTGTGTATTATTTTTTTTTTCATGTTGTCAATTATTGTTATTTAATTTAAATTTTGTTTTTTAAAAATTTGTTTAAAATTTATAAACCTAAGATCCCTGAAGAAGCTGTCCATTGTGGCAGCGAAATATTGGATAAATAATAAATTAATATATATTATTCATAACCTGACCTTGAGCTTGAAAATAAGAAGAAATAATTTTGAACATCTTAATTATTATACTCTTTATACGAGATTTTAAAAGAATATAGTGAATTTTTAAGGTCACAAAATTTTTTTGCTTTTAAAAAATATCATGTATTTTTACCGTATAACAATGGATATGTCACAGTTAATACTTTGTGGCATATCCGTTGTTTTAGAAACTGCAGCTAATCGTCGTGGTATAGATTCCAGCAATTTTTGGCACTTTTCTTGAGGTATTTCTCCACATTCTTGTAGCAAAAATGTTTCAACGTAGTTTTCGAAGATATGTGGCGTTGACGAACCTTTTCCTCCAAATACGCCCATGAATTTTCTATTGGGTTCAAGCCCGGACTTTCAGGAGGCGGTGTTTGGTGTTATAAAGAATCCACAGTTTAACATCTAAGACTGTTTGTTTGGGATCGTTGTCCTGTTGGAAATAAAAACCTCTTGCTAGAAGTCCCATTTTATCAACACTGGCGTTAAGGTTTACTTTAAGAATTGACAGATACACATGTCTGTTCATAATTCCATCTATAAAGATTAGATTTTCAACTCAGAGGCTGGCATACAGCCCCAAACCATAACAAAACCTCATCCATGTTTTACAGTCGGTTTGATATTTTTTATATGGAGGGACTCATTCGGCTTTCGCTAAACCATCCGTCTTAAATCAGACCCAAAAATACTATAATTGCTGTCATCGCTAAATATTACGGAAGGATAATCGCTTATTTCTATTTGTTTCAGAAATTAGCGGTTTTTTTTCTTCCTACTCGAGCATTAAAGTTGTTTGATCGTAGTACTCTACGAAGTGTTATAATTCTCAGCTTATAATTCAGCTTTGGAGCAGGTAAATGCGGGTTTCTTAAAGTATTGTCCTTTCATTTCTGGCTGATAATAATTTTGGACGGCCATGTCGTGCCAAATTTTCAATATTTCCACGTTCTTTTGCACGCTTAACTACATTTTGTATGGTTTAACGACACCTCTAAAGAATTTGCGATACAAAAAAAACTGTTTTGCCTTGGCCATGAAGGTGCAAGATGATTTTCCTCTCGGCAAAACTTAGTTTCTTTCCTTTCGGCATTTTAATTAGATAAATACATAATAGCAAAATACCTTGAAAATATTATCTTATTCGTACGAAAATATGATTGAAACGTATAAACGAAGCAAGCCCATATAAAATGTAAGAATTTATAACAATATTTGCAAGGATAAGATGATCTTTTTTAAAAAGCAAAATATGTACTTCTGTGAGTATTAATTTAGGGTCAAAATAGTTTTAGGCCCGTTTTCACAACTCACCGATAGCTAAAAGTAGACTTTAACTGGCGTTATAAAAAGTGTTACAGGTTTGTAAGGGACAAACATAAAAGTTTCGCTTACCATTGCGCTTACGGAAGACATGAATTTTATATGGCGAGTTCCCACTTTGAAGCACTACATTTTTGACACATAAAGCGCATTATTCAGCGCACA
This sequence comes from Pollenia angustigena, assembly GCA_930367215.1. Classification (NCBI taxonomy): domain Eukaryota; kingdom Metazoa; phylum Arthropoda; class Insecta; order Diptera; family Polleniidae; genus Pollenia; species Pollenia angustigena. Next base: position 166,212,023 of record OV884056.1, on the reverse strand, counting down.
TAGAAATTGTTGGATGTAACGATCAGCTTTACACACTGAATGTTTTGATACAGTTATTTTTAAGTATTCTCCCTAACAAACCTGCTTCGTAGTAAGGGAATGCCGTAGCACTTGAAATGTTATTTTTTTTTTTATAAAAATTGCTGAGAGTTCTTTCACTTACTTTACTGCATTTCTGTATGTCTTATTGCGTAGCGCATATTTGTGCGCTTATTTTTTTTTAAATGTACCTTTAGTGCTTCGCAAAATGATAAAATTTTTTACTGGGACTTTACTTAAACCTAAAGTGAGCGATAAAGTAGATTAATTTTCATTCTACCTGTTAGGTAAAAGTAAAGTTGTAATAATGGAATACTTTTTATACGGACGATAAAATCTTACCTTTAGCTATCGGTAAGTTGTGAAAACGGGCCTTAATGTCAAAAAAGGCCATGAAATTGCAGGTTTTTTCAAAAATTAATTTCAATTTTTGGGAATACAAAATTTTAATTTCAAAAGATTTTGTTATTCGTGCTTAATTCCCAGTTTTTATTCTTGACAAAAACACTTGAAATTTATTGTTGATGGGATAAGCTATTCCTATGCATTTCACTGGTTGCTTAGGCCAGATCATCAGGAAACTTCATCCATAAAGATTTTAGAAAAACTAAAGATATTAAACCAAATAAAACTGTTAAACGTATAAGAATTATAGCAACAGTTCTACTTGTAATAATATCAAAGTTTAAGCAAAACACATCAACAATAAACAACAGTGGGTTTATCTCATCTTACATTTGTAATTTTATTATCATATTTACGTTGTAACACATATCAACTACGTAATAAATGGACTATTTTCTCAAAAATTACACAACTTGTACATCATTTTGAGGAATGAATTTAATCTTTATGGAGTAAAAAAAATATGCAAAATATTTATGACACTCACTGTAAGTATTTGCATTGGCAATATTGTTTCTCTGATAAAGCAAGTTTGAACAAAATCCACTTTAAAGTTTAGAAATAGAACCTATGTATAAGAAAACTGAAGATTTTCAGCCAATGGGCATAACATTTAAGACTATCCTACATACCAAATTACAATTCATACCTATTTCTTTTAACACAGCTATTAAGGCACATAGGACACTCTATGAGTAAAAAAATACATTCATGTACTCACGGGTATTTTTATGTTTATTTTGCCACTACATTTGTTATGGTAATATTGTCATTGGCAAATATTTGCAAAAATAAACAAGTAGGAAAGTATATTCGGTCAATTTCGATCACCACAGCATTTACCGTCATATTTTTTACACTGAAAATTGATTTACATTAGCACTGCCGTCTGGCCTAATCTCATGGTGGATCTTAATTACTGGTCGATATACAATGCATTTACCAACCACCCCCTGTGTGTGATTGTGGTTCACAATTTTGAGTGTATAATTTGACAAAAATTATAAGCGCGCTCCTTGTTTAGAAGCTGCAGCTATCTAATCTCCGCTGCGTTAGGAAAAACACCAGCAGCATCTGTTGAGGAACAGCCACAGGCTGCACTTTTCACAATCGTGGAAAATAAGCAATCTATGTGGGATTCTCCTTTCCAGCGGTCCCCGCCAGAGCATCATTCCGCAAAAAACACATCTCATGAGAGTAATCAAAAACCAACGCACACTATCCAACACCAACGCAAAACCAGCTGACTACTTATTACCTCAACTTTTCGTCCGCTTTCAAGTTTAAAACTGGTTCCTCCACCTTTCACTTTACTAACAATCTACTAGATCTTCAGCGCAATACCCATGCTGAACATTTCATAAAACGAGCCTCTCAAAAAACTTATCTTAGTCTGGGTTTACACTATGAAAGTTTTCTTTCAGAAAGTCTCAGTTTATTGGTGAGAGGGAAAGAGAATATGCCACTTTCCTCTCCCCTCTCTCTAACAAACTAAGAGTTTCTGAAAGAAAACTTTCATAGTGTGAACCCAGACTTAAGGACGAAGACATCGCTCTCTAAGAGAGGCACCTCAGCCAATAGTCAGTCCAGTGCCGTGTCACCGGAGCCCTTTGCCGTGGTACCAGCTAGGCTTTCCGGTCAGCCTTCGGTCTCAAAAAATAACGAGGACTTCAGGGAGGCTTTTTTTTTTTTTTGTTGGACGTAGTGATAGCGCGCTATCATCTAGTGGCCCCACGATTTGACAGAAAAAAGAATATTACGAGGATAAAATTCAAAGAAGAGTTTTTTGTGCCGAATTAATTTTTAGATTTCAACAACAATGTACGATTTTTTCGCTAAAAAATGCCGTTAGGGAGGGGGGTGTATAAGGGACGAATGGAAAATTTTGAACCTGCCATCAGAAAACTGAAACATTAGCTGAGATAATTCTATATAGATAACAAAACTTATAAGGAAGATATGGGTATTCAGAGATAATTTTGGGATGGGTATTTTTGTATAAAATCAACAATCAAATATGGGCCAATTCCAAAAAAACTTGGTAAGTGCTTTGTTCACCGGGAGTTAATAACAATGCAAAGGTAAATTTCTGTGTCGCACACGTGACGCGTAATTCCTTTTTATAATAATAACTGTAAGACAAGTCAACTGTACAAATTGATTTTTGTTGTTTACAGCCCACTTTTGGTGGCCTAAAATCTGACATAAAAAATTTGCAATTAAACAATTCACAAATAGTTTTTCTTTCGTGATAAAAAGTGTCTGTACGTGACGCCAAGAATTAAAATATCTGAAATCTTTCAATTTTACTGCTATTTACAAACTGTATTTATTATTCACTGCACTGCAATTGTGACTCATCCAAATATGACTGATCAACAACCTTCCACTAGTGCTGACCGTATGGGGAAACTTCGCGAAAAGCGTAAGAAAGATGATCCAAACTTTGGCCCTAATGAATTGAAGAGAATATGTGAGCTTCGTAAGCGAAAAAGAGAAATGAAGATTTAGCTTCTGCGGAAATAATTTGGAGCGATGGCCCGGCATCGGAATTTAAAAACCGTTATATGGTAAAATTAATATCAATGCTGAGTGAAAAGTACATAAAGCCCTTTTTTTGAAAATATTTTGCTACACATCATGGAAAAGGTGTAATAGATGGAATCGGTGGAAATATCAAGAGATTGGTAAGAGAGAAAGCGATGAGCCAAAACGAACCTATTGTCATCCAGTCAGCTAAAGACTTTGCTGATTTGGCTTCTCAATTAGTTTCAAAAACCCGGGTAATTTGTGTGCCATCCTCTGAACTCATAGAAAAAAATTGAATCAGAATCACCATGGAATAACACCAAAGCCATAGCAGGAATTTCAAACTTTTATTTAATCAAAGCCAATCAAAATAGCGTGGAGTGCAAAAAACATAGCTTATCTGCAGACAAAACTGTAATTTACTATATTTTATAAAAATAATTTCAACTGTGTCGCTTACGTGACACCATTTGTCTGTACGTGACAAAATAAAATAAATTAATTTGTTCTTATAAATATTTGTTTTATTAAAAATGTATTACTATCATAAGTAAGCATCGTTTTTAGTTGTAATTTCTTTGTTAGACATCTTTTTTCTATGTGTAGTCGAATCGCTGAAATTTGGATTTAACTATTACAATTTTAAATATTGGTTGACTCAAGCTGTCGCACACGTGACGAAGTTTGTTCACGCTTTTCCTTAAATTTTTTATGTATTATTCAAAACAAGTTATATGTAGGATTGAAGACTAGCATGCAGTTTAATTAATAGAAGAAAAAAAAAAGAAATCCGATTTATCAATTAGAAGTTGTATGTAAAATAAGTGCTAAAAAATAGTTGAGTTTGTCTGTACGTGACGGTGGAATGCCCCTGCTACCATTCCCAAGAAATATAGAAATTTGTATTGTATTTGTATTGTGACACGAAACTTTTTTCACCCTGCACACTTTTTGACAGATGTCTTGTGTAGATAACCAAAAAAAGTAAATGATTGGCTGTAGCTGGTCCTAGATTAATGGGACCGCCACTGTCAACAACGCCCTCCGTCTATTTGCTAACCTTTGATTCCTACCTTTTTCCCAGAGGTAGGTATGATGTGAATAGATTTTCTTTTATACAATTAGAAAAGGTTAATGCAATTTTATATACTGATGAATCTTACAAATATATTTCTTCAGAAAACTTAAAATATAACCGAACATTATTGTAACAACTGAAGAGGTTGTACTACTACCCATATTTCTAATAATGCTAGAACTATTAGATCAAAAAAAAAATAGAAGAACAAAAGAAATAAAACAAACAATGCATAAATACATTTTTAAACAAGTTGATTTACATAATTTTTATTTCCGTCCGTCCGTTTGTCCAGATGTTTCTCTAACGTTTGCTCATTTTAGCAAATGAAATTCTTAAAATATTCAAGCTGCTTCATACAAATATTTGTGTTTTCCTGAAAGTATTTCAAATCATCATCAACAAATGTGAAAGGGGTATATATTCATCTATGCTTTCTATGTATTTATGTTAATATAAATATAAGATGTACACATGTTAGAGATTTTATTAATTCCGATGATATATTTAAGAATAAGTTTTAAGGAAACAATATTTTGTTTTAAATAGGACAGTGACCTGAAATGAAAAAAAAACAGAAAGTAATAAATAACTTTAAAGCTGCTTACGCTATTTGTTTTAACATATGAGAAGATCCATAACAAAACGCAACAATACCACAACAAACATTTTTTTGGATAAATAAAAAAAAATAATTAATACGTTCGCCACTCAGCGTCACAAATTTGTGACATTGGCGTTTTCAAAGAAGCTCATGTTACATACATATATGCATATCGTCGGCTTAATATGTAAACCAGCTAAATTCACTTTTTAAGTAAATTGAGATTTTGATGCCGTGTAGTAGAGAAAGATACGCCTCGTCGACCAGCATGTACTTTTTCTTCAATTTGTGTCTTGAAGTGTGTAAAACCAAATACGTTACTGGTTTTGCTCTCAAGCTGCACATATGAAATGTAAAAAGTTGTTTTTCTCTCTTGTAAAATGTACTTTAAGGAAGCTAGCAAGTTTGCATATTAAGACGACGATATGTATTCCCCTCGTTCCTATGAGGAACATAGGACCTCAACAAACATGTTCCAGCGTGATTTATCTTGGGCAATGAATTGTATTCCTCCCCAACCTCTGTTCATGGCAGCAGCTTCGATGTCGATTTGTCGCATCCACGTATGAGCAGGCCTCCAAATTCGACGGTTATCCTTGGAGTTCCAGTCGATGTCAATTCTTGTGATGTCGTTTAGGGGTCTTCTAAGAATGTACCCAGTCCAGTTCCACTTGCTTTTTTTTATTTCAGTTAAGACTGGTAGTTGTTTTGTTTCCGACCATAATCTGCTATTAGAAATAACATTTGGCCATAAGATGCGTTTTATTCTGTGAAGGCACTGGTTATCAAACACCTGCAGTTTCTGGGGATCTTGCAGCATTCCATTTTTCGCAGCCATATAGTAGGATGGATTTTACGTTCGTATCAAATATTTTGAGTTTTACCCGACGGGAAAGAATTCGAGAGCCCCAGAGGGATTTCAGGCGACCAAAGGTTTGTCTAGCTTTTATAATCTGGTTATCAATATCCTTAGAGCCAGCCGACTTGGTAATAATGCTTCTTAAGTGGCAGATGGAGGACACGTCTTCCAACATGTGGCAGTTAATTTGAAATTTTTAATTTTTCAATGAAGGATCCGCAATGTTTTTTTTTCTTTCCGATATTTATCTTCAGACCAGCTACTTCTGTAGTTTTTGTAGCTTAGCTGTCATTTCGTCAAAGTTGTGCGTCATACCACAGATATTATCTGAATAATCTAGATCACTTAAGCTTCCATTCAGACCCCTACTTATACCTCTTCCATCCTGCATTGTTAAAGCATTAATCAAAAATTAAATCTGTTTAAATTAAAAATGTAATCAAATTAATTAAACGTTAAATCAAGTGAATTAAACGATTAATCAAGTGAATTTATGAATTTGTTTACTGGTGCAAATTAATAGTATCAATTAAACGTTTAATTTACTTGATGAATTTTTTTAATTAAAACTGATTTATCAATATACTTATTAATCGACCTTTTTCTTGAATTTTTATTATTTTCTTAGAATTGCTCTGAACAGGCTTTCAAGGTCATTTGTATTTAAATAAAAGATTATTTATTTATATTTTCATCTTACGTTTCGTTGGTATTTTCCAACTTCATCTGGGATTTTAATTTATTAAATATTCAATCTTTGTTAAATTTACTTTTTATAATAAAAAACACACAAGTTTTACAACATAAAACACAAATTTGTTTAAAATTAATTAAAAAATAAAAATAAAAAAGTAATTAAATATCACAGCTTGTTATTGTTAATGTATCACAGTTGAACCAATTTAATTTTTGATTAATGCTTTAATTGGTAAACAATTTTATTCTGTGTTGCCTGGTGATATAAGCTCTTAATTAGTGTAATGAGTTTTGCCGGGACACCTTTGCATGGCAACGCACTCCATATGACGTTGTGCTCCAAAGTGTCAAAAGTAGGCTTTCCAAAACGGGTCACCACTAAAAAATCATAGAAAAATTCAAACAAATCCGTTTATGTATGATAAATATACTATACTAGCATTTAACCCGCTACTTCGTTAGCGTCTCTTGTTTCTTCGTGGACATATTTTTATGCCAAAGTTTATTTTCAAAAAAGTACCAGGCACCTGTTCCCTTATTTTTTTTAACGAACAACAATAAGTGTTAAATTTTTTGGATCTCTTTAATTTTGGATTTTTAAGGTTAGCGGAATCGATTTGGCGAGTGGCCAACCTTCGGTCCAAAAGTCAGCTTTTTAGCTTCAGGAGTTTAGGATGTGCGGTGATGAATCCGTCAGTTACTTTACAAATTTATATTATATAGAGATAGAGAAAAATGTTGAGAAAACAGTAACAAAATTAGGAACGATTTTCACACCTTAAACGTTTGAATTTCAAAAAAGGTCCAAACCTGTTTTGTATTTTTTAGATAAGCTAAAAATGTGATACAATATTTATTAACCCTTTTACACCCCAAAAAGGCCTTCCTTCAAAAAAGTACCAGACACCTATCCGTTTATTTTTTTTAATGAACAATAATTAGTATTCAATTTTTTGTATCTCTTTTTGTTTAGGAAATATACGGTTAGCGAATTTTTCTAATAAACAAGAATAAGTGCTGATGTTTTTTATCTCTTTTAGTGTATGAGGTTCGCGGGATCGATATTCATAGGTTCAATTTTCACCCCTGAAACGTTCGAATTTCGAAAAAGTACCAAATTCGCATTTGTATTTTTTAGATAAGTAACAAATATTATTTAATTTTTATTTCTATACGTATTGGCTTAAAAGCTAGATTTACTACCTAAAACGACCGAATTTCGTAAAAGTACCAGACACCAATTTTCTTTTTTATTTAGTGCACAAAAAAAAATATTAAATTAAAAAAATTACCAGTTTATTTTAAAAAAATAGCAGTTAGAGAACCAAATGTAGCAAAAAATCCCTCTTACAGATTCTCATTCACTCAGGAGCTTGCATGTTTAATTTTATGTTTCTAGATCCGACAAATACGGATATATAAAAGGTACCAGTTAGAGAACAAAATAGTTCCAAAAGCCCTCTTAAATATTTTCGTTCAGTCAGGACCTTGCATGTTTAATTTTATGTTTCTAGGTCCAATACTAACGAAAATTCAAAAAGTACCAGTTAAAGAACAAAGAAGTACCAAAAACTTCCCTCTTATATATTCTTATCCACTTAGGGCATTGCATCTTGAATTTTATGTTTCTAAGTCCAATAAAAACGGATATTCAAAAAGTACCAGTTTAATAACTAAAAAGTACCTATAAGCGCTTTTAGAGATTCTCATTCACTCAGGACCATGCAGGTTTAATTTTATGTTCATTAGACCAACATTAGCGAAAATTTAAAAAATGGACCATTTAAAAAACGAAAAAGTACCAAAAACATCTCTCTTACAGATTGTCATTCACTCAAGAGGTTCCATGTTCAATTTTATGTTTCTAGGCCCAATACTAACGGAAATTCAAAAAGTACCAGCTAACGAATAAAAAAGTACCAATAAGATCCCACTAAAAGATTCTCATTTACACAGGATCGTGCATGTTTAATTTTATGTTTCTAGGTCCAATACTGACGGAAATTCAAAAAGTACCAGTAAATGAACAAAAAAGTACCAACAACTTCCCTCTTATGGATTCTTATCCACTCAGGACCTTGCATTTTTAATTTTATCTTTCTAGGTCCAATACCAACTGAAATTCAAAAAGTACCAATCAAAGAATAAAAAAGTACCAAAAAGTTCATTCTTATAGATTCTCATCCATCCAGGACATTGCATATTGAATTTTATGTTTCTAGGTCCAATACTAAAGGAAATTCAAAAAGTACCAGTTAAAGAACAAAAAAGTACCAAAAAGTTCCGTCATAGATTCTTATCCACCCACGACATTGCATGTTGAATCTAATGTTTTTAGGTCCAACATAACGATAATTTAAAAAATACCAAAAAGTTAAGTAAAATATCAAATTTCCTCTATTCCCCCTTTTTGGTACTATTTTTCACCCCAATAAAGTATAAAAAATTTCAGTATTATATGGCAGCCCATAATTTAGTACGAATATTTCAAAATATGGAGAAAAATGTTTTTTAAAAAAAGTACCAAAAATAATTACGATTTTTACCCCTTAAATGTTCGAATTTCGAAAAAGTACCAAATTTATATTCGTATTTTTTTGATAAGTTTCGAATGCGGTATTAGCTTTGTTTCTATGTTTATTGGTTCAAAAGATAGATGGGGTGCCAAAAAGTACTAAAATTCAGATTTTACACGTTTACTCCAAAATAGGGCCGAATTTCAAAAAAGTACCAGACACCTGTCCGCTTATTTTTCTAAAGAACTACGATAGGTATTAAATTTTTTTGTATCTCTTTCAGTTTTGAAGATATAAGGTTACCGAATTTTCCCGTTTTTAACCTTTTTTACCCCCTAAACATTCGAATTTCCAAAAATCCCGTCTTAGTGGATCGATTTGGGGAGTGACCAATCTCTGGTCCAAATTTCAAGTGTCTAGCTTCAGGCGTTTAGGCTGTGCGATGATGAATCAGTGAGTCAGTCAGTGAGTCAGTCAGTCAGTAACGTTACAATTTTATATATATAGAATTTTTGGAAAATCAATAAAAACACATTGATTCAAATTGTGTAAAATCTAGACTTATAAAACATTACCAAAACATAAACGTAAACGTAAATAAATATAATATAATATACATAGTTAATAACAATCTATATATATAAAAATGAAAAATGTTTGTATGTGTGTTTGTTTGTTTGTTTGTTGGCTTATAGACTCCGAAACTACTGAACCGATTTTCCTGAAATTTTTACAGTAACATCACGTCAGCCCTAAAAATAAAATAGGCTACTTATTTTTTCGATAGGGGCAGGGGAATTGGTACCCCCCATAGAATGCCAATATTAATTATCGCATATCTTAAGAGCCGCTGGACGCATTTTGCTGAACTTTTGTAGTAGGATCTTCTGAGCCCCGAAATTGAAATAAAATAGCAGCGGGGGTATTGGAATCCCCCATAGGACACCAATGTTTAACATCGCATATCTTAAGAACTGTAATAGTGAGAATGTTCAAACTTTCTAGAAGTCACTCTTATGGTATACTACACTTTTGAAAATAAAAATAAAGCGGGTAGGCGCAGGGGGGGAAATACCTCTCATAGGATGCATACATTAAATATCGCTCAACTGAAGAACTATTAAAGGGAGAGCCTTCAAACGTGGTTAAAGCTACTATTATAGTAAACTATAAATTTCAATATAAAAATGGGCGGGAGAGACAGGGGAGGAGCAGTACCCCTCATAGATAGAAATATTAATAAGAGCCATTGTACGCATTTTGTTCAACTTTTGGTAGTACGATCTTCTGAGCCCCGAAATTGAAATAAAGTAGCAGCGGGGGAAGTGGTTTTCCCCATAGGACGCCAATGTTTAATATCGCATATCTTAAGAACTGTTATAGTGAGAATGTTCAAACTTTGTAAAAGTCACTCATATGGTATACTACACTATTGAAAATAAAAATAGATAGGGGAAGGCGCAGGGGGGAAATACCTCTCATAGGATGCATATATTAAATATCGCTCAACTGAAGAACTATTAAAGGGCGAGTCTTCAAACGTAGTTAAAACACTATTATGGCAAACTTTAAATTTCAATATAGTAATGGGCGGGGTAGACAGTGGAGGAGCAGTTCCCCTCATAGATAGAAATATTAATAAGAGTCGCTGCAAGCATTTTGTTGAACTTTTGGTAGTAGGATCCTCTGAGCCCCAAAATTGAAATAAAATAGCAGCGGGGAAGCGTTACGCCCTATAGGACGCCAATGCTTAATATCGGATATCCGAAAAACTGTTAAAGTGAGAATGTTCAGACTTTGTAGAAGTCACTCTTATGGTATACTACACTTTTAAAAATAAAAATTAAGCGGGTAGGCGCAGGGGAGAAATACCTTCCATAGGATGCATATATTAAATATCTCTCAATCGATAAAGTGGTTAAAGCAGTGTTGCGAAGCGCACCGGGTTAAGCTAGTAGTAACATAAAATAGAATTTAAAAAAGTGTTATTATTTCAGTACATATTTAGTTTTAAATTTATATCTATATATATAAAAAGAAGTGTACATTTTGATTGTCACTCCATAACTCGAGAACGGCTCGACCGATTGCCATAAAATTTTTAGGGAAGGTACAGGGAGGAGTGATGATGGTTAGTTGATTTTGAAATCCAAAATCGGTTTAGCCATTATCTATATATATAAAAATGAAAAATGTTTGTATGTTTGTTTGTGTGTTTGTTTGTTTGTTGGCTTATAGACTCCGAAACTACTGAACCGATTTTCCTGAAATTTTTACAGTAACTTCACGTCAGCCCTAAAAATAAAATAGGCTACCTATTTTTTCGATAGGGGCAGGGGAATTGGTAGCCCCCATAGAATGCCAATATTAATTATCGCATATCTTAAGAGCCGCTGGACGCATTTTGCTGAACTTTTTGTAGTAGGATCTTCTGAGCCCCGAAATTGAAATAAAATAGCAGCGGGGGTATTGGAATCCCCCATAGGACGCCAATGTTTAACATCGCATATCTTAAGAACTGTAATAGCGAGAATGTTCAAACTTTCTAGAAGTCACTCTTATGGTATACTACACTTTTGAAAATAAAAATAAAGCGGGTAGGCGCAGGGGGGGAAATCCCTCCCATAGGATGCATACATTAAATATCGATCAACTGAAGAACTTTTAAAGGGAGAGTCTTCAAACTTGGTTAAAGCTACTATTATAGTAAACTATAAATTTCAATATAAAAATGGGCGGGAGAGACAGGGGAGGAGCAGTACCCCTCATAGATAGAAATATTAATAAGAGCGAGCCACTGCACGCATTTTGTTGAAATTTTGGTAGTAGGATCTTCTGAGTCCCAAAATTGAAATAAAGTAGCAGTGGGGGAAGTGGTTTTCCCCATAGGACGCCAATGTTTAATATCGCAAATCTTAAGAACTGTTATAGGGAGAATGTTCAAACTTTGTAAAAGTCACTTATATGGTATACTACACTATTGAAAATAAAAATAAAGCGGGTAGGCGCAGGGGGGAATACCTCTCATAGGATGTATATATTAAATATCGCTCAACTGAAGAACTATTAAAGGGCGAGTCTTCAAACGTAGTTAAAACTACTATTATGGCAAACTTTAAATTTCAATATAGTAATGGGCGGGGTAGACAGAGGAGGAGCAGTTCCCCTCATAGATAGAAATATTAATAAGAGCCGCTGCAAGCATTTTGTTGAACTTTTGGTAGTAGGATCCTCTGAGTCCCAAAATTTAAATAGCAGCGGGGGAAGTGTTACACTCCATAGGACGCCAATGTTTAATATCGGATATCCTAAAAACTGTTAAAGTGATAATGTTCAAACTTTGTAGAAGTCACTCTTATGGTATACTACACTTTTAAATATAAAAATAAAGCGGGTAGGCGCAGGGGAGAAATACCTTCCATAGGATGCATATATTAAATATCTCTCAATCGATAAAGTGGTTAAAGCAGTGTTGCGAAGCGCACCGGGTTAAGCTAGTTTTTTATAAATTTTAGCAGCTTTTATTAAATCTTTATTTAAAGTAATAAATTCAACAAACTCAGCTTTAAATAAAGGAACAAGCATCCTAGAGTGCGTATCATGCCATTTATTTTTTATGACGCTGAAAACAAGCTCTACATAGCAATAACTAGGTGGTACAATAAAAATATATTGCACTATAATAAACAAATTTGGACTTTCCCCATAATCGAAAAATGTTAACCATTTTTGGATTATTTTATTTGAATGGGGGATTTCGGTCATTAAAATGTATGCACTATAGTTGCACTTATTTGACGTGAGCAGCCCATTTTGTTTGCACGTTAATTTTTTCGTTTTTTCAAAAAAATATTCCATTTGACACTATCCCAAGATGCATGATGCACTTGCGATTATTTTAAAAATGCCTTGCAAACTACACAAAAAGTTTATTAGCCTATTTCAGTTGTGCAAAAGAATTCTTTCTCTCGAACAATTACAATTAAAACAAAAACAAATTCTAAAAACTCAATTTTATAAAGAATAATTAAAAACTTATCTATGAACATCAAAATTTTTTTCAGTATTTTTACATTTCTGCTTCTTCCATTTTTTACTCTTTTTCTTTTTTTAATTGTTTTTTACAAAGTTCATCTGTATACACCAGTGTTCGAAAATAAACAGTACATTATTTAATTTTCCGCTCACACACCCAGGAACGATATCTATTTTTTTAAGTGATTGTGTAGACATACACAACCCTTAATACCGTTCGTTACTATTTTCAAGAAAGAACCGAACATTATATAATGTTCGGTTCATCGTTAAAAAACATAACAATTGTAGTGATTCTGTAAACAACCATTATATTTTAATGTTTTATTATGTTTTTTTCGTGTGTGTATTTTGTTTTTGTAAAAAATTTTTGGTTTTTTTTACCAGCCAAAAGGGACGAGCCGAACCGAACACATTGAAGTTTGTGGATTTTCAAAAAAAACCGAACGGAATTAAATGTCCACATCTTTTGTTGAGTTTGATAAAAACAGTAATATTTTTGTGTTCGAAAGATGACTAACTGAGAAACGTTATTTTTTTTAACGATTTTCTAAACAAACACTATTAGCGTTTGTGTTTTCCACAAATCTACCGAACCGAACATTAAGAAACGATATTTAGTGTTTATTTTCGTACACTACTATTTATAATATTTTTAAATTCCAAGAAAAAAATGTACTTTAAAAAGGTATTCCTGCGTTGATGTTTAGTGTAGAGTTGATTTTATGGGTACTTTTTGAGCGTTTTTTTTTTTTAGTTTTGTTGTGCCATAAAAAGTTGCATAATTTGTATACTTTTACTCTGATAATCTTACACTTACTTAGACTCGGACAATTTTGCATGGCTTCTGCGAAATTATTGTCTATGTGGTTGTTGTTATGTTTCTGCACTTTTGCTTTTTCACTTCTGACGTGAATACCTCTTATGTTTTATTTATTTAAAACAGGGTTTTTAATTGTGCATTCACTTTATAAAGAATTATATAAGGCGATGGAACAGAAGATATCGAGCCATTACCTCAAAAACAGCTAAAGCAACTTCATAATTGTTTTTTTTTTTTTCTTTAATAAATGAATTTATTGGAAACACTGGCATTTTAAGGTGCCGTTACGATTTTATACCAAAAACTATTTTGGCTTAAACGACAGTTTTCATACAAAATTCTTTTTAAATTGTGTTTTTTTTCGCTTAAGCTTTTTTTGCGCCAAGGGCTCGATATCTATATCTTACACTGGTTCCTCTAATGGGGGTTAACTCGAAAATTTTAAATTTTCAGTAGAGAGGGATTACATTTGTTTTGTTTTGGTTTTGGTTTTTTTTTTTTTTTTTTTTTTTTTTTTTGCAAAATACTAGAGAATTTCCTCTAAGGCTTTAACAGTGCGTAGATATGACCACTGCACATCGATTTCTTCCAAAAAGTGAGAATTTAAAAATTTTGAGTTCACTCTCTTTATTCTTTTCTCAAGGGAAGAGTTTACAATATCATCATATAAAATTATAATAACCACTTTATAAAACATCCAATTCACTTTGCATAAGTTATATTGAGTCAAAATTTGCGTTGTTTTTCTCTTATGACGTTATTGCAGCAAATGAGCAATTTAGTACAAAAAGCTTGGCTTTCAATACAAAAAATCTGTAAAAAGTGGACCGCATTAGAGAAGTGGGGGTGGTACTTCCTATACAAAGACAAAATAAATTTCAATACATCTGGAGAACAGATACAGTAAAACTTAACAAAATTGATACACAAGCAAAACATCTATCAAAAAGGGCTGGATTAAAAAACTAAAAATCTTTAATACAAAGACGAAATAGATTTTTTTTATATCTGAATAACGGTAAAAGAACAATTATCAAAATTTGGTACAAATAGCGACGTTATCAGAAAAACGGAAACTGAAGGGGAAATTCTTAAGAATTTGAAAATTTTGGAAGAAGCTTTATCCCAGATACTAAGAGCGAAGAGACCAAACAGTTTTTTGGAAAAAAATAATTCCTTAGTAGGCGATGGAACTGAAGATAATTGGGTTGATATGAAGCCCTAACAATGTAATAAGGGAAATCACGGTGGGTAGTGAAAAGTGTGCACACATTTGCACAATACAGCAACAAAATGTACGTATGTATTTGCAATTTACTCTATTTGACTTCGTGTACATTAAAAAAACAATGAGCAAGATTAGTAGTGCATATTTGGTCCCTTGCAAAGAAATGTAAACAATAACATTTTACATATTAAGCGCCATATTGTTTTTAAGAAAACTTATAAATTTTACATTTTCGTGGGTTTTAATATAAAATAGAGAATTTAATTGAAATTAATTAAAAAGAAAAATTTTTTTAATTTGCTTGTGTATAATTGTAAACAAATGCAGATTTTTTACAGTGCTGCCACAAGTTTTTAGTGTTGCCAGAACAAATTTTAAGAAAAATATCACATTTGCACAAAAAATAAAAGTGGTATGCTCACGATCAATCATAATATGCACTGCAAATTTACACATTGCACATTTGCACAATGACCATCGTGATTACCCTTAAAATGATCCAGCATTTTTCATGTTAGATCTAGCATTTTTTAAGTCATTTGGCATGAAAAAAAAACTGATTTAGCATCTAGCATGTTTTCTAGCATTATTTAAAAATTTCTAGAATTTTTTAGTTCTTGTGGTATTTTTAATATTTTCCATTAATAATATTTAAAAAAAAGCCAAATATTCTTACATTGAATTAGATCTCAAAAAATGCAACAATTAAACTGCTCTTTAATGTGGATTGGGGATGCCAAACTGGAAATCCCAAATCCCAGGATTTATTTTTATTAATACCGGGATTTTTAATATATCAAATTTTGTGTACAAAAATGTTCGTTTTTATTGAATTTGTATACTCTATATAAAAAAAATTTTTAATAATTATATTTCAGTTGTATTTTTTAGTTTATAATTCTCCTTTTTTATAAATAAATGTTATATATATACATAATACCTTTTGAAAATTCATAAATGAATGAAAAAGTGTTGTTTATTTAAATAAAATCCCGAAAAATCCCGAAATCCCGGGAAATCTCGAGATCCAGAAATCCTGGAATTTCGGGATCGGGATTTCAAAATCCCGAATATCGGGATTTTCTAAAATCAATCCCGATTGGCATCCATAATGTGGATATAAATAAACTGAAATAAAAATCAAAATGAGGATCTCAACGTAAACAAGTCCCCGGGGCCGGATGGTGTTACGGCTTTAGTCTTGAAGAAGTGTGCATTGTCATTGTCTCGTCCTTTAGCAAAATTGTTTAGCTACTCGTACCGGGTGGGAGTTTTTCCTTCTTGCTGGAAGGTAGCCAACGTCCAACCAATCCCAATAAAGGGTGAGGCTACAAACCCCGAAAACTACCGACCAATAGCAATTTGCTCTACGCTCTCGAAGGTCATGGAGAGCATGAGCAATCACCACTTGGTAAATTATCTGGAGTCCAATTCACTTTTGTGTAATAGACAGTATGGCTTTCGTAGAAGTCGTTCTACGGGAGACCTGTTAGCGTTTCTTTCGGAACTTTGGAGTCGTGTTATTCACCAATTTGGAGAAAGCAAAGTGGTTGCTCTGGATATTTCCAAAGCGTTTGATCGTGTGTGGCACGGTGCACTCGTTTCAAAGCTTATTGCGTTTGGTGTTGGTAGTGATTTCTCTCGATTTATATCGAGCTTTCTCAAGGACCGCTCTATACGTGTTGTTATAGATGGGTTCTCATCGAAGGAGTTTCATTTGAATTCAGGTGTACCGCAGGGCTCCGTTCTTTCTCCTACACTTTTTCTTATTTTTCTTAACGACCTCCTTGGTCTAACTTCCAATCCTATCTAATCTTTCGCAGATGACAGCAGCATTTGTCATTCATTTTCCTTTGATCATAGACCAAGCCTTACTGAGGTGGAAGCTATGAGACGGAATATGAATCACACACTCAATCTTGACCTAACGACCATCTCCAAGTGGGGTCTTGCGAATAGGGTCGATTTTAATGCTCGTAAGACTCAATGTTGCATGTTGACCCACAGACGTCTTGTGGAGTCAGCGTCATCTGTATCCATGGGAGGTATAACTATTGAAGGATCAGACACTCTTGATGTTCTGGGCATGAAAATTCAATGTGATGTTCGTTGGAACCAGGCGCGGATTCAGGGGGGGGGGGGAAATAAGGAAATTTCCCCCCCGTAAATTATAAAAATATGTTTTGTTTATTTCGATAATACAAGAATTCCCAATAATATTATTTTTTTTTAATGTACAAAATTTTTTGAAATACCAGCAAGGTTTTTTTTATTGAATCTCTAACCAAATTTTCAATAAGTGTCGAAATCTTAATCCTAATAGTTATTTATTAGATAAACATTTTTTTTCATTTTTCGAATTTATTCTATGAGTTAAATTTCAGGTCTGTATTTTATAAAGCTTTTTTGTAATAGTTCTATTCTTTTAATTTTTCAGAAATGACTTTATACACTATCAGACTATTATATTGTATTTTCTTTTTACAGACCTGAAATTTAACTCATAGAATAAATTCGAAAAATGAAAAAAAATTTTTAATATAATATAAAGTAACCTTCACAAGGAAATAATTCCCAGTTTCTAATTGTTAAAATAGTTGAGCTAAATACATTCAATTTATAAGGTAACACTATCCAGTGAGACACAAAGAATGCTGACGAAGGCCGTAGCGGGCCAGAAAATGCATTACATTCTGCTGGTGTCTAATAATTGTAAATTTTTCTGAACATTCAATATACCTCATTGCTTTCCAAAGGAAGGCTAAGGTAAAATGTAAAAAGAAAATACAATATAATAGTCTGGTAGTGTATAAAGTCATTTCTGAAAAATTAAAGGAATAGAACTATTACAAAAAAGCTTTACAAAATACATAACTGAAATTTAACTCATAGAATAAATTCGAAAAATGAAAAAAAAATGTTTATAATAATATAAAGTAACCTTCACAAGGAAATAATTCCCAATTTCTATTTATTAGATATTTTCAATGAAACATCTAGTTTACTGTATTCAAACACTTATTATTCTACATTCAATCCCAGCAGATGGCATCTATGTATAACCAAAGGTTGAATTATTAAAAAGCCTTAGTATTTGCAATATTTATGTTTATATGAATCAAAATTCTATTTGATAATTTTTGACGAAAGCACGGATTTGTCGGGGAAAAGCCAGATTCCCTTATCTTTAAAATATTTTAACATACAACAAAAATTTGAAGAGGCTTCAAAGGATATGGATGACGTTGATGTGTCAAGTGATGCGAGGGCACTACCATCAATAGTTCTTAAAGCTTTGACAAATTTTGGTCTTAACCTAAAAAATTGTAGGAGTTGGAACAAATGGGTGTCCAATGCTGTCAGCAATGAAGTTATTAAAAAAGTCTTATTCCTAAAAGAAAGATGAATATAAGAGAACTCTAAGATCACTTATTCGCAGCTTAAACATTTTGTAATTTTTTGATAAAAGTCGTGAACCCTTTGTGACGCACACCTTACAACGCATGCTACAGTTTTTCAGTACTATATAATAAACCCAATTTTATTTATTTTAACAAAACAAATTACATATATAAACTAATTTTGTGATCATTAATGTATGTACGAATGAATATCAATCTTTTTTTTGAACGAAATTTATATTGTGATGAGTCTGCTGTAAGTGCTATTTTAAGCTCAAAAAGCACCTAAAATAATAATTAATTCGTGTATAACATTAAGAGATCAGGGGTGGGGTGGTATTTAGTAAAAGTTATTGTATTAATGATCGTCGAAATACATATTTTTTAATATAAAAATTAAATTATACATCTAGTCTTATATTCCATTAAAAAAAATTAATTTGGAAAATTTTTTATTTCATTTATTTTAAAACCACAACTAGCTGATGAGCTGATTATGTTTGATAAACGAGATTAACACATTTTAACTTGAGCCTGTACTGTTGCATTGGCAACAAACATGGAAAATATCTGAAAATCCATCAGATAACGTTGTAGTTGCTTTAATTAACTGTGATGAAGATATCTACCCAAATCTAAGAAAAATATTTCAACTTTTCCTGTCAATGCTCGTCAGTAATGCTACGAGCGAGAGGTCATTTCCTACCCTTCGTCGAATAAAAACATGGCTCAGATTAACAATGACAGATGATAGATTGTACTATCTCAATTTGCCTCACAAGGAAATCACAATTTACTTATTTAAAAAGACTTATTTACTTTAATTTATATTGAACGGATCTTACATTTTATTTACCCCTATTGTTTTGTTTTTATTATATACAGTCATATCACAGAGTACAATTCCGTTCGGAAACGGAATTCATTCCGTATTTTGGTGCTTCAGAAAATGACGAAAAAATGTTTCGGAATGAAACCATTTTTGTTTTCATAACCGGTATAGGAGTTGTCTGTATCTGAAAGGCCATAAAACTATCAAAATACACTTTCCATCAACAAACCAATATGTTTTCTCCAATTCCGAAAGGAATCATTCCGAACGTAATTGTACTCTGTGACATGGCCCACAATAAACACATATTGTTTTTAATAAACTTTTAAAAACAAATTTTTTACTTTTTTGTATTATACAAAATTTCCCCCCCGTAAAGCTCGAGCTGGATCCGCGCCTGGTTGGAACCAACATGTCTTTCAAGTGTCGAAAGAAGCATTCAAGTGTCTTGGTTTCTTAAAACGGTGCAAGAACTACTTCACTTCGTCTGATCTCTTCACTATTTGTACCGCCTATATCCGACCGAAAATGGAATACAACTCCCATATCTGGGCTGGTGCTTTAAGATATATATTGAAGCTTCTGGATCGGGTGCAAAGGAGTGCGTTGAAGCTCATCAATGATAGTAGGGTATCCAGCTCTATTGACTATTTGGAGCATCGTCGGAATGTGGGTTGTGTGGCATTGTTCTATCGATATTACCACGGAAGATGTTCAGCTGAGACGCGGGTGCATGCCCGTAGCACTCGCCTTTCCAGCAGAGCACATCCGTTTGTTGTCGACTGTCCAATGCATCGCACAACGCATTACAGAGAAAATTCGTTTCTTGGTCGAACTAGCCGTATGTGGAATGGACTCCCGGCAGAAGTCTTCCCAGTCGGATACAAATTGGAAAAATTCAAATTAAATGCCCACAAACACTACTCCCTCTTTCCTTCTCCTAATTCAAACACAATGCATTGCATTAGTAGGGGGCATCCCCTGAGTGTTGTATAATAATAAAAAAAAAAAAAAAAGAAGGAAAACATTTTCAAAAATTAGAAAACCCTATTTAAAAAGTTTCACATGGATTAGATAAAGCACATAAAGTAAAATAAATGGGTAAATGAAACAGATGAAAAAACCTTTTTGAAATTAGTGCAAATGCGTTACACAAAAACGCTACGGGCATTACTAAAAACCATACAATCCCTTTTAAAAGAATTTGTTACAACGTTCAGCAGCGCGCTATTAAGCTTATGTGCTGTGCACAGTTTAATTGCACCTGTCGATCATCTTACAAGCCTTTGTAAAAGGCAATTTGACACCTCGCCGCGAAAGCTGAAGGACAAAAGGCAGCATATTATAGCCCTTACTTTAATGAAGATTTTTCATATACATTTTTAAGCATTTATTCTTGCATTAATTACCATTTTTTAGCATTTTTTTTTTTTTTTAAATCTAGCACTTTTTCCTTAATAACTTTTGGCAACACTGGTCTGCAGTGACTTGGGAAATTAATTGGATTATGTCCATATTCTTGTTTTAAAATTTGGAAAGGTCAATAAACTGGCTTCATACAAATAAATTTGAATTTTTAAATTTAAATTTTTTAGATTTTTGTTTTATTTATAAAAATTAAACTATTAAAGGCCAGTTTTACCGTGTAAACTGAATTACAACATTGCAAAAAATGATGTAGAATGAGACAAATCTTATCATATAAAAGCAAAATGTATTGAGTAAGAGAGAATACGAATACAAAATATGACAAGCGGTCGGTAAATGCTTTTTTCTAAACCATTTTAGAAACTTATGTATTATCATCACACCAGAGGTATATTTTAACAGAGTATATTGAAGGTGGTAGCATATTTATACAATTACAAAAACAACTAAAATCAACTCAGGAAATTTTCATGTTATTTTTGTAAAAATTTAAAACTGCAACCATCTGCTTTTTTGTTATTATTTTTGATTTTTTTTATACATACCATCCGTGTAAACAAGAGAAGAGAACGGAGAGAATTTCATAATATTTTGATTCTACAAAGTCGTACTACATTGTATTACCGTGTAAGCTGGCCTTAAGTGACTCATATATTGATGGTTTTCTTTCGAAACCTCGTAACTAAAAAACAACTACTTTTCAGGAGAGACAAAATACTTTTTTTTTACCAAGTATTTGAAAATTTTTGCTATTATTCTTTTATTATCCAAGAATTAGGAAAATTTCCAATATTCCGCCAAACAAAAAAATTCCAAAATTGTAAGGCGGTATTTACTGATTACTTTTCCGGTTAAAACAAAAAAATCTAAAAAAATCGAGTTACGTGGTTGCGGAAGAAAACCATCGATATGTATGTGCCAATAATTTTACTCAAAACACCTGTCACTCTTAAGAGTATTTTACGTGTTTCTATGTAGAAAATCTTTTTCAAAACTCATGTCATATATAAGTATGTGATATATATTTTTTGTTCCTGAGATTCTGTTGAAAACCCAAACAAAATGTTCAACAACATATTTTATCTGTTTGTTTCATGCAAATTACCTTATTTCTTTAGAGTTCTATATATTTATGACCCTTTTTTTAATTTCACCCCACCGTATTTCATCATGTTGTTTTGGTTTTAAATAGAAATATTTTTTAACTCAAAAGTACAAAGCAAAAGCAACACGTGTAGGCATAATAAAATATAAAACAATTGTCCTTTTCTCAAATTTGCAGCGAGTGTTTCCAGATATGTGCACATGCAGTTTGTTTGCTCCTTCAGTTTTAATGATCTTCAACAAAGGACGTGTCTGTTATTAATGAAAGTACTGGAATCAAACAAAATTACTTAAACATATGTTTACAAGTCCCTTAAGTTAAATGTCACAATAAAGAATTTTGATTGATATCTTTATCCTCCAGCAATTTTATCAACAATAAAAAGTAAAAATATTATTTAAAAAAACCCCAATTTGATTAAAAAAACATGTTAAAATTTCCTTAACAATCCAAGGGAAAACTTAAAAAGAGTCATGAGATAACGTGCTCACATCCACAAAATTGTTGTTTAAAAAATTTTCATAACTATTAAAATACTTTTATCTTTTCATATTAATAGCCAAAAGCCATATTATAATTTCTATCTACTTAAACAGAGATTTTTTATATACATAATTCTGTGGCCGTATGGAAAAACTAGATAACTCCATTTTTTTAAAACACGAGAAAAATACACTTTAAGTTTTTAACATATTTCGCTAGTTATTACATATGAATTTATGTTATCATGCATGCGCATTAAACAAACCATAATTTTATATGGCGGCATGAAATAACCCACCCCCCATATGCAATAAAATCCCATTTTTGAAAATGAAATGACGCCCCAAACATAAATTAAATAATTTCCTAATTTTTGGGGGCTTATTTCATATGAAATAAAACCCCAATTTCTGAAATGAAATAAAGGCCCAATATATCGCACCTGTTAATCAAAAGTAACACAACTCAAAATTTACAAGTTTTCAGTAGAGGCAAAAAACTAATTCCGCCAATATGATGGAATTATTGTTATAAACAAATATAATGTTATAAAGGAAACTCACTAATATTTCAATAAAATCACAAAATTTATTTCTCTTTTTCCTTTTTCCGAAATTATTACGGATTTTTGATTTAATACAGTTTTCATGAAATTTTTTGATCTACATGTCAATATTATTTCAAGTTATGCTTATCACAACCCAAAATCAACAGCTATTGATAAACAGATTTTTAACATGAAAACAATCACAACTCGAATTAATACAGTTTCGCTGATTCATTTGAGCACCATAACCCTTGAACACTTCAACGCAACTAAAATTACAACTCTTTAATTGAATCAAAACAAACAATATGAGTACGCAAAGAAAGACATAAAGGCATTTCTCTCATGAAATATTACAAATAGAATACCAAAAATTTTACAGTCGTTAGATATGGTAATCATACACTGTTTCCTTCAAAAAAGTGGAAAATAAAATTTTTTGAGTTGTGTTACTTTTGATGAACAGGTGCGATATGTAATGCAATTAATTATACAGTTTTGCTTTAAAGAATCACGCGATATATATCATGGTATGATATTCCAAACCCAAGCTTCGCCAACTAAGGCTTTTCTGCATAGCCGGCCTTCGGCAGGGCGCAATGCCTTCTTCCTCTATGGTATAACAAACACCGGCTTCGCTAGCTAAAGCTGAAGGTCCACACCATGCGTAGATGCGTATGATACTTTTTGTGCATTTTATGCGTTTCTAAATTCAAGTTACATGCAATGCGTTTTATGCGCAAAATTTGTTTTTTTTTATTAGCTGTTGTGCTCATATGTTTAACAATTAAAAACAATTTTGCAAGAAATGGAGAGTGTAATTGATAATTTAATAGAATTTATTTAATATAATTCATAGGGGAGTAAGATTTTAATTTAAAAATATTCGTGATTTTTCACGGTATCAATAAGTTTCCAATTAATGGCATTTGTTAAAAAAAAAGAAATAATAAACACAACAAAGATGACACTCAGAAGATAAAAGTAATCGATAACTAGAATGGCAAATTTTGTTCGTGGTAAAATTGTGCTAAAAATTAATTTTAATGTATTTTATTCATTAAAGTTTATACAATCTTTATTATGAAAGCTTTTTCTCTTATTAAAAACCTTTTTTAATGCAAAAACATAGTAAAAAGTAATCCACCACACAAACATATTTAACGATAACATTGAAAATAAAATATGATTTGTCATCCATGGCCATCAATAACAGCTGACTTTTTTTCACCACACATGCGACGGATACAAAAGTAGAAAGTAAACATTCTTTCATGCGTTAATGCGTCTATGCATTCTCTGCATTTTGTTGTGTAACTTGTCATATACAATTACACTGCTTCAACTTTTTTTGTCAAATGCATAAAAAGGGCAGACGCATAAACGCATGGTGTGGACCTTCAGCATTAAGCTTCTCTGCATAGCGCCAGGATTTTCTACTCTATAGCATAAAAATACCGACTCGATTCGGCTACGGCTTCATATGAAATAATACCCCAATTAAAAAAATGTAATAACACCCCAAACAAAATGAAATAACCCCCCAAAAATTGTTTTTGTTGTTCTCTGTACACACTTTTGGGGGGTTATTTCAGTATTTGTTTGGGGGGTTATATTTTGGGGGGTTATTTCATGCCGCCATTTTTTATAGTGTTAGAGATTTCTGGTTCCATTAAACTAATTTTTGTACATTAAAACCGAAAATCAATGTCAGTTATCTTATTTTTTTCGAAAAATGGAGTTATCTAGTTTTTCAAAAAAATACGTTTTTTTTCAATTTATTTGAACATTTTACGGAATTAAGGCAACTTAAGTAATGATTTGTGAAAAAAACATTAACTATTTGACTCAGCACGTTAATTTACCCGTTAATTTTACGAAAAAATGAAGTTACCCGGTTTTCCACAAAATATTTTTTTCCTTATATGTTTAATATCAAAAAGCTGGCATAATATACGCTACTTCGTCGGCTTCTCCCTTTCTTTCGTGGACATATCGCTCCTTTATTGCAACATAGTCATATATAGTAAAAGATCAAAAATTTGCAGTTACCTAAGCAAAAGTGCTCCGTTAAACCTTCCTTATATGTAAAAAAATCAGTTTTATATATCAAATTGAACCAAAGTTACAAAAAAGTACCAAAATATTCACTCACAGGTTCTTATCCACTTAGGACGTTGCTTGCTTATACGTAAAATATTAACTATAATTAAAGAAAGTACCAGTTGTATAACAAAAAGCTAAAGAAAGGAATTTAGTTTCCCGTAATTCCTCTTTTTTGTAGTTTTTTCGCCTGATTAAAGTATCAGAAATTGTAATTTTGTAGTGGGAGGCCAATAATTGACGTTCGAGGTTCGAAAAAGTATGTGAGAAATGAATGTGATTTTAACTTTATTTTTATGTTTATTGGCTTTGAAAGATAGATGGGGCGACAAAAAGTTCCAAAATACAGGTTTCACCCGTTTACTCCTTAAAAGGGCCAAATTTAAAAAAGTACCAGACACCTGTCTTTTAGCTCTGGAGATATTAGGTTACCAAATTTAGTCGTTGTTACCCTCTTCATCCCCTAAACATTCAAATATTTAATAATCCCGTCTGAGCGGATTCATTTGGAGAGTTTTTAGCTTCAGGCGTTTAGGCTATGCGATGATGAATCAGTCAGTAACGTAAAAATTTTATATGTATAGATGAGCCGAATTTTTGTATATTTTTATTCATCAACTTAATAAAAAGGTTTACCCTTGTGGATTACCCTTCAAGAACTTCAGAAAAGATATAATATGCACATAAAGAATGCAAATAATATTCATTGAATTCTCTTTGTTCTATTTCGCTCTTAGTTTTTTGAAACAACGTCGCACATAGGTTTTTTTTGCCAATCTTGCCGGACATTACTTTTTGTTTTAGCTTATATTGCTTCTTAAAAGTTATTGAGTGCCCCTAGATCGATGAAACTTCGCAGAAATATGTGATATTGTCATAGGCAGGTAAACCTCAAAAAAAAATAAAATAGGACCAAGGAGGAAAAGGTTCCCCCTAGAAGAACTAATCCAACCTCTGAAAAATGCAATTTTTTTAAAGTTTTCCCATACTTTGTTTGGCAAATTAGACCCATGAGATCGTAACATTACACTTTTTGCCCCCGCCCCCTTTTGAGGGCGGTTATGTAAAATAATATTAAAAAAAATGTAAACATTAAAAGAAATAGATTACTAACGCCTTAATACTATAAAAATTTAATTTTTGAACTTTTATGGGTATGGGGAGGTAAAATTCTGCCTGTAAAGCCGAAAATGTTTATTTCGTGACTCAGACGCTTCTTCTGATAATAGCCCGATAGGCAACAATGCCTCATTCATTACAGTTGCGCCATGTATTATACACTTTTTCCATTTTACTCTCAAAGCTTCAAAATGGTTCTGATAACAATTTTATGATATAACCACAATATATATTAAAAAAAACTAAGTACCTAGAGCCCAGATTTGATTTTTTTATGTATTATTTTTGTTGTTAATGATTTTAAAAGTTATGCAAAACAGGTAAATTTATTTTGCTCCATAAAATAACGTCATTTAGCGGCCGCACAGGTGGTTAAAACCCATTACTTACTGTTTCGCACATCCCTTTTTTACACAGGTAATATTAGTCTTAGATGTAATAATTTAAATAAAAAACATCTACGTACAACCAAAACATTTTTTTTTTTTAATTTAAAAAAAGAGATTTCAAATTTTATCGTGATGTATAACATTTTTAAGAACTCAGCGGGGCTTCACCTTCAAAAACCTTTTAAATTTTTTTTTTACAAAAAAGTGAACAAAAAAACTTTTTTTTTAATTTCGAACTAATTTTTTAATAATAAAAACTTCTAATAAAATTTTTCTAAAAATTTTCGTAATTAGCTGTTTATATAGTCTTTCACAGAAAAAAAAATCAATGTAAAATCTTTATTCGTTTATGTACAAAAAAATATATTGTAAACCTCCCAAAACCGTAAAAAGTCAATGAACACGCATGCAATTTAATCAACTTTCCTGGTTTTAACAGTATCCCAAAACCACAAATCTCAAGCAAAAGGCTTGAAAATTCACTATACGATGCAGAACTTTGCTGTCTGTCGAGCTGCGTACTTTAATTTTTAAATTTCTTCAATTTAATTTTTTGCCTAATGTCCGGCTAGATTGGCAAAAAACCCCTATGTTTAAACTTCTAATTATCTGTTTCTTAATGCATGAAGTTATCTAGTTTTTACATAAAATTTTTCATTTTTCTGATTTTTGTTTTTCAAATAACTTTTAAATGAGAGGATAGTAAATGAAACACGCTTTCTATTTTTGGTGTTATCTCAATTTTCGCAAAAAGTGGAGTTGACTAGTTTTTCCATTCGGCCACAGAATTATAGTTTTTTGAAATGTTTAAAAAAATTTTAACGATAAAATTCAATTCATATCTCCTGGATGCAATACCCTTAAGTTAAAATCACTTTAAGCCTTGTAAATTTTGTTGTAAAATTCTAAAATATACAGATTATTTCACAACCTCCTTTTGAGCTCCCACAAACTCCTACATAGATGTTAACAATAATTATATTCTGTTGTAATCCACATATACACCAACTCATTGATGCAAAGGGTTTAATTGTCAAAAGAGAACATGATGCATAGTGGGTTGAAACTTACGTTAAATAAGGATTAATTCAGGGAAGCCTATTATTATCGACATTTATATTTTCCTGGAATAACTATACAATATTGTGTCCCAAAAACAATTTTTTTATTATTATTTTCATGGTGGCCTAAGCATAATTTAAAAGTTTATAGTGTTGTTTACGCGCATAGTGTAAACGTTGCCTTATTATTGTTCACTGGTTTTCGTTATATTAAAATTGTTGTTATTTGTATTATTGTTATTATTATTTATGTATACTACTTCCTTTTGTAAAGCCCAAGTGTACTGTAAAATATTTCAAGTAAAACAAGGGTCAAATATTTCCGAAAATTTTATCAGATTTTTCGGAAGAGGTTTAGAGGTCGCTCAAGTCGAAAATCTGGTTTGCCGGGCTTTTTTGAGTTGTCTGCATAACCTTGTCAAAAACCACGGCTTTCTTCACTTTTGAGAAAACCATTTTAAGGAAAAATGTCCCAGCTTTATTTGTATGTGCAAAAACCATAAGTTTTTGCAATGCACTTGCTCATTTAGGCACCATACATTACAATTTTTCGTATTTTTTTCCTACATTTTGTAAATATCGTTTTATAACTTTTGAAATTTCTTTTGAAGTGAAAAAAACTAACAATGCAGTTTGAAAGACCTATCAATTCTAAATATTGTATTTGTACCTACCGTTCCAAAGTTATACCGGTTTTCAGCTTTGTAGCCAGTTTATGATATAATTACTCACTGCCAACAAACAAACAAAAAAAGCAAACCTTTTTGTTATGCTTTGAATACAAATTGGGGTTCTTACGATATAGTTCTATGCCCTGCAATAAATTCTAATTCAGAAGTTCCAACATTGATGTAAGCGTTATCCATTACCAATACGTGAAGGGTTGAGCAGTTTTATTATACCCAGGTTGAACCAAGAGAAGATTATAAAGAATTGCTTCATCTGAGTCTTATATTTTTCGGTTTTAAAAATATAACCCAATAAAAGTACATAAACATATATTTATATTTCGTATGTTTTACAATTTTTTTATTTGTTTCAACTTAGCTAGCATTTGGGTCATTATTTTTTGTAAAAATCACCTAAATGAAATGTCTGAGATCACTTTTTATGATTACAAACTGGGGCCAAATTATGGCAGTCGTGATCGAATACTTTTTCGATTCGAAGGCAATTCCATTTCTAAATCTTGCTGTCCATACTGAACGGATCGAAATTATTTTTGTGGTGTTGTAAAGCATTTATTTGAGTTTTCAAACACTGAAAAAATAATACCGATTCGTTCAGTATTGACTGAAATAAAATTGCTTTCGAATCGAAAAAGTATTCGATCACGACTGCCATGATTTGCCCCCTGATTTATCACTTGAGCTATTGAAAAAGCATTCATATGTGATTCTCATATAAAATCATTGAAAAATGATTAACATTTTGTATCACAATTGACTATTTGAGGTTATTCATCGGTTGGGTAAGATTTTCTCACAACGAGTGTATCATTTGTTATCGAAAAATAAGCTCATATGCGTTTATTTTGTTTGAGAAGCTGAATTCTCAAAGATTAAACTATGATACATTTTTTGAGTCTTTTTGACTTTTCAGCGCGATTAAAAAACAAGAATATGCGCTTAATTTCTGATTATAAGAAAAACATTTGCCGGGAGAAAATTCTTCCCTTCCCGCGACTCTTCTGATAAGTCATTTATGATTCGCTTTTTTATTAGTGTAACTGTAACTGATTAATCAATTTTTGGATCACCAAAACTACTCAAAAAAGAATCATCAAGATGATTTAAAAAAATCGATCTTCCAAATGCTAGCAGGTAATCAAGGTACTTTAACTAAAAAAGGCACATTTGTTTCTCATAGTACTTATTTTAAATTAAAAGAATTTTTGAATCACCTTGCCATTATTAAAGTAAACGCTAAACACCGAGTTTTTTTCGGTTTCAGTTTTTAGGCATTTAAATAATATTTCATTACTGCAACCGTTTTCCAACCAATTTGTTTTCTGTGTGTACGTATATGAAAAAGTTCTACAAATTTTTAATTTAACAATGTATCTAATAGCCAGGGAAACCGAAAATATGTAATTACATGTTTTTCTTTGTACGACCGTTTTAGAGCTTCTTGTGAGTTCTGGCATTGATTTTTTAGTGCATATTTTAACTTTTGCATCATGTTTTGCATAAATTAGTCAAAAGATCTTTTTTAAATATATATTGTATATTTTAACTGTTTGAAGCTTTTGAAGAATTCCAATGTTTATTTTGCTAATAATACCACATCATACAAAAAAAAAAGTTTATTACTCACCCAGAGAAAAAACATGTTTAAATATGGTCACCTCCAACCGAACTATTTTTAAGGAAATCTTTCAACATATTATGTTTATTATTAACATATTATTGTCAGCGATAACCATATTGTGGTTAAATTAGGCCTCCATCAAGAAGCCCTAATCATATTATGGTTGCCTCCAAACCTGTTATGATAATAAGTAACTAATATTTGTTAAACACTTACAATAGCATGGTAGGTTTTCAACCATAGTATGTTGCTCTTAGAAAAAAAGGAAAATACTATTGTAAATGTTTAAACAAGTTATTGTCATATTTTACCATAACATTATTAGAGGCAACCATAATATGGTTGTGGGGTCTTGATGGAGGACTAATTTAACCATAAAATGGTTCTCGCTGACAATTATATGGTTGTATTAACCATAATATGTTTAAAATATTCTTTAAAAATAGTTTGGTTGGTCAGTTTGTGGTCACCCATTTAAATATGTTTTTTCTCTGCGTGCTATGTCTAGCAGTATAATAAGTTTTATTTTGTTATATTAAGACCATATTTAATCTCACTAACTATTAACAAAAGCAGTGGTTATGCTTATTTGGTCAAATAATTGATAAGTGTGGCCATAGCTTTACCTGTCCATTGGCTCCAAAAAGCGGATACTCGAAACTTTGTCCGCAAATATTGTGTCGTAGACCTGACCGACTATACATTTTAACTTGTTTATTATATGCAAATATTACAAAAAGTCCTTTAGTGCATATTTACGGTTACGGATATAATTTAAATTCTTACAATTTGTTTGATGACAAAGTTTGAAAACGTTTTGGATTTTGTGTTATGAAATATATTGTTAAGTAATTGATACGATAAATTTAAAAAAAAAGTATTTAATGCGGCAAAACTTATTGGAATTTTGTTTAAATATTTAGGTAACTTTTTCAAAGTTCTTCAAAATAATGAACAACTTTTTTTCTTTGTAAAAATTTCAATATACATATAAATATAAAAAATTTGAAACAAATTAAGATATCGACCCCTTTGCGCGAAATTATCGTATGTTACAAAAACCAAATTTTACAGGACATCCATTTTTCTACTTTTTCTGCTTTCGCTTGCAATATCAAAATGAAAATATACATTCAATTTTTGGAGAAACGAAGTGGAATTCGCCTACAATATTTTGTACGGTGACGTCTCTTTGAATGTAGAACAAGATTGCATCAAAAACTCAATTTCAACGAAATTGGCATATACGATAATTTCGCGCAAAGCGGTCGATATAATGCTGTAAATTTTATTGTTTATGATCCACTTTCATGTGTTCAAATTAAACTTGTTTAATTTGCTTGTCCCTTATAGGCGCTTTTGCCTTAAAACCCAGGGCTTGGTAAAATAAAGAAACATTTTATTCATGAATACAAAACAAATTGCACAGGTGGATTATATTTTGTACAGTATTTTGTGTCTGTACATATACATTCTAAACAGAAATATATGTAAATAACTTTGTGTGCCCTATTTTTAGAAGTAGTATTTTTAATACATTTTACAGTCTGTTTAAAAATTATCAAACAACTGACCTGCTTTATGCTCTTCTTCTAAAAGAAAATCGGTTCTGCACCTTGTGTTTATTCCCTACACCATCATTAGTGAGTAGGGTATTAAGCATTTATGCTCCAGCTTGTAAAGCATTAGGTATTAATCGCAAATCCACATTTTAGCGCATCAAGCTGTTCAAAGTTACTTTATCATTCGTTTGAAGAGTGTCCGTCCGTTTGGATGCTTTGGCCGTCTGTATTTCCATGGGAATCTTTTGTTCAAAAGTACAGGTCGCAATTTATGCGATTATTTATTAAAATTTGGTATCTACGCTTCTATTGGTCTATGGACGAAATCTATTAAATATAATATAAAAAGAATCTGTCCATTATTTCATGTTGCTCCTTTACAAATGTCCCTCTGGATTAGAGCAATGATACCCAGTTAGCATTTGTAATCGTGTTATGGTCTACTGGGAATCTTGTGAAAAGCGTTTTTAGTTGTCGACGAATGCATTTTTTAATCTTGGAGGATTACACACACGGGAGAAACTGTTAGCTGATTCCTCTGTGAGATACTTCAACACTACAGAGAAAGACACCTTAGCGTTAAACTTTTTGCCCAACTTAATGAAACATTTCTTTGTTTCAGTGTTGGACAAATTCAACCATGGAGAGGTGCACAATTGGGCAGCGCGTTAAGATTGTTGAAGCTTTTTACGAAAATGGGCGTTGCAATCAAAATGCATTTCTTGCCACTTCGTGATTTTTTCAATTATGTCTCAGAGTCGTTGAAAATATGGACCATTAGATAGAATTTTGCCACCAAAGCCGTGGCGAGCATTTGGGCGATATTATGTTTTTTCGGTTTTATTTTCAATCAACATCGTTTGTATTGAAGAGCGAATTATTTGAGATGTGTGTCAAGATGAGGTTACGAGTCCTTCAAAAAGCATGTCAAAAATCTTATGATGCTCATGTAGGGACTATCTTACAACTCGTGGAAATGCTCAGCCGTATAATTGTTATATGATTTTTACAGAGAGTAAAAAAACTTCAGTTGATTATTCTTTCATATCAGATAAGCAAGGTGTAACATTGTGGATTTGTTACACTTTTATGTTACTATTTTAAGCGTAATCACATTACCACATTTGATGGGAATCAGTAACGAAAGCGATTTTGAGGGAAATTTTATTCACGATAGGTGCGAATCACTAGTATGTCATGTTTAAATTTTGGATCGATTGATCCAAAATTACCCACGATGTGTATATATTTAAGTACTTTAACAAAATTTGGTGAAAGTACATAAACTTTTAAAAAAATTTAAACGTGTCAAGTATAGACTACACCTTTTCCAATTGTAATTCAGAAAGCGTCAACTGTAATTCAGAAAGCGTCAATTGTAATTCAGATTAGTCAGTTGTAATTCAGAAAGCGTTAATTGTAATTCAGATTAGTCAATTGTAATTCAGAAAGCGTCAATTGTAATTCAGATTAGTCAGTTGTAATTCAGAAAGCGTCAATTGTAATTCAGATTAGTCAGTTGCAATTCAGAAAGCGTCAATTGTAAATCAGAAATTGTCAATTGTAATTCAG
Source organism: Pollenia angustigena (assembly GCA_930367215.1). Taxonomy (NCBI): domain Eukaryota; kingdom Metazoa; phylum Arthropoda; class Insecta; order Diptera; family Polleniidae; genus Pollenia; species Pollenia angustigena. The sequence continues at coordinate 166,179,299 of OV884056.1, read as the reverse complement.
AAAACATCAATTGTAAATCAGAAATTGTCAATTGTAATTCAGAAAGCAAAAAACTTGCATTAACTATTTATTTTTATTTTTTTATAACAAAAGAAAAAAATGTACACTAAAGAGCTAATATTTGGTTGTATTTTTAAATGCATATATTTATGATTATCAACCGACTGCCATGTCATTCATTGAGGACGCAGAAGCTTGGTGAACTGTACAGTGTTGCACAGCACTAGCGCAATCACCCCCAGTTATGGTATTTGTTGCATGATCTATAATTTCCTCCAAGTAGATCAATCTTTGTTCTATCACGCCAGGACCTGCAACGTTTGGAACACGAATGTTGCTTTTGGCATAGGCTTTAACTTTGGACCAAATATTTTCAATGGGATTTAGCATTAGAGAGTAGGGTCCGAGCCGCAAAAGAGATGCTGGCGTACTATTGATTACTCTTTCAAGGTTTGAATGACAAGGTGCGTTGTCAGCAACAATCACCAAATCTTCCAGCAGATTACCCATATCTTGCCACTTTTGCATTAATGTAATCACCCAGTCATTTGCTAAATGTGCAGTAAATTAACCCCTTCTACGTTCCACGTGTACGATTCCTGTAGTTGAAATTGCTCCTATTAAATGTATGTTAGGACCTCTTGATGCTGGAAGGTGTTGCACTGCTCTATCCCCAGCTCTTGCACGGCCTCTCTTTCGACGGCAAAACAAATTAAAATTGGTTTCATCCATCCAAACAATTTGCTTTCCATGCTCTTTTCCTTTTATTTGCCTCAGAGTTCATTGTAACAGGTTCAAAGTGTACTTGTTTTGTAGTGAACATTCTGCCTTCTAAATAATTACCTATTGTTGACACAGATAATGATTTGTTGAAATGACTTATAATCTTTTCTTTAAGCTGCATTAATGTTATGGTAGAGTCTTCTTCTACCCACGAAAGCATCAAATCAATTTCATCATTAGAAAGGATTTTTGGCTTTGTACCACCTTTTGGCAACATTTCGGTATCACCAGATTGGATCCAAGAATATGCGGTCTTATATTTAATTCCTAGTGATGTAGCCAAACCTATCCAATCTTCACCTCTGTTAGCACAATTAACTATTCTTTTACGGTCTTTTGCACAATGTTTTTTATATTTTTTTCGTTCAATTTCATCTTTTTCACTATTGTCACTATTGCTCTGCAGATTGGACAAGCACTATCTTCAACATCCGTTATGGGCTGTGCGCACTTCTTGTGAAAGAAATGTAGGCATGGTAGCAAGCGTATAACTGAATTCCTTGTCATAACAGATTGGCAAATTGCACAATTATCCTTAAATTCCATTTTTTTTTTTTATTTATGTCAATATTACGTTTTAAACTGTTTAAAGTTTTAAATGGACTATGTATTTACATATACATATTTAAATGGATTCAGAAATTTTATTTTTTCCTCTCAAAACTTTTAGTGATTTTTCTTTTTTACATTTATTTTATTCTGAATTACAATTGACGCTTTCTGAATTACAATTGACAATTGCTGATTTACAATTGACGTTTTCTGAATTACAATTGACAATTTCTGATTTACAATTGACGCTTACTGAATTACAACTGACTAATCTGAATTACAATTGACGCTTTCTGAATAACAACTGACTAATCTGAATTACAATTGACGCTTTCTGAATTTCAACTGACTAATCTGAATTACAATTGACGCTTTCTGAATTACAATTGACTAATCTGAATTACAATTGACGCTTTCTGAATTACAACTGGAAAAGGTGTAGTCAGTGGTGTAGAATATCATATATTTGGGCTTATCCGAATATATTTTCCCACTTGTTATGCCCTCTACCACTAGTGTACAATAAGAGTATACTAAGTTTGTAAAAAATATATACATATATTCTTAGTCAAATTAACTATGTCCATTTGTCTATCCGATTATTAATTTAAAAAAAAAGAACATTTAGGGAGTCAAATTATTTTTAGTTCTCCTAAGTAGCACATTATTTTTAGACACAAATGTGGAACTAGCTTTCAAAATAAACAAATAAAAATTATATTTCTGTAACAAAATCTAATAAAAATTGTAGTTAAATTTACATAAATATTGGTTTTTATGACTAAAAATCATACTACGGAAATTCGAGAAGATCGAACTATAATTTCCATAGTTCCCATACTAAACCCACCAGAAAACACATTAGCACGGCTAAGATCGTATAGAAATATGCTGTTGTAGTAAAGTTTGTTATGTCATAGTTTATTTATTTATTTATTTATTTATTTATTTCATTCAATTATGCAATGAACCAAAAATAACACTTGGTGAAGACCGGTGCATTATTTAACATATTTCTCATATAAAAAGTTCAACTAAAAAATGTGACTTAATCTAAAGCTTATAATTTTTTTTTTTTAACTCTCGGTGGAGGGTATCAAAGAATCGACACAGCCTCATATTAACTTTAACTTTTTTTACAATAAATTTTGAATTTTATTCAAGTAGTCAGTGAGTTTCTATATTTAACGTAAAATCCGGTAGAAATACAAAGCAACATATACATCCTTTTAGTTGTTTTCTGCACTTTAAAAGGTGTCATTACAAAAAGTGTTATTGTAAAGTGGTTAAGAAAGCCAAAACCTTTTTTATAACTATTTGTTCTCGTCATTTTACTACCCGGGCCCTGTTTCTCACAACTTCAAATAAAATACGTTTGAAACAAAAAAAAAATTATACTTTTAGATTTGTAGAAAATGGTAAGTATGTACATAGTTTTTATTTCTGATGGGTAATGTGAAGGGCTGTGTTTTGTTACCACTTCTTTTCCTGCTTGTCCTAGATGATGTCATCTCAATAACAAACATTGAAGAACCAGATGGCATTCAGTGGACGCGCTTTTCAAAACTTAACGATCTTGGCTATGCTGATGATTTATGTCTTTTAGCACAAAGGTTCGAACATATAGAGAACAAACTGAAGGCTCTCCATAACAACGCTCTCAATGTTGGTTTGAGAATAAACTGGCGGAAAACCAAACTAAAGAGAATTAACACCACCAATACCACCTCTCTAACTCTCGATAATAATACCATAGATGATGTACAATCTTTCTGTTACCTTGGCTGCACAATCACAACGAACTGCGGTGCAAACGAAGTCGTTTCTGCGCAAATCAACAAGGCCGTCATGCCATGCATTGTTTAAAAAAAGTATGGGTATCATCCGACATATCAACACAACTGAAGACCAAGGTATTTAACACATGTGTGAAACCTATACTTCTATACGGATGTGAAACATGGGGCCTTTCCAAAAGCGACATACGACGACTGCAAGTTTCCACTAATCGTTGCTTACGAAGGATTATTCAATGTTTTTGGCCCAACACAATAACTAACGCTGAGCTGCTTCGAAGCACGAGCCAACAGCCAATCTAGTGCGACATCCTGAAAAGGAAATTTGGATGGATTGGGCATACACTGAGATCCGATAACGAGGTAGCAAAGGCAGCGCTGCAGTACAACCCCCAAAGTTCTCGGCGTCGTGGACGTCCAAAAACCACTTGGCGAATCGCAACCATTCGTGAGCTGACAATTGCAGGGTTTTCATGGAACGAGGCATTAAGAACAGCCCACAACAGAGTCCGTTGGAAGTCATTAATTGAGACCGTTTGCTCCTTGCTAGAGAATAACGGACCATCATCATCAATGTCAAATGTACATTACATACCATCATGTGATCATGTAAATTATAAGCCTTATGTAAAGCTCTAATTTTGACATACACATGAAATCACATTTGGGTAGAAAATTGACATTCCACCAGACAAACACACATAATGTAAGCATAGTCCATTCGGTCGGTCCAATTTTTGCATGTTTTTTGCAGTGCATTTGGTCAAACGGCGTCAATGCTGGCTTGATTGAATATAAGAATCCATTACTTCAAGATTTGGTGGTTGCCAGCATAAACGAATGACTTAACATAGCCCCTTCAAAAGTGAACCGTGAACAGGATCACTTCTTGCTTATTTCGAAAGAGTGTGTAGATCGCACCAAGCAATCAATTTTGATGGATGTAATGGTGATTTGTTAGTTAACGGCTTGTGGATTGTTTTGCTCCAAAAACAGTCATTTCGTTTTATGGCGTAGCCATTTAACCAGAAATGATATCGAAATTATATCGATATCGAGAGAAGTCATGCAGCTAAAAAACGCCGATAAATAGTATGTTGCTTTTAAAATATGGTCACTTCTATGTATTTGTACCAGATAGCATCAAATTTTCTCCAAGTATTAAATGCAGAGTCAACCAACCACACAGATAGCCGCTCGGACGATCATCATTAGATCGATTCAAAAAGAGATTCTGAGACAATCGCTTCAGTAAAAAGTCTTAATACAACCAATATGCTTATGTTCTGCACACATCAGCACAGACGCATGGTGTCGTGGTTATAATTTTAGTAATGGTTAGTAATTTTAAATGGATTACCACCCGTACTGAAGAGTATAAAAACACCTTTCACTGAAAATCCCTTTAAATTCAAACAGTATTACTACAGTTCCTTTTACTACCTGTTGTACATAGTATATCAATTCATTTAATTTTGGTAGTGTATTTAGTTTTTTGATTTTCCACTTCATTGGGTTTCCTTCCTTTTATTCAGTTCTCTTTGTTGTTGCTTCTGCTGGTTTTATTCAGTTTACTTAAAACTCGGAACAACCAGGTTTCCTACCGTCATTCAGTCAAGTTCTTTTGTGCGAGCAATAAAGAACACAGAATCCTTTAAAAATATTGGCTATTAGTAAGGTTTTCTATCCACCTTATTTTATGGTTAATGTTACTCTATTTCTTCTTCTAGCCATTAAAATATTAACGATTTTTGTTGTGTTCATACTTTAAAATGATGTTCTTTGGAAATATTCTATTTTTTATTTATTTATTTGCTCTTAACAGCAAAATGTTTCTATTTTAGCGTTACACTTTTCTATAAAAATTTTTGTTTTTTATGGATGGATATTTTTCGTACATAAAATTTTTTAACGTGTTTTTTTTTCTTTTTTTTTATGATTTTTCAAGGATCGATTATTTATGATTGGAAGTGGAGTAGCTAAAGTAAATGTTTACAAATTAGTTAGATTGAAGTTATTTTGTTGTACATTTTGTTTATTTTTTAAGGGAATATTTATTAGGAAATATATTATGAATAGAAATGTTTTTAATAATAATAATTCAACTTGAATTTTTTTTATGTTTTTTTTTTTAATAATGATGTGCTAAATTCCCAATATTTATTGGCAAATACACTGAATTTTATTGTTTCGGGGAGTTTGTTAGAAAAGAAGTACGCTTTTAAAGAAAATTACTTTTTGTTTAGATTTTTACAATATATCAAACATAATTTTCTACTTTTATATGAATATATGAAAATGATACATTTATTTTATAAAATAAACTTACACCCAAGGATCACCGTATAGAAAAGTGGTGCTAACCGTTTTTTAGGTTAGCTCTGGTTTTCGTGATATACCGTTATTTCGAAAATGGAGGTGGTTGCACAGCATATATTCGCGTAATTCAAAAACGGTTTAGTTTATTAAAATTACTAAAAAAAAAAACAAAATTCTGCAATATTTTCCTTTCCAAAATTTTCTTTAAGAAAGGATGCCCCTAGATGGGTAAAATGTATGACCAACCCCACTTTATTTTTCATCTCAATCATTTATTTCCATTCCTGAAGGGCTTCCATTCAAAATGTTCAATGCAGACTAGAAATATATTGAAGAAAAAGTCCCATGAATGCCCAGGAGTCGCCCCAGTAGGATAAAATGTATAACCGACCTCAATTAGTTGTTTGTCCTTAACATTTTCTCGAGACATACTTGGTGCTTTAATACCATCATGGCTTTATCTCTGATTCAATAGGGAGATAAAGGCTTTTTTATTTTTTTTTTTATTTGAATGGGAGATAAAGAAAATGGCTTTATCTCTCATTTCAGTTCCGGAGACATTCAAGTTAAGTATTGAAATCTAGCTTCGCCTGCGGCCGTGCTTAGGGGTTTTTTCTTCCAGTAGCACGCGGCAGGTGGCTTCTCTGAATAAAGTTTTCCTGCGTGCGTCACAAGAATAAAAAAATGTTTTTCAATGATAACTAAGGATTTTCCCTTTTACAGAATGGAGCAATTATGCCATCATGGCCTTATCTACCATGGTTTTAAAGCTCCCCGCCCCCCCTTGAGACTTCGACTTTTGGGAATAAAATCAAAAGAAGCTAACAGATTTTAATCTTTTATGGCTTGTTACAGGATGGAGGATTTTACAGAATTTTTATTATGCTATATGTCTAAAACAAAAAAGGCTGTAATTTAGGGGCGTGGCAAAAAAATTTTTTTAAGTGCTTAAAACTTAATAAATATGCCCTTTATTCTAGGGCGTGACTGATGAAAATTAAAAACCATTAAAAACCAAAAGTGCTGTATATTGAGGCGTGGCAAAAAAATTGTTTTCCTGTTTAAGAAACTTTATTGACATATCTTTCATTCCAGGGGGTGACTGGCACAACTTTTTTTTCGACCCACCCTAAATTCCGGAAAATTAAAAGGCACAAATATGTTTTAATAGTTTCTTAAATTTTTTATTTGGTTTTTCATAAATACGTAGAAATTTCTATAAAGAGTTTGTTTAGACGTATAGAACTTCCGATAAATTTAAAACTTGTTGTCATACTAATGAAGTGGGTCGATTAATGACCACATTTACACTTTTAGATAATAATATCTTACAAATCGAGCCCGTTTCGTGCTCTGTACGCTCGGACATCGTTGCTGTAGGCGTGAGTGTGACAGATGACTTTAATTGCTTGATCACCAGCCATTATCAGCGACTCGGTCTCTGAGGAAAGATCTTGGCCTACACCCATATTATTTCAACTGGTGCAGGAATTAAAGCCAGCGGACCATCAATTGCGTGGAGTGATCCGTGAATGGGCTAAGGATCAGGCGAAAGTTAAACCATTAAGTCATTCGCTGGCTTAACGGGTATGTAAGCCAGGCCTGCTATATTTGCCGATCTTTTGCGTCTTAATTATCAATTAAAAAATTCCGATTTTTTCATCAACACTTAAAACACACTTTGTTTTATACGCAGAAAAAAAATATTTTCATATATGATTACGAAAATCACATATTTGATTAAAACAAATTTTAAATTTCCTGTGATGACGATTGATAAAAAAGTTTGTAGGTATAGTTATTGAAGCTTTAGTCAACAACCAAGTTTATTGAGTCAATAAAAAAAGTTGTTGCCCAAAATAATTTTTTTTCAACAAAATGTAGACGTGATTTGTTAAAATAAATTGTTGGAAATTTTTAATAAATCAAACAAAATGTTTATCAAATCTTTATTTATTCATTTTTATTTCACTATTTTTATTCTTTGACAAATACACTAAAATTTATTTTAGCCAGATCATCATTCAGAAACCTTTTTCCAAAGACTTTGAAAAAACTAAAGATATTATGCAAATAAAACTGTAAGCAAAAGGGATAAATGGACGAAAGTTGTAAAAATACTGTCTTTACTTTGAATAAAATTATTTCATTATTAAATATGATTTATTGAGTGCTATTCTGCAAACATAAATATTTTCATTGAATCAAATAAAAAGTTTGTTCACTAAAATTTTATTTTTAATAAACTTTGTTAAAAATGTTCTTGATTTTTTTTCTGTGTATATCTGTGTGCCGTCAATCACGCAATTTCTTGTGCACACATGACCTTTTATAGTGAAGACTGCTATTGCCGGTGTTTTGTTCTTGTCAAAACAGCGTTGTTAAAACAACGTTGTCTAACGTCACTGCAGTATTGCCATATAAGTAAACGCCATCTTGATTGTTATTGTTGCTTTTTATATAGATTTTCGTGATAATGAGGATAATTGTTTGAAAACATACCGATTTCTCACCCAAATCATCTGACACACTGATGTAAACTAGCACAATTGTTGCTTTTGGAGATAGCACAATTCTTACGCGACTCTTTAGACTGGTGTGGTTTGCATGCTAAAGGCGTCATCGGCCCATTTTTCTTTAAATCCGAATTCCTTGTCACCATAACAGTAAACGGATTCAAGCGATTTGTTTATTCCTTATGTCATTGCAAATTATTTGTAGGAGAATTTGTTCCAACAAGGTGGCGAAAAATGTCATACAGCACGTGAAGCCATCATCTCGTTAAGCCAAACATTTGGTGACCGTATTATCTCAAGAAATGTATGTGCCTGTAAATTGGCCATCTCGTTCATGTGATTTGATACCTTTGTGGGGGTACGTCATATGTTTGGTCTATGCCAGCAACGATACCTCATTAAGAAGCCAAAATTTGGTGCAATTTTGAAGAAATGAGTTCTGGTATGCTTGAAAAAGTGATTTAAAATAGGACAGATATGGTTATGATCAGCGTGGTACCACCTTTTACCAAGTGCCCCTGTGTATGATGGATCATTCAGTCACACATAGGTTACAATTTAGGTACAAGACCAGAATCTTGTTTAGGAGTTGGAGCTATCTAGTCTCCACTGCATAGTATAATCTAAGCAGTTTCAAAAAGAGAGTCTTAACGATCCTAAGATCAAGCATCAAAGATGCACCAACAACCACCACGTGTACCCTGCAAGCAGAGTCCTTAAACATAAAGTCATGCCGGGTTGTTAGTTTCGGGGGCTATATGACTGTCCGTGGATCCAAAATAACACTTCGAAGGGTGATTTGGTAAACACTCCAGACTCAAGAAATCCGTAAACTTCAAGAGCCCTGTCATCTCAGATGTTCTGGCATCCTAGTGGCATGCCTAAGCCACAGTGCTTCCACAGATTTTCATCGTCCGAATGAAGATATCAACACGACAGACCAAGGCCAGCCATGCTCCTCGAGCCACTACCTCTTCATAGTCCCGAAGGACTCCTGGCAACGATTCTACAACAGGAAATAAATACTTTTCTTCTGATACCCCCAAACTTCTTATCTATGATAAGCTTAGTGTTACCAATACATAGTGCATTTAATTATTTCCAAATTCATTTCATTTATATAAAAGAGAAAATTTCATATATACGACTCACCTTGGAGCTTACTGTAATCATTGGCAGTAATGGGGAATAAATTCGCCCAAGCATGTCAACCGTGTTTCAATGAAATTAGGCCACATGACCAATTTCCTGATTGTCGGCTTTGCAACATGCCTTTACTAAAAGGGGATCCCTCTTAATATTTAACTTAGTCCTAGGACATTTTTATCTAATCATGCTCTATCATTACAAAGAGGTAAGCGGTCCCCTAAGTATTTTTCTACCCTTCCTAAGAAGAGTAGTATAGATACTTGATGTGTAACCCTGTTCCTTAGCAAACTGGAAATACCCAGCTATTTCCAGGAGCCACCACGTGGAGTCGAAACAAGGGCACTTAATGCCGATCTGATTGCAAGGCCCATCAGACTGACATCTTAGTCTCCCAAGCAAAATAGGACAGACAGGATGGCGTTCATAAGGCGGAGTCGCGAAGAAAATTACACTAACTCCAGATGCAGAAAAAACCCCCAAATCGTCAGTGTGCCGCCACTGTGTTTGACGGCATTTTTGTGAACTTTGTACCTATTAGAGCAGCCTCTCTTAGTCTATTTTATACCATACTACCATTTGCTGAGGCGAAAGGTTTCTTTTTTGGAAAATCGAACTAAAAGTTTTTCGAAACTTGGAAATACCACATTGAGACAATATTAATTAAATTTAAAAATCATCAAGCTCGAAATATTCTTCGCGATGATGGCAAAACCCACCTATGGAGAAGAGATACAGAAGGAGTTATCCGAATAGAAGAGCGCTAAATACTTACATGGTATGTGAACAGAAACCGTGATGTGGAAAAGTTTTATCCTGCGCTGGCAGGTCATTAAATATACAATTATAATTAAATTCGATTAATTGTAGTTTGTTCATATTGTATGTATGAAAATTCAAAACATAAATAATTATTTAAAAAATTAGTCATTTATAAGCCCTACAATGAATCTTGCTGTCATTTATATCTAATTTATGGCAGTTTTTCAAAAATCAACTTATTTAAACATAAAGTCATTCCCACTACTTCTTTACCTTTTAAAAAAAAAAAAAAAAAAAGAGTCTTGTCCAACTAAAGAGCGAATTTGTTCAAATTCTTATACACGATTTAAAAATCAGTTTTATCCAAATCAAATTAAATGCAATCATCTCCTCTCAATATTAAATAAAAATTACAAAAATAAAAACGAAAATCATGTCAACATGTTGCATTTGAAAAAGATTAAAGACATTTTAGCTATAGGCACATTTTTCAAATAGAAAAAATTTAAAGCAAAAAGATTTCGAATTACATATATTTGTCACGTCTTTAAAACATTTACGCTAAAATAAACTTTGCCATTAAATGGTGTGGCCATTTTATTTTCAAGGTGTCATGGTTTTTTACTTTTCCAATTAAAATTTCAATTGAATTTCTTCTTTAACGCTTGTCTGGGTGTGTGAAAAAAACTTACACATTTAACGTGACCTAAATTATAAAGTTAAAAATTTCAAAAAGGGGAAAAATTGTGAAAAAAAATGGTATTAATACTACATCGCTGTGAATACACTTATACAATCTAATCAAAAATGTTTCAGTAATACAAATTGTGTACAAACTAAAAAAGTTGAAAAATAGATTTTTTATTTTATGACATTTTTTAAAGGCTTACAAAAAAAAGATGGGATATTTAAATTAGGCAGGTAACGATACGCCTCATATTGGTTGAAGAGTGTCCGAAATTCATTTTCTTCATGTTCGCTGATTTGGATAATTTTTTGGTATTTTGTTGTCAGATATCTGAATACTATGATTCCGTTATATTAGGCTGATATATTTATTATTTGTTTGGAGCAGTGAAGAACACTTTTCAAATCCTATGTACGCGTGCATAGGAATAAAAATATTGCTTGTGTGACGTCGACACATGTACACCATAAACTGTTTCGTACGGTCCGTGGCAATGTACGTTGGGCTGTTGCTTCGTTGTCATTTCGTCAAAGTTATTTAAATCAGTTGCAGATTAGCACTTGTTGATGAGCGTCATTCGGTTTCTGCTACTTCCCACACAAGCATAAATATGATATATAATATGATATGATAATATGATATATGGTTTGGAGAGACACGCAATGCAAATTTAATGTATATTCAATCCTTTGGTACAATCACAGTAAACTTATCATTTGACTTTGTTGTATTGTATATAATTCAGCTGCTCCTACCTGTTCCTTTCCAGAAAAAAACAGTAAAAACTTTAAAATGATTAAGTAACAAAACATGAATTTTCGTTCATGCTTGTTGTTGTTGCCATAATTCTTTACTGTTTAAAATTATTACATAATGTAATTAGGCTTGCCAACCGTACTTTATAATAAAGTATTGTACGTTATTTCGGGTAATTGTACTCTATACTTTATGGGAATAATAAAGTACGCGAAAATACTTTTATCTGGAATTCAAAATAGATTCAGGTTATATTAGTCAGGGTTTTATTAGTCATTAAATTATAATACTTATTGTACAAGTTTTTTTTAGAAACACTTAAGAACAACTAATTAATATTAGTCAGGGCCATTTGTTGATGTTTCTTATATTGGCAGGACATTTTTCGAAAATAATAATCTGACAGCACTATTTCAATAACTGCCTGTTTTTATAAAGCGAGTGCAAAACTCTTTCAAATTACTGCCTGCTTTTAGATCGCGAGCACAAAAGTGACTCGTTTAACTAACATTTAAACCATAATTTCAAAATGTCCATTCCTTAAGGTCGGTTGGAAGAGGACTGGAGGGTGGCTTTGGATTTTTCCTTCTCTGACCATAGTCGTCCTTTAGTCTAAGGTTTGAGAGATCGAAACGGTGTCCGTATAGGAATCCGTGAAGGACGGATTGGGCTTCGTTTTCGGGACTGGTGCAAAGGAACCTTAGGGTTACACGGAACTGGGGGTCCACTCCGACCGGTGTGGAGCAACTGGTGAACAACTTTACGGGGGTATTGACCAGTAGCTTTGAGCGATCATGTCCGTTAAATTTTCCGGGCAGGCGTACACAGCCAAGATGGTGGCCAGACGAGTTGAGAACTCAAAGGTCCACTGTCAGAAGGCTGTTCAATAGAGCGAAGTATACGTGTAGGGAGGAAGATTGGAGTAACTTCAGGTTGAGTTACGGGAGGTAAATACCTTTGGGTCAACAAATCGGCGGGACCCGATGGTATATTTCCGGCGATTCAACAGAATATCGGGAAATCATCACTCCTGTTGTTGGTGGAACTGTTTAGGGTATGTGCTGAACGGGTACATTCCTAGGAGGTGGAGGGAGGTTAGGGTAGTTTTTATTCCCAAGGCGGGTAGAACCGGTCACTCTAAACCCAAGGATTTTAGACCAATCAGCTTGTCCTCTTTTCTCTTGAAGATGTTGGAAAGACTGATTGATCTATATCTGAGGACGAAGATTGACGCCGGCATCGTCAGCGGCGCTCAACACGCCTACCTTAAAGGTAGATCTGTTAAGAGTGCGTTGCATGATGTGGTTGGTTATGTGGAGCGGGGTTTGCGAACCAGGAAATACACCTTGGCAGCATTCCTGGACATAGAGGGCGCCTTTAACAATTTGAGAATAGAGGATATAAGGCAGGCACTGGTTGACCTGGGGGTTTCGTTCTTCTTGGTCGAATGGATAACTAGGGTGCTTAGCAGCAGAGTTATTCACTCGGACTGGGGAAACGAACGCTTAATGAAATCGGTGACTAGGGGGACCCCACACGGGGAGTTCTCTCTCCCTTATTGTGGCTCTTGGCCGTCAATGTCGTTCTGAGACGTTTTGACAGAATGGGTCAGAAGGTCGTGGCCTACGCGGATGATGTAGTGATATTGGTGTCGGGCAAGTTTCTGCCGACAATTAGCGACATCATGCAAGGGGCGCTGGGTGAACTGTCGGCTTGGGCGAGTGATAAGGGACTGGGAGTTAATCCGAAGAAGACAGAGTTAGTTCTTTTCACTAAGAGGTACAAGGTGGAGGAGTTTAGGCAACCGGTACTGGGAGGAGTGGAGCTTGGACTATCTGATAGTGCTAAGTCTCTGGCGGTTTTTCTGGACAGCAAGCTGTCATGGGGTAGGAATACTCAGGAGAGACTCAAGAGGGGTCTCAATGCCTACTATGCTTGCAGATCATCGATAGGTAGGAGCTTGAGACTCCGGCCGTCAGTGGTGGGATGGCTGTACACTTCGGTGGTTAGACCCATTCTTACGTATGGATGCTGTGTTTGGTGGGAGTCATTGAGATTGGCTAGTCGTAGAAACCCTCAGGCTGCCCTGGATGTAATTCTACATCTTCTGCCTATTGAGCAGTATGTGATGGGAATGGCGGCCAGGAGCATTCTTAGACTGATGGAGTTAGGATTGGCGAGGAATGACACGCAGGGTCACTCACGGATCCTGAGTGAGATTGAGGCTGGTGGGTGCTCGCTGCTGGGCAGAAGCAGGGTCTGCGTTAGGACCATGATAGGAATGATCACGGGCCACTGTATGATAGGCAGGATGGCGGGGAGGATGGGATCCAAATTGTCGGATATATGCAAGCTGTGCGAGGACCCTGAGGAGTTGGAGACAGTTTAGCACTTTCTGTGCCACTGTCCCAGTCTGCAGGGTAGTAGGCTGAAGTGGCTGGGCAGTAGATTCCTGGGCGAATGGGGATGGCCTGGCTGCGCGAGAGGAGACTGGATGCTAACCGCACGTAGGGCGAATTTGGTTTGAGTAGGATTTCTCTTCTGGATCTGCCTTGTGCTTTCGCTGATTATTTCACCTACTTTCTGCCTTCATATAGCTATCTCTAATTAAGGCGTCGCAATGGACAGTATTGGTCTCTGGGTGAAGGTGTGAAGCAGACTTCACACCGGCCTTTCTACCTACCTACCTAAGGGAGCTCCCATACAAAATGTTTAATACAGACTAGAAACATATTGAAGAAAACGTACCATAACAGCCAAGAAGTCGCCTTAACAATTTCTCGAGACTTACTTGCCCCTTTTCACCACTTCTTAAAGGGCTCCCATACAAATATTGCGTTTTATGAAATTTTTAAATTAATTAAAATTTTTCGACTTTTGTGAATAAAATCAAAAGTTGGTAACAGATTTTAATCATTTATAGCTTGTTTTGTTTGAAGCTTTGTTTTTTATACATATGTCTGGAAAAAATTAGAAGCATAGCTGTAATTTTTTATAGATTTTTAACAAACAAAAATTTCGAAATTTTGCTAAAAAATTATTTTTGTTGCCAAAAAAAAAATAAAAATATGTTTCTAAAACGACTGCGTTAGATTTAATGTTTAAAGGAAATTTTATTGCGGATTTTCGTTTTTTTTTAGTAATTTCAATAAACTGAAACGTTTTTGAACAGGTATTTGATTCAGCGTACCCGAAATAGGTTAAAGCGCCAGTTGCCCGGCTTGTCTCAAAAAAGTGTCAAATTCTAGCATAGTGTAATTGTTTGATACCCTTGAATAAATATGTAATTGTACTTTATATTTATCCTGTGTACTTTTTTTCTTAACCTTTAATAATCAATGTACTTTAATTGTAGCAAAAAAAGTTGGGAACCCTAAATGTAATATACATACTAGTCGTTAGTGTTAATTGTTATATATTTCTTTGTTGAAAAAAGCATAAGCTTTAATTGAATTTGAATTGTTGTTCGCTGATACTGTTTGATAACAACAATAGAAGATCAAGCAGAATTATATGCGAAGAAATGAAAGTGTAGCCACTAATGAAGACGCAATGCATAATCTTTTGTTGGCTTCAGACCCATTTATAAATAGATTTCGCTCAAAGCTACAATCAAAAAATTGGAGTACGATAATGATGTTAAAAAATTATTAAAAGACTATGCTTAAATTACTTATTCGTGTTTTTTCTACGGGAGGTATCAGGTATGTAGTATATATTTTCAGGAGCCCATTCTACAATGATAATATTTACAACACAACAACGCAACTCCATATCTTGATATGAGAATAATTAGAGAAGGTCTGGATGCCTGATAAATTTTAATTCACGACAACCTTTTAGGCAAAAGATAAATACAGCATTGTAGTGTGGAACTTTATTAAAGTTGTTTCTAAATATTATTTTATTTTTGTTTTGTGTCGTTGCCAGATTTAATAAACTGAAAGTCCCAGACGAAGTTGGAAAATACCAACGAAACAGGATAAAAATATAAATAAATAATCTCTTATTAAAATACAAATGACCTTGAAAGCCTGTTTAGATAAATTCTAAGAAAATTATAATAATATTTATTTTTTGTGAAAATTGAGTTGTTGCATTAAAAATCAAGGGAGCTATGCCACTTTTTCAATACAAGCTGTATGGGAAATGGTCGTAAAGTGTCATTGTCCTCCGACAACTTCTTCTATTTTGAGCCGCTCGTTCTATGAACCTCAACCTATGTGCGCCTTTTGCCGATACGATGCCGATACCTATACTCAAGGTACATGTTGAACATAAGAGTTTCTATACAAAGCAACAACACAACTATAAAATATTGTTGACTTTGTTTTTGCTTTAAATAGCGGAGTTTAATATTACCCTTGCAAAAGAGCAAATACAAAATATCGTAGCACTTTAATAAAATCTAACGGAAACTCTGTGTATTTTGTTAATGGATTTAACAAAATAACTACTATATTTTGCATTTGCACTTTTGCAAGACTGATGCTGACCTCCCCTAATGTAATTTTTAGTGTTGCATTGCTGTTTACACAATTAATGTTACATTGTAAAGAATATTTACAATTATTTATCGATTGTACTGATGTGTATAATAAATAAATTATTGATAATGGGCACTCCCAAAATAATGTTATGAGATTAAGATTCACGCAAAAGTTCAATATTATCTAGAAATTAACATCTACGTTATATTTTTTCGTCTAAAAGTGATCTTGCGGAGGGTGTTTATATGAATAATATGGTTAAATCTGGACGTACCAACACACAATTCACACGGAAAGTGGCTGTTATAGAAGTTATCGTCGCCAAATGTTATATTTATACCAGCATATCCAAGGAGTTAATGGTATTTAAAGCTTTTTTTTTGAGGAGTAGTATAGCTATGTTTGAATGTATCGATTGCAAAAACATTTCGTAAGAAAAATTTAAAATTTAATGTAAATGACAGAAAGATTTTTGTACGAGAGTTATATGGAATTATGGACCGCGTCTCACAATGATTAATTGGCACCATTTCTGTTATGCACATAGGCATAATACCCTCTCCAACCTTCATGGTGTAGGTATCAAAACAACAACGCGATTATACTGAGGTGTGAGCTAAAAATAAATATATTGGCTTTACACCGACCTTTAAGTGTACCTATCGATTTAGTTTGTTTGCCTGGCTGGCTGTCTGGCTGCGATTCCGTCGACTGCTGGCCATACAAGTAATTATATATTATTATAATGTTGTACTAGTTATTATAATAGAACAACATAAATCTTAACTTTTTTTAAGAAATTTATGTGTTAAGTACATTATTGTGCATAAGCCCTTAAATGAGGTCGACTCACGAAAATAATTTTAAAGAAACCGCAAATGATTTAGGGCATTATATTATCTAACATAGCCGACTTTAAATTCTTACCTGTTTTTTCAGATGTGCTAAAATGTTACTCGTCGTTAAGTGTCAATGAAACATCTTGAAAAAGATGAGAAAATAATTTGCAATCTAAGAAAAATAAAAACTGATAGTAAAATAAAAACACCTCCTTCCACATGTGTCTCCAACTTTATTCCAAATTCAATTTATTTAATTCTATTTTTATGAAAAATGGATTTTTTACAAATATTATTCTTGAAAATGAATTACTTGCAATGTCAAATAAATTTAGCGCCTTTAACAAATGATTTTATTGAAAAAAATATAAAAATAATTGGTTTATTTTGCAAACAAGTTGTGTCATTTTAATGGAATTATATTTTCACATGTGATTAATGTCTTAATCATTAATATCACTCATCCGCCACCGCATACACATAAATCATTTGGAGAATTATTTTTTTCTTTGTGTGTATGTACAAATTTATAAATAAAAACACAATTGTTAACAATTACACAATAATTGTAAATAATTATATTTGAATTTGTTAGTACTTCTGAGAATTATTTTTCTATATTAAATGCACTCATTAATGATTGATCAATTATGACTTTTAAAGTACTTAACGCAATTAATTTTCAAAGTGTTATTAAAGGCTAGTTAACACTATCACACAAGTCTTACATATTTTGAGGAAAATACAACCCTGTCATGATAAGTTGTTATTGTGTTTTAAAAGTTTTCAAACAATAATTAGATCAGGGATAAATTTTCATCAAATATGTAAGACTTGTGTGATAGTGTTAACTAGACTTAATTAATATAAGAACTTACATTTTTAAAATAAATTTATGATTGGGTTTATTAATAAAACATAACAATTCAAGTAATTTCGTTTTATCTGGGTTTAGAACCACTGCAAGTTAAAACGTTTTTAAGGTAATTAATTAAATGTAAGAATTTTAGGTAAGAATGTACATAATTTAGTGTTTGGTTTAGGTTTTTGCACGGCTGATAAAATCCTAAAACACCTAAAACATACTCGCCCCAAGTTTTGAATAGATTCTAATAATTTTTTAAATAATGCTCTTGAAAGTACTATTTATCTAAGAAGATCATTTATTCAGAGACTAAGTAAAATCATTTCTAACTGTAACAAAGACAAAGCTTGTTTAAAATGGTACGATTCGGTCTATAATTTTGCAAGCCCCATAAAAACTTCATTACGGAATAGAGTCTTAGTACCCATGAATATTTTATTATAATTATATTAAGATCAAATTGCAATCTTAGTAATAAAGTTAAATTTAATTGGAAGACTAACTATGATCAAGTCTATACAAATATCTTATTATACAACTTTAAATGTTGCTATTGATAAAAAAAAAAAATTGGCACCGAGATACGTCTCCCATAACAGCGATTATGTCTTATCAGGCGTATCGAATCCAACTTTGGAATCTGAATATAAATACCCTTCTAAGGTGCTGCAGAATGGTTGCGTATGCGGATGACGTTGCAGCTGTGGCTATGGGTAAAGATCCCAGACTATTGTCTGAACTTATGGGGTCCGCATTGGACGTCCTAACAAAATGGTGCCAAGTATGTGGGCTGGATGTAAATCCTGCCAAAACAGAACAGGTTCTTTTCACAAGGAAATACAAAATTCCAAAATTTTATACCCCGAGGATAAAGGGGGTCTCACTGGAACTATCCGACAGTGCCAAGTATCTTGGGCTAATATTGGACAGCAAACTGAACTGGAAAATGAACACCATTTCCAGCACAACTAAGGCGGCAACTTCATTATATTGCTGCAAAAAGGCCATTGGCCTGAACTGGGGAATTAACTAGAGAAATGTATACTGGCTATACGAATGTGTCATTAATCCTATTCTATTCTACAGGGCAGCTGTTTGGTGGCCGGCGCACAACGTGAAGAGCTAGCTTTGAACGTACAATGAGAATAGTGGCGATAACGGTAGCAGGTGCCATTACAACAATCCCCTCTAAGACATTGTTTACGATCCTGAACTGGTTACCACCAGACATTTTGGCGAAAAGGCTAGCTGCGAACACGGCAGTAGGACTTAGGGCCACTGGAGCATGGAGAGATTGCAATATCGGACATGTTAGAATACTGTTTAAGATAAATTGGCGCATGGAAGTTGATTATGTCACACCTGAGCAAATCTTTGATCCGGGCTTCACCATAAGCATTTTGGATAACATGGTTCACTACGATGACCAACAAATTCCCGCGAATGTGATTCAGATATTCACTGATATGTCTAAAACACTGTACGGCGAAGGCACTGGCATATTCTCTGTATTCCTATTAGGCTGCCGGATCACTGCATTGACATTCAGGCCGAAATAATGGCCATCTACACAGCCGCGAGACACATTTGGTATGGTGAAATATCTGGCAGGGATATTCACAACGGGAACTAATTATTGCACACATGTGAGCTGTGCTTAATAAGGGCTGCCAATGGAACCTAAACTTAAAACAACTTTGTGCTGGTAGATACAGAATTGATAGTAGATAGAAGGTCCCATGTGAACCCCCTCCAAAAATCACGTTTAGATTTCTTGGTAATATTCAATATAAAAAACTCCTATTAAAGTTTGTATGATTGCTAATACGTCCCAAATACGTTTTTTTTTTGTAAATCATATAGCGGGCTTAATTATATCTTATTTTCACATAATAAAAATCTGAATATCTTCTTCTTTATTTGCTGCAATTGCATGTTTTTCCATCTGACACCAATGACGGCAGATTCAGTATAAGTATCCGTTTTAGTTAGCCAGTTTTTCACTTGATTAGTATTTTTTTATATTTATAAGATTGTTTTGTTTTTTCTTTTTTGTAACATAAAAAAAATTGCATTTTCACACAAACTCTTTTTAAAATCTTCAAACCAAATCAAATTTTATTTTTTATTATTACTTCTAACTATCTAAAATGATTTATGAGGCGGTAAAGAAACATTTACATATAAAAAAATGTTACTCTTAATTTCGAATTTTTATGGCTTTGCGAAACTACAATAAAAATGTGAATGTATGTATATTCCAAAAATTTTTTTAATTTTACTTTTATTGGTCGAGTGTACCAGAATTTCGGCACTTTAAAAAAGAAACAGTAAGAGAATGTGAGTGACATTGAAACATTTGTTCATATTGAAGTCAAATAGTTACCTTTAAAACAAGTAAAAGTGAGGTATTCGTCTGTGACGAATCTTTGATAACCTCCAGCTGGATTAGGAATATTTATGTAAGTAGTGGTTTTTACGTGGGATATATAAATTATAAGCCATTTTTATAAAAATTGCCATCAGAGAATTATAATTCTTTGCGGTTTTAGGAGTATAAAGTTGTTTTCAGAAGGGCATTTGACCTATTGTAAATTTTAAATCGATCATTACAAAATTCGCTAGAATAACTTCTATTGTTCCTTAATTGGATCAAATTTAATTGCAGTAATATCGGGTTATTTTTTAGCTATTATCTTTTTGCCAACACTGGTTTAAACAGCTGACGCACGTTTCGTGTTTTGTTTCACTGTCAAACATCTACAGTTTGGTCTATAATTTAACCATGAATCGTCTTTCAAACGAACAACGCTTGCAAATTATTGAATTTTATTATCAAAATGCGTGCTCTGTTAAGAAAGTTCATCGCGCGCTTCTTCCATTTTATGGTCAGTTTAATCGACCCATTGAAGCGACTATTCGGGCTATTGTGACTAAATTTCGCACCAAATTTACATTGTTGGGCATTAAACCACCAACACGCTTATGTAGAGTGCGAAGTGAAGAAAATATCGCAACTGTATCGGCCAGTGTTAATGATGACCATCAATAGTCGATTCGTTGCCGTTCGTTACTCAACAACGTGGAAAATTTTGCGGAAGGATTTAGGTGTGAAGCCTTTCAAAATACAGGTGGCGCAAGAATTAAAGCCGAACGACCTACCGCAACGTAGAATTTTTGGTGAATGGGGTCTTGGAAAGTTGGCCGAAGATCCACATTTTTATCGACAAATTGTGTTCAGCGACGAAGCTCATTTTTGGCTCAATGGGTACGTTAATAAGCAGAATTGTCGATTTTGGATTGAAGATCAGCCAGAAGCATTGCAATACCTACCAATGCATCCAGAAAAAGTCACAGTTTGGTGCGGCTTATAGGCTGGTGGCACCATTGGACCGCACTTCTTCAAAGATGATGCGAATCGTAACGTAACTGTGAATGTTGAGCGCTACCGTGAGATGATATCCAACTTTTTTTGCCCAAAAGGCAAGAGTTTGACTTGCATGACATGTGGTTTTTAACAAGACGGTACCACATGCCACACAGCACGC
The DNA here is from genome assembly GCA_930367215.1 of Pollenia angustigena. Lineage (NCBI taxonomy): Eukaryota > Metazoa > Arthropoda > Insecta > Diptera > Polleniidae > Pollenia > Pollenia angustigena. The sequence continues at coordinate 166,158,239 of OV884056.1, read as the reverse complement.
TTTACAATATACTTATTGAGAGGTGAGTTTGGTGAACATTTTGTTTCACGTTCGGGACCGGTCAATTGGCCGCCTAGATCGTGCGATTTAACGCCTTTAGAATATTTTTTGTGGGGCTATGTTAAAGCTCATGTCTATACACACATGCCCGCTTCAATTGACGCATTGGAAGACAACATTGAAGCATTTATTCATGAGATACCGGCCGAAATGTTGGAAAGAGTATGGCAAAATTGGACTAAGCGGATGGACCATTTAAGGCGCAGTCACGGTCAACATTTGCATGAAATAATCTTCAAACATGAAATTATATGGACCGTACTATCGATTCAAATAAAGATTTCATGAATTTTTCTGAATTTTATGTGCTTTCTTTTAAACTCTCCTATAGCTCTTAAAAATCACCCTTTACAACTTTTTTAGCATTACTTATTTTTATATGGGATCTTTGGTAAAATATGAACCGACTATCACAAAATTTTTAGGGTACTTGCTCCACATTTGAGTCAAAACTGTTTTCCTTCTAAACTGACTGTGGTCAACTTAAATCCCAAACTCTATCCTTAGCAGCATAGAAACAATGTGACATCCAAATTGTTCTTTCCTGTTGGATCTTTCGAAAGTGAGCTCGTTTGTAAAAGACAGACAGACGGGCATGACTTAATCGACTTACCATTACTCAAGAATCCTGAAATAAATACTTTTTGGGTTCTAAGATGAATATTAAAAAAGTTTCACACGGATGGACACACTTAAAAGTGGTGGAGGGTAAAGAAGGAAGCTTAACTTTCGCTTTAAGTACAATATTTTTATTGTTTCTTTTTACACCATTAATTTTTATTAAAATTATTATTATTGCTTTTTTCTTTTGAAAAAAAATTTACTTCATTATATTTTAAATTTATTAAAAAATTTTTTTTGCTTTTAATGTGTGTAAAAAACGTTTAGACAGCAGCAAAAACAAGCTAAATAAAATGAAATTAATTAAATTTTATGCTTAAGTTGTAAATGTTTACGATTAAAGTAACAGATGAAACAAATAATTTTTATACCCTTTACTACCACAGTAGCTTGTCAGGGTATTATGCGTTTATGATGGTGCTTGTAACACCCGAAAAGGACCAGACTCATATTCAGCTTCTTAACATCATTACCTGAATCGTTTTGGCGATAAATGTTCCTATATTTATGTGACTTATTTGAAAAAAACTTATTTGAAAAAATTAAGCAGATATGTAAAGGGCAATTCCACGCATAAGTCCACCACAAATGGAAAAAATTAATTTCTGATTTCGGTTGTAAAAATACTTAAGTATGGTGGCAACATTATGTTACTTTTAAGTTTTTATAGTTGCAACAATTTTTTGATATTTTTTTTATTATTATTATTTTTTTTTTCTAAATTAGAATTTAAAAAAAAATAAATTTTTTTAGTTTTTGCAACATTTATATCTCTTATTTCTAAAAAGGGTTTGTTTTAAATTATTTTAGTTTCAAAGTTGGTTTCTAACTTAGTGATTTCCTTAAGATTGTGTTAATATTCAAAAATAGCATTTCATTAAGTACATTTTGTTACATCTTTCAAATAATTTTAGAGTTCCTTTTTTATGCGCTGTGATTTCAATTCCAATACTTACTTTTTTACTACACAAAGTGAGTGTAGTGTCGGTCACGTTTTGGGCTGTAGTGTTATTTTACTAATAAATATTTTTTTTTAAAAACTTACCTTTTTTATTCCAGCATTTTATATAGTTTGTTTCTTGAACTTTCGATAAAAACACAAATTAAAGTTATTACGAAAGTGCAGAGGAAGATTATTGAAGTTTAAAAAAATCTCTCGAAAACGACTTCCTTTTGCATGTAGTGTCAGTCACGTTTATATTTTACTAAAAAAATGATATTTCAAAATATCATTGGTTACCATTGTTTTCTCTATCAGATAATTGTTGAAACTGCTACATAGCCATGTTTAAGTTGATACTAAAAAAATATTACTTATCGTAATATAAGAAAAAACAAAACGCAAATTGTGTCAAATGTAGAGTCAGTCACATATGGATAGTTCCAAAGTGTTGAACGTGACAGTCGTACGTATCAAAAATGCAATAACATTTTAAACAAAAAATATTTTAACGTTTTCTTAACCCTTAAATTATGGCACTAAGAAAGCACTGTTATCTATGCTAAAGCTTATGGAGGGCGAGATTCTAGGTCGAAGATAATGGCAAAAGAAGTAGCGGTTCGAACGTGAAAAAAACAGAAGTATTTTTTTGGCCATGTATAAAAAGGCGTAATTCAGCGAAACCTGGCACAATTTTTTAGTCAAACTACTTTCAGAACTTTACGTAGCAATATTATATTAAAATGTCTTGGTTTGATTCCAAATCTTCTGTACTTTCTTTTTTTAAGCCAAAATCTGGGTCGATACGTGACATTTCGAACTTGAACTGAATAATGATCAAAATAAAATAAAAAGCTTTTAATAACTTTTAAATTTTCGGTCACGGTGGACGTTTTGACGGAAATGCCCATATGTAATTGCCCTACATATCTTTTTGCCCCTTAAACGTCTCCTAGGAGTATATTGGAGTGATCTTGAGAATCAGGTGCAGAAACAGGCAGAATTCAAAATTGATAGATCTCTTGAGACCGCAGAGGACCAGATCGGGTATTCCGCACCTGGTGTCTCGGCACCGGACTGACTATTGGTTGAGGTCCTCGGACGTATAGTTTTTCTAAAAAAAAAAGTTCTTTTCGCAACGAACTTGCGAACTTGGTCACTCTTGCTTGAAAAAGTGCTCTTTTCAAAACCATTTATTCTCCGGAGGGGATTCTTTCAGGGGTCACCTGGTAGTTGTGGTTTAAGCCCAAATCGTGGAAAGGGAGATCCTGAAAAACTGGCATGAAGGCTGATTTTTCACCACTTGTGGAAAAGGACGGCCTGTTTGACGGATTATCTTTAGGTGCTGTTAATATCCAACATAAATTGCTGCCATATTTCCAAAAGCAGCGGAGCTAAGATGACTGGCTCCAACTCCTAAGCAAGGGCCAAGTGTAATTCTGCCGGATTAAACACATAATACCACCAACACGGCAAGTGCGTAAGTAAATGGGACAAGTAACTGTTTTGTTAACCTTATGTTTACTACTGAAAATTCAATTAAACAACGGTGTTCTTTTTTAAGGTCAATATCGGGATGAACAACATAATATATTTCTTTATTATTCGCGTTTTAGCGATCACAAAATTAAAATTATTATAGATTTACAATCGGCAAAGGCGTAAATATGCAAATGCATGTTATCTTTTGCGACCAATCGAGGAAGCAACAATCCATTTTAGTTTAAAATTATATTTCCCTGGACATATCCTTTTGATAGTTAACAGGAACTCCTTAACTTGCACGTGCTTAATTCTATTAGAATCCATTTATATTTGTGCTTTATTTTGGACATGAGGTCAAAGAATCCGATATAAACAAAGTTAACGAATTTGCCTATTTTTAATGAAAATAATTGCGAATTTTTAAAGGAGATAGTTTCACATTAAAACACAAACATCGGACAGACATAGACGATTATATCGGCTAAGAAAGTAATTAAGTTGGGTCTATTTCGTTATTAATATCAGCACAAACGTGTTATATCTTCCAGACCTAGAGTGATGTAGGGTATAAATTTACTTAATTTAAACAAAATATAAAAATACTACAACAGCCTACCAACTAATTTAATTAACTTATTTAATTACAAAATTTTATTGTGAGCTGAACATTTAGACCTTTTTATAAAATGCCAATCCTTTGTTTAACTTGATTTTTATTACTGTAGAACGTCCTTATGAAATTGATGACATTAAATTTAATTTCAAGACTTGCTCCTTAATTCGCAGGTATCTATTTAGAATTTAGCAAATCCCAGATACTTTCCTTTCCTTTATTTTTTTTTTTTTTTGACAATGACCTTCATTCTTATAACGAACAGACCAAATACCATAAAAAAACAACAATAATAAAATGAAACTGAGTTACATTTAAGCTAAGCAATTTTCCTGCATTAACAAATTGTCCGAAATAATACAACATTAAAACTTAATGTGATGTTGTGAAAGAGAAACAGCAGCAACTACAACTGAGAAAAAAGTCAAGCCACATACAATGATACCAAAACACCCACAATCAAATCTACACCAAACAAAGCATTGCAAAGAGAACAAAAGTAAAAACCAGAGTGAGAACACCAACACATGCCTAAAAATAGGCGTCAATAAAAAAAATCACTTAACAAAAACAAAACAAAAAAAAAGAAGGGAATTATGAACTAATGTAGTGAGTGATACACTTCAACAAGTTACAACATCCGCCGGAAGTATGAGTATAACAACTGTTGAAAATTATTTCTGTACACACTCTATAATCACAACAATACACAGTTACATAGATAACTATTGTAATTGTATTGTTAGTGCGACATAAATAAACATGGTAACATAAAACACGACTACTTTAATACAAAAAATTTATAAGCAGGGTAAGTTTTTGTATAGACAGAAGGACTAAAAATATCCAAGCAAATAATTGAAAAAATTTAACTTTTAAATTAAGACCAATAGCCGATGGCCCTGACAGCCACTGCTAACTTCCATATTATTCTTATATTTAATATAAGTCTAATATCACAAGTAAATAAAAAAATAAATAAATTAAGATCATCAATCAATATACAGATTTATAAAATACATCGAAATTAACACTTAATGGTTATAGTTAAGCAAAAATGGGCAATAGTATTTACTTTTACAATCAGAGAATGAGCACAAAATCGAAATGCCAAAAAGTATTTTAAGAAATAAATTGCCTAATTGCAAAATATACAATTATATGCAAATAAAGTATTTTTCAAAATAATATTTTCCGAAATATACAAGAACTAAGTCTGTGTTCATACTTCTCATGTCTTTTTGACATGATTGCTTCTTTATTGGCGAGAGGGACGAGGGGAAAAGAAACGAGTTCACAGATGCATGTACTGTCTTTACGTTTTGCTTTTTCATTCGTTGTTTAATTTTGTTATTGTTTTCAATATCAAAAAAGCACACATGCATACGCACGAATATACAAAATAAAAAACATGTCGTCAACATGACATGAATCATTTGAACGCTAATTCATGTTCAAAGAAGAAAAAGAAAGAATCATGTCAATAAGACATGAGCCGTATGAACTCAGACTAAGTTTTCAAGCAAAAAGTTTGACAAAACTTGCCTTGTTAATAAATGGCAACCCTTCAAACATTTGGTAAAATGTTTTTCGATTGTTTACCAAAATTTCGCTATTTCATCGCCGTTGGTAGTTATTCGAAAGATTTTAAGTAAAATACGTTAGAATTGATTTATAATCTTTAAAATTATACTTCTTTGGCACTTTTAAGATTTATTTAAGTTATTAAGTTATTTAAGAGTCATGCGTTATTTTTGTTCTTCTGTATGGGTGTAAAACGTGGTATACCAAGGATAAAATACGGAACAAACTTTTTGTCAACAGGCCCCTCCGCAGAATTTTAAAAACATTTTGGCCGAATAGAATATCTAACGAGAAGTCAACGTATAAATACGTAGGAGAAAGCTTGGGTGGATTGGGCACAAACTACGTAAATCGCCCTCGAAAGCAAGCCCTAATGTTCAATTCCCAAGGGACGGGGAGACACGGGTGTCCAAACACAATTCGAGAGAATTGTGCTCTCTTCAATAATGACAATTCTGCTTTTTTGCAGCCTCAACCCTTAAGATGGTTTCAGGATAAAAATCTGGTTCAACTTCCAGTAAGTTCTCAGCCTATTCAACGAAAACACGATGCACTCTGTACTCTCCCCAGAGGGAAGCGAACTGACACCAAAGTAGTCCCATGATAGTTCTTTGGTGGTAGAGACCGGTTCTAGTTTTAACACTTTATATGAATAAGACCTATCACTTTTACATGAGGTTGTCATTGGAGGGGGTCAATTGGCACCATTTGACCAGTCACAAATATATTCTCAATGAACGTGCTTAGTGTCAGTTACTAAAATGTAGCAGAATTTCAATACAATGTAGTACTATTTCAATAAAACAAGTCCTAGTATTAAATTCAAGAACCAAATTTTAGAAAGTACCAAAAAATGTGTCACAGCACCGATGAAGACTGTACTGTAATTCATTTCTTTTTCTACCCTTTTGTTCTTCATAAACCAGTTAAGGGATTGGTTCTTCTTTCACTGGTCATGAGTCCTTTCTTTTTGTACTTGTTCCATTTTCACAAATCGCAGGACCAGTCTGTTGGACCAATTGACACAAATTTCCCGCAGGGCTGCTTCTATATTAATATATAAATGTAAAATGGTCATGTTTTAAGGATCGTAAGATAAACAGAAAAATGTATGTTCGGTGGCTTTAACTCTTGCACCAGGATGATAATTTTGGAGAGTTGTGTTCGAATACGTTTTCTATTCGAAGGCAATTTTATTTCTACTTCTTTCAGTCGATACCAACCGAAACGAAATTATTTTTTCAGTGTTGCGAAGACGCAAACAAATACTTTACAACACTGAAAAAATAATTGCAATCTGTTCAGTTTCGATTGAATGAATTATAAATAAAATTGCTTTCGAATAGAAAAATATTCGATAATGATTTCCAGAACTATATTTACCCTTTCTACCTGTGGTAGGGTTATAATAACAATAATAAGATTGGTTGACTTTAAAAAGTGCTAAGGCATTACCTTACTACGAAGCAGGTTTGTAAGGTAGAAAACTAAAAAATAACTGTTACATCCAACAATTTTTTTATGCGCTTAATAATGCGCTTTATGTGTCAAAAATGTATTGCTTCAAAGTGGGAACTCGCCATATAAAATTCATGTCTTCCGTAAGCGCAATGGTAAGCGAAACTCTTACATTTCTCCCTTACAAACCTGCTTCGCTCGAGGCTCAATTTTTTATTGGGTTTATACTAATATACAAAAACAATCTAACTCGTCACAAAAATATAGAAACTTTTTTGATTCTCATTGTAACTATTAAGATTATTTTTCGATAGAAAATGCTTGCTGGGTAATTGTACATACGTACGAATTTTTATACTTAATGTATACGAATTTTCTTCATTTCCTCGCTACATTTGTCTCGGCTTTTTTTCAAGTGGCAATACTACGCCAAAATCAGATTAAAGTCTTGTTCTTGAAAAAACGTGCCATGCTACAGCTCTTGATGATAAACGGTTTTTTCAAGGGTATAAATAAATCTCATTTATTTTGCCAGTTAGCAGAGAAAAAAATTGGTAGGGGAGCAAAATAAAATAAATGTAATTTTTTTCGGCAAAATTAAAAAATAGCAAACGCCCAAGAGGTCAAAATAATAAAAGAAATCTGATTTTCTTATTACAAGTCAGGTGTTAATATAATCCTTAATGACACCCAGAAATTTGAAAGGAAATTCTATGGAGAGAAGAAAAATATTGTTGCATACATATGTAGAAAACTTAATGATTATAAATGTTTTAAGTAAAGATTGGCAATTCCATGCGAGTAGACTTAATCCATTCGATTAAAAATGTCTAAATTTCTGTTCTAATTGATGTTAAATTGATGTGAACTGTAATACCCTTCTGCCCTTGTTTCCGTTCAGTTTTGTAATTTACGATTCTCTTCTATATATCATAAAAAGGCACGGTACTATTCTGCTATATTAATATAAAAATGTGGAAAGTCATGTGTTAAAATCGTAAGATAAACAAAAAAATGTCAAGTTTATAAGAATTGTATCTGCCGAAGGAGATTTACTTTGAGACCCCATAGTGCGGGTCTAAGAATAAATGAATAGTCCATAGTAAAAACTTTAACTCGAGTACTGTTATTTAAACATTATGAAATCTCACAATTTCGTAAAATTTGTGACCTTTTTTTAGCAAAAAAGGAAATTAAGAATTTGTTATATCCATCTGACTTTTCTATACTGCGCCATCCCCCAATTTCTAACCCTGAGGATATATATCTCCTATCCTATCCTATCCTATCCAGAAGAAAAACACATCTCAGCGCAATAAAATATTTTGTTTTTAACGTACAAAGTACGAGAACCTTCAATGTCAAATGTCTCAAATTGATTGGATAGATGTACTTAACAATTGTAAAAATGATTTGGACCTCTGTTTAGAGACATTTTACCATATACTTACTGAATGTTTTTTGGCATCTGTACCTAGAGTATTTCCTTCTAAAGCTAATGGTTCCCCCTGGAACACAGAATTTATATCTCGGCTTAAAAACAGGAAAAATAAATTGTATGAAAGTTATAAAAAATATGGAAGGTTGTTGTGTTATGCAAAGTACTCAATATCAAGATTTGAATATTCTATTGCTAATCAATTAGCTTATAAAAACTATTAAGATAAAATAAGACATAATTTCAAAAAGGATCCAAAATCATTTTACAAATTCGTTAATTCTAAAAGACGATCGGCTGAATATCCTTCGATTATGAAATATGGTGATTCAGAATCTTCGGATGAAAAGTCCATTAGTAATATCCCTAGAGGGAAGCGAACTGACACCAAAGTAGTCCCGTGATAGGTCTTTGGTGGTAGAGACCGGTTCTAGTTTTAACACTTTCTATGAATAAGACCTATCACTTTTGCATGGGGTTGTCATTGGAGGGGGTCAATTGACACCATTTGACCAGTCACAAATCTGTTCTCAACGGACATGTTTAGTGACAGTTACTAAAATGTAGTATTATTTAAATTCGATGTAGTATTATTTCAATAAAACAAGTCCTAGAATTAAATTCAAGAGCCAAATTTTAGAAAGCCCCAAAAAAATGTATCACACCACCGGTGAAGACCGTACTGTAATTCATTACTTTTTCTACCTTTTTGTTCTTCGTAAACCAGTTACATGATTGGTTCTCCTTTCACTGGTCATGAGTTCTTTCTTTTTGTACCTGTTCTATTTTCACAACTCCCAGGACCAGTCTGTGGGACCAATTGACACTAATTTCCCGCAGGGATGTTTGCTGACTTTTTTGCATCAACTTACTCTTCGTCATCCTTTAACTATCAATATTCGTACACAATCCTTGAATCCACAACTTTTTCTATACCATCCATTAGCCAACAAACCGTCTTAAACGCCCTAGCTAAGCTAAAATCGTCAAATGTTGCTGGCCCAGACGGCGTTCCCAGCTGTATTTTAAAGCAATGCTCACAAATATTAAACATTCCATTGACTCATTTATATAATATATCTCTTAAAACGGGTTATTTTCCTTCAATTTGGAAACAATCGTTTATAATTCCACTGTTTAAATCTGGATATAAAGCTAATATTTAAAATTATAGAGGCATAGCTAAATTAAGTGGTTTACCAAAATTATTTGAAAAACTTATATATGATACACTGTCGCATCACGCATCATCTATATTATCTCCAACACAACATGGATTTCGTAAATCATGCTCTACAGCTACGAATCTTCTAGAGTTGACAACTTGGATTAATGAAGGGTTTGTTAATGGCATGCAATCGGATGTTATATATAACGATTTTAGTAAGGCGTTTGATAAAGTTAATCATGATCTTTTGCTGTTTAAGCTTGATCGGATGGGTTTTAGTTTATCGCTTCTTAAATGGCTTGGTTCATACTTAAAAGGCAGAACACAATCTGTTAAATTTCGTCATTCATATTCAAATTGTATAAATGTAATATCAGGTGTTCCTCAAGGTAGTCACCTAGGGCCCCTCCTATTTACACTATTTATAAATGATCTTCCTTCTGCAATTAAACACTCAAAAACTTTAATGTATGCAGATGATGTAAAACTATTTATTTCCTTCAACAACTCTGATCAGCAAGTTCTTTTGCAGAATGATATTAATAATTTAACTACCTGGTGTACACTGAAAAAATTTTCTTCACAGATCCAATGAAATTTACATTAAAATTCAACCTATGTAACCTTTCATTGGATTAATGAAATGTTCCATAAAAACAATGAAAATTTTGCATTAGTTTAATGATAAACGTTTATTTTATCCATTTTTTCAATGAGGATTCATAAAATGAAAATTTTGTCATTGATTTTATTAATCCTTCATTAATCCAATGAAAGGTTACATAGGTTGAATTTTAATGTAAATTTCATTGGATCTGTGAAGAAAATTTTTTCAGTGTAGCATGAACTTAAAGGTTCTTAATGCGAAAAACTGTAAATATATGATTTTTACAAGATCAAGTCCAATAAAGGGTAGCTATATTATGAATAATATAGTTCTAGATTTGGCTGGAGTACTTGGGTTCATAAAACGTTGGGCTAAGGAGTTCTCCGATCCATATACAACAAAGCAACTGTTTACTACTCTAGTTAGACCAATTCTTGAATATGGATCTGTTGTTTGGGACCCTCAATATCAGGTACACTCTTACAAAATTGAGTCGGTTCAGAAACAGTTTCTGTTGTTTTGTCTTCGCGGCTTGCGTTGGAACCCTAACATAAGGTTGCCATCATACGAACATCGCCTCGCCCTTATAAAGTTGCCTACATTAAAAAGTCGTAGACATATCGAGTCATAACCGCAAAAAAAGCTTAAGTAACACCATTTTCCATTTTCGTTTTTTTTAATAAACGACTTTATTGGCAACACTTGCATCATCTCCTAAAATGTCGTGGTCACATTAAGAACCGTTACGATTTTATAGCAAAAACAATTTTATGTCAAGCGACAATATTCATACAAAATTTTTATGAAATAAAGTAAAAAAAAACCTTCTCCTGTAAAATTTTGTTTTTGTCACTTAAGCTTTTTTTGCGGTTATGACTCGATATGTTAAATGTTACTTTTTTGTTAAAATTGATGAACGGTAGTCTTCATTCCGAATTTCTTCTTAGCAAAATAAATTTACATATTCCTCTTCGATCGTTAAGAAATCATAATATCCTAAGCATAAAATATTACAGCACAAACTATGCTAATTTTAATCCATTTCGTAGAATCTGTGATGAATTCAATTTATTTTATCCATTTAAAGATTTTAATAAAAGTTTGGAAATCGTGAAAAGAGATATTATAATACACTTAAATACAATTACCTAAAAAATTTATTATATTTTAATTTTTATATGTAAAAATGTCATTTATATTTGTTTTTTGTTAAATTATTTGTAATTTCTTAATTATGTTTTGTATAAATTTTATTTAAATTAGTCTGTAAGGATTATTCCATAGACTTTAATAAATAAGTAAATAAAAAATAAAAAAAATAATGCTGGTCACATTAAGTATTGAATTGAATGTTGTATTTAATTGGTTTTCATGTTGTGATTTCAATTACGCTTCAAGTGTAAGAAATTGAATTTTTTTTTAACCTTTAAAGGAAGTTATGATCCTTTAAAGGTTGAAAATTTGCACTTGATATTTCTAGGGCTTACTTTTGTTAACTTTTGCCAGTTATTATTTATAATTTGTTATGTTAAATAAATAACAATCGTCCAATTAAATTTGCAATAATAAAAAACTGAAGAAAATAAATATTCACTAAATTAAGGCAATTATTGATTTGCTTCTTTAACAGAGTTTAAGCAAAAAACCTTGTAAAGTTTTCCAATAAATTTAAAGACAATTTTACATTAATGTCTTCTAAAAGATTTGCTAAAAGTTAAAAAAAAACTTTGTCTGTTTGGTCCATTATTATTTGCTTTAATATTAACTGAAAACCGAAAAAACACAAACAAGCAAACAAACCGTTAAAAAAACCAAGTGTGAAAAATTTATTTACAGAACTTTTACATTTTGTTTGACTTGCAAAACGCAGCCAGGGCTTGTAACTCAAACAAAAGTGAGAGTGTGTTACAAAAGGTTATAGACATTATGCCTTTTTTACACCCGTCCTTAGAGAAGCAAAACAAATGATCATTTTGTGTTGTCTGGCTAATGGTTTAACAGTTTTTGTTTATATCTATAGCCGCACAGTGGGAGAATATTAAAAAAATAAAAAAAATAAAATTTTTAATCTGTAATCTCCAAACGGAGTAATTGTAAAGAGAAAAATAGTTATTATTTAGATTTCTTTAATAAAATTTTTGGAGTTATGTCCTTTTTGTAATGATTACACAAAAAACCAAGGATTTATAACAGAACTAATAGCTAGTCTTCCAGGTTTCCTATCTATCTCGGTGTAGCATCTTTGGCTTTATGATTTTATAAGATTTCCCAGCAGTTTAAGATTTGTTTTATTTTATTTCGTGAAGAGTTTCCAATGCTCCTCAAGCCAGGTACTCTTCTCTTAGGTTTATAAGCATTTTCCACAAGCTCGCAACTGTTCACTTACAATAAATTTCGCAGATCACATGAAATAAAACGAAGTTATGCCAATTGCCATTTAGTTGCTGTTGCAATACAAAATAGCAAGCGGAGTTGAACATAACAAGAACAGACTTGTTTAAAACTAACTTTTTCATTAACTGAATGACTTAAAAGTGTACATTCGATTAGTTCAGGGCATGTACCCTTTTCGTACAGTATTGAATTTTTGAAATCTGCAAAGACGGATTTGTTGTAACCATAAACGTGTGTTTTTGCACGGAAATTGTAAAACTATTCAATTAATGAAACGGCGCACACTAGAGCCAAAAGCCCTTTTTCACGGAACAATTCGTATCTCCTCAGCTACAATAGTGAGCTACACTTAATTTGATGAGTGTAAATCTTGGGACAAACTGATGTTCCAGAAAAATCTTGGAAGTGTAGGAGGAGTAGACGGGTACCTCTCATACAAAAAATTATTAATTCTTTATAGTTCTTTCTAAAATAACGCTGATTTGTTTAACCTTTAAAATAAAGTTAAAATCTCTATTCAATTGGGTCCAATTGACAAGGTTTTGTCCACTTAAACTGAGAAAATCCGTTTTTTTGTTCGTTCCATATAAACTTAAAATATAAAAGCACTTCCAAAAATAATTTTTTTACAAATGTAAGCAAAACGTTTGAACAAATACCTCAGCTTGATGGTTGCATGGCTTTATTTGTTTCTTTTTAAAATTACTTTCGGTAAATCGGACTTATTTACAAAAAGTGTTTACCTTTTTTGCCTATTTTCACTTTTTTCTCACAATGTTTAATTTCAACGAGTCACTACAAAAGCATCGTTGCATATTTAACATTTATTTTTTCGTCACCTGATGTAGAATTTTGTGCACTTTAACCCATTAAGGCCCTGCGTTGCGTTTTCGCAACGTTCACTTAAACCTCCCCTCAGGCATTTTGTTGTTACGTGATATTGTTATAAAGCACAGTGAAATAAAATTTAACTTAATATCTAATCGACCTGTTTTTGGATTTGTATCATACATAAGTTTTTTTTATAAAAATTTTTAATTCAAATTTTTAATTTTCCTCTTTTTTGGGTCCTTTTGGAAAAAGTTTAAAAAATAAAGTAATATTTTATATACCTATCTGAAACTTCTGAAGGAGATAGCTAACATACGAACATTATTAATTCAACTGAAAAATCCAATCATCGTAGACATTTGAGGCTTTTTTTATGATTGGATATATCCGTGATGCGAAAACGCATCACTGGGCCTAAACCATATACAAATTACATAAAATTATCAAATAAAATATATTTATACAATCACTTGCTATTTAAAACAACATAATCGGGTGTGTTCTAGAATCCGAATCCACTCGAAAGTGGATTACTTCAGCATTTTTGGTGTTCTGCAATTCACATCCACATGTTTTTATTCGTTTTCAATTAGAGTAGTAATGGGTTGGCGAAAGTAAAACGAATTGACTTTTATTCTTATATGTGAAAGCTTTTTAACAAAAAATAAATTTGGTTTTTAGCTTAAAATCTTCTTTATCCAATTAAATCGAAAAGTTATCGTTATCTAAAACGCATAAGGTCCTAACTAACCATAAATTTAAAATCAAATTTTTCATTGATTATGATGTAATTACAGCTCATTTTGTATGGTTTTTTATGTTATTTCCATACAATTTGTTTTTTTTAATCGATTTAGCGATCTCAAATTAGTTTTTGGGTTTGTTTAAAATTTTGCAATTTTTCGCGAATTTTAGCCATGTTCGCAATAGAAGCAATTTGTTTCTGTAAGTTTTCTGATTCTTTATAGCTTTCACGATTTTTAATAAATAGTAGACTTTTCTATCATGCCGCTGTTAACAAATTTTTGCGAATCTCCGCGAATTTAACAATTTTTACCGAATTTTCGCCATTCCTTATAGTCTTAGGGACTTTTAATCAAAATTATGGCTGGTTTGAAATATTAAAAATTTTCGCGAATTTTTGCTATTTTTTTGTTATTTTCCGAAATTTTTTTTTTTTAACCCATTTAATTTTATTGTTTGTTTAAAAGTTTGCAATTTTTCGCGAATTTTAGCCATGTTCACGATAGAAGCGATTTTTCCTGTGATTCTTTACAACCTCCACGACTTTTAAAAAATATTTGATATTTCTATCATGCAAATTAGCGATCTTAAGTTCAACAAAAGTTTTTTCTAACATAAACTTCGAATACACAAAAACATGCGGATTTGAGAACACCAATTTATGAATTATGTGGATTTAAAAAATTTTTCGTTTTCAATTCGAGTCGAAACCTAGAACATACCTGAATAAAACATTTATACATTTAAAGTACAAGTTGTTGTTATTACGCAGTAGGTAAATTCTCTATGTCAAGTGTGTTTTTTTCCTAAAGGGAAGCGAACTTACACCAAAGTAGTCCCGTGATAGGTCTTTGGGGGTAGAAACCGGTTCTAGTTCTAAGATCTATCACTTTTACACGGGTTTGTCATTGGTTAATTGACACCATTTGACCAGTCACACATCTATTCTTTAGAGTTAGTTAGAACAAAGTAAGATTATTTCGATACAATGTAGTATGTACCGTAATTCATTACTTTTTTTACCTTCTTGTTCTTTATATACCAGTTAGATAATTAGTTCTCCTTTCACTGGTCATGAGTTCAATCTTTTCACAAATCCAGGCAATTGTTCCACAAATTTCCAGCAGGGTTACTTCAATATTTGATACCATCCACCGACAGCTGGGATATTTTAGGAGTGGGCATTAAATTTAACCTGTGCTAA
Organism: Pollenia angustigena; assembly: GCA_930367215.1. Taxonomy (NCBI): domain Eukaryota; kingdom Metazoa; phylum Arthropoda; class Insecta; order Diptera; family Polleniidae; genus Pollenia; species Pollenia angustigena. Next base: position 166,143,092 of record OV884056.1, on the reverse strand, counting down.
ATTATGAACCGATCTTTACGAAAGTTGACAGTGTGATTTCAAGTCATATAAAACTGTGACAGAACAAAATTTATAACAATAGAATTATTTTTTATGGTTTTAGGCGTACCACAGTGTTTTTCAAAAGTGGGCTTTATATGGGTCCTATGGTAAATTATGAACCGATCAGTTTACAAATGTGAAAAAAGTGACGTAGCAGTGCACCCAAAGTGCCTTGGAGCATATCATAATTAAATAAAAAATAAAATGTAAATGAATATCTTTTTTAATTTTTTTTTCCTCAAGACGTGAATAAAATTTTTAATTTAAAATTTTTACAAATATGTACGCTTAATTTGTATATCGTTAAGGCCCAACGTTGCGTTTTTGCAACGGGGGTTATCTGGGCTCCCATGTATCCGATTTGCTCAAAATTTGTTTTCTTTCATATTTAGGTATAAAGAATTAAATTGTAAAAGTTTCATCATTATAGCTCAATGGGATCATGGTTTGGACCTTAATGGGTTAACAGAGTAGTTTTCATGGTATTTGAACATTTTTTTTTAATAATCCTTGAAATCACAGCCTTTGGCCAATGTGATCGGTGTCAAAAAGTCTGACTCGTGCCATCCCAGGCAGAAATTACGACTTTTCTAAATATTATGTACCGCCACAACCCTGTAATTACAAAATTGTGACTCTATCAAAAATATGGTACCATCACAACACTGTAGATACAAAATTACAACCTTAGTTTTTTAATACCGTTTTTAAACAAGATTCAACACCCGTACAACACCCTAAATACATATAAACGACTTTAGTTTTTTAAAGTCGTATTTACCATTAAACTATACCGCTGTAACACTGTATATACAAGAATTAAACCTTTATTTCCTAATACCGTGTTTATAAAAATTCTATACCGCTACAACGCTGTATATACAAAAATTAAGTCCTATTAATTTAATAGTGTCGTATATAGCGAATTTATATTTGTAACAATATTGAAAATAAGAGTCGGTAGACGGTTGTGAATACGTTGTAAATTCGTGAATCCAACATTGTAAATTTAGGTTTACAGTACTGTGACAACACTAAAAAGAAGAGTCGGAAGACGCACATTTGGCGTTATCATTTTAATATTGTGACAACATTGTAAATTTGGTAAACAGTACGTTGTATTGATGTTGATAGTACCCCCTGCAACGTCGGCACAGCGTCGTGGTGATTGTCTTTTTCTAACTGGGATTTTTCACAACGACATAGATCAATTAACTTGAACACCACAGAAGAATGAACTGCGATAACAAAGAAAAAGGATAGGTGATTTTGCTTAGGGCTGGTAACCTTGACTATAGTGTCGTGCAAGGTATGAGTTTTTTAAAACTGCATATTTTTCAAAATGTTTAACGTTTGTGCTAAAATTTCTTTGAAAATTACACTAACTTTTCTGAGTTTCTTTTTGGACTTATATAAATTTTATCGAAATTTTTTATAATTTTTTTTTCAAAATATCCGACTGTTCGTTGATAAGAGCGGCAACGTATAATACATAAGAAATTTGTATTCATTTGCACTTGAATTTTAATTTTTTTCTTCTATTGTGGGATTTATTCCTAAAGTAAACAAAATAATTTGTTTATGAGAATGTTGCGGTTAGTCGACTATCATTTTACTTTATTTTTATCATTTATCAAGGACTTTATGTAAGTGATTCTTTGCTTTTTTCGGTTTTCTTGTTAATTTTCTATAGCAAAACTATTAATGTTCGCAAATAAAGATATTTATTTAATTTGTTGTTAATTGCAAATTTTGCTAAAAGTTAAACTTAAATTTAACAAAACACTGCAGATGATGATAGAATTAATTGTGTATGATTAAAATTAATTGTAAATGCTAAGGACGGGTTTTTAAGAGGTGTATTAAGTTTAAACTTAGCTTAACGTAGTCTTAAGCTCGGATTTTCCGGCGAAATCTGGTTATTTTACTAAAGATCAACATTTTAAGCAAAACTAGGCTGTTTCGTCAAAATTTTGTTTACACGTGACACTAATTTCCCGCAGGGTAATTGGTGCCACAGACTGGTCCTGGGACTTGTGCAAATAGAACAGTTACAAAAAGAAAGAACTCATGACCAGTGAAAGGAGAACCATTCATGGTTTATGAAGAACAAAAAGGTAGAGAAAGTAATGAATTACAGTACAGTCTTCACCGGTGGTGTGATACATTTTTTGGGAGTTTCTAAAATTTGGCCCTTGAATTTAATTCTAGGACTTGTTTTATTGAAATAATACTACATCGTATTGAAATAATACTACATTTTAGTAACTGTCACTAAACACGTCCATTGAGAATAGATTTGTCACTGGTCAAATGGTGTCAATTGACCCCCTCACATGACAACCCCATGTAAAAGTGATAGGTCTTATTCATAGAAAGTGGTAAAACTAGAACCGGTCTCTACCACCAAAGACTTATCACGGGACTACATTAGTGTCAGTTAGCTTCCCTCTAGGGTATTTACTAAATATGGCTTTAACCAAGAAAATTTTGATTCTCGTCCAAACCAAAAATTACTTATTCAAAATAAATATGAGACTTGGTGGTTTAAGCAAAATGTTATTTAAGAAAATTATACTAAATTCGAACAAAATAAGTTAAAATCAAGAAACTATTTTAAGATATTGGATTTTCTTGTTTTAGGAAATGAAATTGATTACTTTAGAATATAACCTTGTACAAATTTCTTAATGGCGGCACAAATCTGTTTTCAGGTTTACTAAGGCTAGTTTAATTGACTTCTCAAAAACCCAGCCCAAATACTAAAAGGTGTATATTCTTTAAAAAGGCAGAATTAGTCTTTACTTTCTGTTCTGCTATTAATCAGTTGAATTGTTTTTGCTGTTAAAAATCCTGTAAAATTGGTTAGTTTTTTGTTCTGTTGCGGTCCAATCTGCTAAAATCAACAACTTGTTAAGTGACAGCAAAATAAATAATAAAAATATTGAAAGAAACTGTTTTTTGATTTAAGAATTCATACAATTTAATTTCTACAAATTTATGTACATTAAAGTTATTGAAATAAAAACAATAAATTTCAGTGTATTTATCAAATATGAAAAACTGGGAATTTAGCACGTCATACGGAAATCGTATTGATAACAAACTTTGTATTCCCGAAAATAACTTTGATAATATAATTGCATGTGCCCGTGCATAAAACCTAATTGGCAAATTGGTTTTTTCGTTGTTTTCTTACGAAGACAATAGAATGAAGCGGTTTGTTTTTTAATTTTGTTTTTTCTTTTAACCCACTTACAACTACAATTCGAGTCGGAAAGAACCCAACCAATTGTAGGGGGATGTAAGAAAAGATAAACTCACTGTTTATTGTTGGCGTTTTGTTTAAGCATTGATATTGTTACAAGTAAGACTTAGAGTGTTTACAACTCTTATTCGCTTTAGGGTTTTATTTTTTTAATAATTTTGGCTTTTCTAAAATCTTTGGAAAAGGTTTCCTGATGAGCTGGTCTAAGCAACCGGTGAAATGCGCATGGAAGCTAGCTTTCCCTCAACAATAAATTTCAGTGTATTTATCAAATATGAAAAACTGGGAATTTAGCACGTCATACGGAAATCATATTGATAAAAAACTAATAACGTTGTCATTAAAAGCTGATAAGGCACGGTATAGAACAGAAACAGAAAGTAAAGAATAATTCTCCCTTCACACAGAAAATTTCAATGTTAAATTAACATTGCGCAATGTTGATTAAAAATCATAGTAAATTTCTGCAAAAGTATGGATATTATTTAAAATTATCATTGTTTCATATTAATTTTAAACGAAAAATGTTAAAATAACATTGCTCAATATTGAATCCATAAAATCCTGTCTTATTTTTTTTTTGTGTAGAAACAATAACAACACTATTAAAAGAAAAACATTATTCCCGTATTCTTTTTGTTAAAATTATTTAGTTAAATAGTACATAAAATTTTCAAAGTAGAATAATGACGAAAACCATATCGGGCCATTATGCTGGTGTCTTTAAATTGTGAGTGAGTGTAAACAATATTCTCTCTCTCTCTGGTTCCGCTGGTAAGTGCTTCGAATGTTTCTTAAATTAACGCATATGTTGTCTCTGAAGCTTCTTCTCACTGTTATTTCCAACTCAAACCTATTCGATTCTACATGAAATTCGCGTTGTTTCAACTTGAAATACCTTTCATTCAACGTGATGAGGAGTGTTATTTCAATATGAAAGCCATTTTGCTCTACCTTTAAAAGAAAAGTAATTGTAAAATCATGTTAAATTAACATTAAGTAACAATGAAGCAAAATCACTAACGAAAAATGTAAAATCAACCTTGTTTTCAAGGATCTTACATTGGTTTCTTTTCAGTTTAAAACATATTTAAGAATTAAAACTGGTTTCTTAAACGAATTTTCTATGAAATTTTGTTTTCGAGTAATAAACCTCTAATAGATTTCCAAAATTCTTTATGAATCAGGGGGTAAAAATTTGCAGACTTTGGGTTATAGAATGTCTTAAAGTCCAGTGTTAAAGTTGAGTTATTTTTAAAATACTCATTAGACTTAAAAGTAGCAACCAATTAAAGAGTCATTCATAAAGCTGATCTGGATAAAATAACAACAATTGTTAAAGGGCAATCAGACTGTCCTTCTTTTTCTGCCCTCGCGCGTTTTTCGGGTTTATTAGTTAAGTTAGAGGTTTGGCATTGCATTACTTTGGCGCGCCTAACTTGAACTAGAATTGACTAGGCAATAACCGTTTCAATTTAACACGAGCGAAATGCCATTAAAATTACACTCATAATGATTCTTAGCTGTAAACTTAAGGTGCTCCAACTTCTTCCTTTTTCGTTTAAGTGGACTTATCGCATTAAAATACAAATAAAAATCGGGCCCAAAAGAGTCTGGAGGCATGTGCGATATTTGTAATCATTCTTTTATGAATAATATATGAATAAGCTTAAATTAAAGAAAAAACAATTATATACGATCGCTTTATAATCACTTTTATAGTGGTCTAACGATAACCATCCGTCCGTCTGGCTGGTTGCCTGCCCTTGTTAATTTTGTGCGCAAAGTACAATCTTGCTGATAATTTCATCAAATTTGGTGAATGCGCTTCAATTATACTAAGGACGAATTCTGTTTAAATGGTGAGAATCAGTTTTTAATTTCACATATTCCCCATAAAAGAATGTACAAACAAAAATTTAAAAATTATTTTTTCCTATGAACTTTAGATTCAAAAATTCAAATTTTTTCGAGTTCGCATGTAGTCCCTCCATCAGTTTTACAGCACGTTCAGCATTTTGGTTAGATCTGGGAATGTCAATCAATGACTCCTCGACCGACCAGTGCATCTTCAAACACTTAATTGCCTTCTTGCATTTTGTCTTGGTGAGTGAAGTTAACAGTTCATTGAAGGACGCTTCGTTGTAGTGTTGCGACTGGAACCAAGCATTTGCCAGTTCATAGCAGATGAAGTCGCATGCTGTACTGAGGATGTGGCGCCACTCTGGCATCAGAAAAAATGCTATAACAGCATATATTGCACGCGAGTTCCATCCCAGTAAAAAAATTGGGTTTTTTGAAGCACTACAGAGAAAAAGCGCATACTCAAGCGCTTCAATTAGAGAGCTCTTATAAAGCAGTAAATTGTAACGAATAAAACATACAAAAAAAGCTGCTATTTTAGTGCTGACAACGAAGAGGGTTTTTAAGCAAAAAAAAAATATATGTACATATTTTGGTTTACGAAAATGATTGAAAAAATGCATTTAAACAAGTAAAAGCAAAACATTAATGAATATGTTAATATAGTTAGCCCTTAAAAAAGCACTCTAGGAGCGCTTTGTTTGCATGTTAAAAGAAGCGCTTATTGTCAGCAGAAAATAGTCCTCAAAACCGGGAACACCCCATACAAAAATCAGGCATCCCATCAGCAGGTTTGAAGCGATTTGAGGTATGAATTCATACAAAAAACCTGCTCCTTTTGTAGCACGTTTATTACTGGGATCTTGCCTGGTGTAAGTTTGGGATCCAGGGTTCTCGTCTGTGTAAACATTATCTGTTGCAACTTGGTGGTAATGAGCCTGAAGAGAGACATAGTTTGCACTTAATTTGTTAATGAAAGAATAGTTGAGTTCTGGTTTGCTTGTTGGCTCTTGAATAAGGAAATTCATGACATGCTTCAGAAGGAGGTCGAGTACATGGTGCTGACAGCCAATGTATTGTGGCTTTTGAAAGCACTTGCTCAAGACATCATCCTGTATCAGCTTTACAATCCCCTGTAAACGACCAGTATTTACTACTGTCGTGTCGCAGATTATCATGCATCGTATTCATCAATTAGTTGATGTAGTTCCTTGTAAATGACGGCGGCAGAACCACTCTCACATTTTAGAATACCGAGTTTGATTTCGGTTGTGGTATTTTTCAGCAGAACTACTTGATACTCTTTCCCTTGGACTCTTTTACCATTAAACTGAAGACAATAGGGATCTTTGCTTTGAAGTTTTTTAAAAATGTTGGCTTTCATTTGCTGTCCTTCTGAGATTACTCGTTTCCAGACACCCGACTGACTTGGAACCGGCACATCATGACCCTGTTTAGAAATTGTTGCAAGAACGTTATGTGATTTATGTGTATAAATGTGGTTTTCCAGTACCAGTAAACTTGCTGTTGTAGTGCTTGTTCTTTTGTATTTCGGTTTGCATTCCGAAGAAGATGACGTGGAAGAACAGCTTGGAGACTTGGGTGAAGAATCGGAGGCAGAATTAGAGACAATATCATGTGTGTGTTGCGTTTAAAAAGTACTGGTTCGAGCTTGAGATATTGATAGTCGGATTCGTTTTCTTAGGTGAATTGATTCCAAAGGGGCTTGTTTGACCGTTGAATAGCCAACCTTACCTCCATTTACAACTTGACTCTGGTAGAACTTTTTATCTTCCGAGCATTTCCATTCTCCATTTACGTTGGTGACATCAAATAACTGAGAACGTGTTGCAGTGAATTTTTCAGACGGTTTCTTTTTGTGTTTGTCATTTAGATCAAAGATTAAGTTTCTTTCTAATGAGTGCGCTGGATAAAAGTGGAAAGTGTAGAGTTTCCCTTCAGAGCAATATCCGTAATCATATTTTTGATTCAATCCAGTCGCCGTTTCTAACTGTTGAACAGAAAAGTGAAGTTTCCAAGAATTTGGCGGATTGTCGGCATCCGTGTGAGATTGGAGAGCTTTTCAACAGATGGAATGTTTGGATCCCTTTTCTTTTTAGAAGAGGAAGGTAGATTTTTCGTCCAAGTATACCTGTTTGCCTTTACACTACAGCTGGAATTTTTAGAAGACATTTTATGGTGGTTTAAAAGTGATTAAATGACTTCTTCTTAGTAAGACTTGCACTAAAGATTTTAAAAAAAATTAAAAAAGGGGGAACTTTTTTTAATTTTTTTTAAATTTGATGTTACTAATGTCATCTGAATGCAATTATTCCTCGAATTAAAGGGGTTTTATTTTTGTAATATAAAAAAATAAAAATAGTAATCACCCTACTGCCCATCGTTTACAAATAGGGTAAAATATCGAAAAGCCGTCTGTAAATACAAATTTTAGGATCGTTTTTATTAATTGGACATGTTTTTAAATTGTTAAATATTTTGTTTTAAATTACCAATTTTTGATTTTTTTGGGTTATATTTTATTTTAATGCGCATGTAGTATTATTGCCAGGTTTCCCTGGTTCTTATACCACAAAAAATAACGAAAATTTGTTACATCGGTTAATCGAATGAAAGTAACCGGTTTAATCTGTAATTGAAAATAGCCAATTTTAAATAAACTGATCAGTTAATCGGGTAGTAATAAATCTGTTAACCGATTAGTCGAGACTCTTCATTAATAAACTATCTAATTATGTTGATATTTATATACAATTCTATACAAGCAAGTTTAATGTGTAGAGAACTCTTTTGACCAAATAAAATTATTTCCATGGAATTTAAAAAAAAATATGATGGGAACCCCACAATTATAAAAATCATAATTTTAAAACAATAAATAATCTAACGAATCCAATAAAATTTTTTGATTTAATGTCAACTTTTTTCAAACGAACAACAGTCGCAAATACTTACACAAACGCACAGTTTATGACATGAATTACGTTAACTTTTTCACTTTAAACTTTTCCAACAAACCCACTTTCACTTTTAAACCAATAAGCGCATTTTTACTAAAAGTTTCTTTAGCACTTTTTTCCCACTAATTCTTCTTTATCTTACGCTAACAAAACCATAACCAAGGAAAAGCTGCAAAGCATCAAATGATGACAAAAGCTGGAGACAAGAAACAGCAACAAATGTTGCATGACCCTCGACAAAAATATGACAGCTTGTCACAAGTGTGTGTGTTTGTGTGTGTAAGTTGAGTTCGGTGTAAAATGAAATGTAAAGTTTTAAAAATATTTTCAAACAAAAGTTAAAACCGAAGACAAGGTAAATTATTAAAAATAACTTTAGTTGACGTGAACAAAACTTATAACTGGAACAAGGAAAATAAATTTTGATAAGGTGCTTAAATAAATAAAGTAGTTTTTCGTTATTTTTTCCATTTTTCTTTGTTGACTTTTAAATTCCTAATAAGTTATGAAAAGCTATTGAAAATCCAAAATTTATGGTTGGCTCAAAATTTTCAACAAATCATTGTATTTATTATAAGATATTGTTCGATATCTTAAAACAGCTTCAGCTAGACCAAAGAGTATGAGACACACAAAGTAAACATTTCATCGCAACACAAAGTTATTGCAAAGTATTCCCAAATTGTATAAATTTTTTTTTCTTTCTTCAATAAACTCGTATCCCTCTAGTTTTAACAACATTATTTACTGTCCTTTACGATTGGCCTTTTTTTTATTTATCTTGCCATTAAGTGTTTGGAAAATGAGGAGGAAGGGCGAAAAGTCCCAATTTACAAAAGTCAAGTTATTTTGGTCACAAAAGTTCTTGTTGTGTAAGTGGCCTAAACTTGAGTAACAAATATACATATTAGGATGAGTTCCAAGTAAGTAAGAAGATTCGTAAACCAAATATGTCAAAAACTTTTTTCCCAAAACTTTCAAACATTTCTGTTAACTTCAATACACCCACACATGTTTTTAAACTACCCAGCGGGAAAAAGAAGGAGTACGGAGGCCTTCCAGAAGGCCTCTGTACCCCTTCTTTCGAATAAACAAGGCCTTCTCGCTCCATTCCATACTAATACCTTTTTTACACGCGTTGTCATTGCGGAGAAGGCCTTCCGCTTTCCTTTCTTCCCCAGAGCTTCTTAAAGGCCTTCAAATAAATGGCTCTTAGAAGGCTTTCCAGAGAATGACTTTCAAAAGGCCTTAGCAAAAAGGTTATCTTAAAGCATTTTTAAGAAAGGTATGTTAAAAGTCCTTTCAATTAATGCCTCTTAAAAGGCCTTTCATACCATCCTTCTACAAATGAATTAAAGGTCATATTGAAGGGCTATCAGTCTAAAACATTAAGGAATATTTCCCTACAAATGAAATTAGAAGACCGAATAGGTTTTATGTACATATCGTCCTCTCAATATAACAATAGCGTATAATTTTTTGGGGTTTTGAGAAAATCGTGTTTAAAGTTTTTGTCGAATCGGATGTCTCTTAAAACCTCAATATCACGGTAAATAAAAATTCTTCATATTGGATTTTTCGACGAATACATAATACCGTATCTTGTCTTTAAATTTACCAATTTTTTTTATTCTACGCATCCTTTAAGACCATAATTATGCCATTCAAAGTGCAATTCCCCATATAGACTATTTTATTTTTTAAGGAATTCGTATGATGTATCTGATACACTATTTTATTTTGTATGGTATACGCTGTTTCATTCAATACTTTTACAGTGATTAATTCATAGTTTTGTTAATTCAGTGGCACATATTCATTACTTTCCTATTTGGGTTATAATAAACAAAAAACTATAACAAATTAAGGTATACATTGCGTAAATCAAAAATAACTAGAAATTCATTCGTCTTCTTTCTCTTCCTCTGCTTCATCTGGCTCATCTAAACAATTTCGCTTCTTTCCACATTGTAAGTTATAAAAAAATGACTGCAAGCCACGAGGAATTACATTCTTTTTGCACAAATTTTGGAGATCATGCAGCTTTCGATGGTCGGAATGAATCAATTTCTCAAACAATAGTGTACATTATTATAAGCTATTTTATGAGTTAAAGTTTTCATAAATTGTATTTTTTTCTACAGGCTAAAATGGAGTATAATGCGTTTACACTATTATTGTTTTAACAACTTTGGAGTGGCAATTTGAAGTAAAATAGCGCATATGACCTTACACACTTATTGAAGGAAAATTTTGAACAAGAAACTATACACTATTTTTTCAAACGACATTTTGACCAATTTTTTGGAAGTAGAATTTGACGAAATTTTGACCAGACATAAAAGCAATGATGGTGATTCTAAATATGCAATAAAAAAATAATAGCGTATGATCACATACGCTATTGTTATATTAAGGGGTCGATATTAGATCTCCAATATAGAAAATGAAACAACACTTAACTTTTTATTTTATTAAACTTATTGAAGTTTAATAACACATGTGATATTTTTTTATTGAAATAATCAAATTTGCTAAATATTGTAAAATAATAAAAATAAAACTTTTAAGCACAAGTACCTACCCTAGAAGAAATGAATGAGCGAGTAGTCACATTTTTCATTTTGGTGTTAAGAAAATAATAGAAAGAAATTACCGAATGTGACCGAAAACTTTATTTCGGTCATTTCTTTCTATCATTTTCTTAACACCAAAATGAAAAATGTGGTTACTCGCTCATTCATTTCTTGTAGGATATCTTCCTTAATGAACAAAACTCAACTAAGGCCCGTTTTCACAACTTACCGATAGCTTAAAGTAGACTTTAAATGGCCTTATAAAAAGTGTTCTATTATTAACACTTTACTTCAACCTTAAGTGAACGATAAAGTAGATTAAGGTTAATCCTACCTGGTAGGTTAAAGTAAAGTTGTAATAATGTAACACTTTTTATATGGCCGATAAAATCTTACCTTTAGCTATCGGTAAGTTGTGAAAACGGGCCTTAAATGATTTAAAATGATTTACATTATTGTTTTTATTTTGTATTTTAATATGCACCTACTTTGTTATTTGTTTTTATAACGGGATCCGAATTCTTTCGCTTTGGCGAAAAAAACAAAACAAAAAATTTTACTCTTTCTCTTTTCTACTTCAACAAAAATGATTTACAACATATGTTACTTTGTTTTTGTAAAGGGATCTGAATTATTTTGCTTTTGCTTGTGCAAAAAAACAAAACAAAAAATGTTACTCCTTCTTTTATACCAAAGAGCCGAGGCCTTCAATGAGGCATTCTTTAGCAGTTACGTAAGAATAGTAATTAAATCAACAAATTTTTTAAGCAGGCCTTTAAAAAGGCCTGAAGTAAGAAGGTCTTCTGAGTTTTACCGCTGGGTAATGGCACTTACATACATACACATTCAAACATACACAGATATAAAAGTATTTGATAAGCAAGTGTCCTTATACATATTGGTAAATTGTAGAATTTCTTGTTAAGATAAACAATTGTATTCGTAAAGAGCATTTCAGTGTTGCAAGACGTTGCGAATCTCATTGTTATTATTGTTATAGATCAATTATAATTTACTGCATTATTAGGATGGATGTTTAACAGTCTACTTAGGATTATATTTGTGTTCGAGCAGAATAAAATTGACCTTAAATTAGGGTGTGCCTTTCTATGAAACTTCTCGTTATCTTGATAACTAATGCAAAGCTTTTCGTTAAACGCGACTATCGATTTATTGTCCTTTAAATAATTTCGCCTTTCAATTTAAAATTACAATATTTGAGTTTCAGACGATGGACTTGAAAATATTATTAAAATTGGCTTTTTGGGATTTTACAAGTACATTTTCTAAATGTTTGACATTATCTTTTCATCTTCTGATTTCAATAATAAATATAAACTCTTTAATGAATGTCTTAAGATTTTCGATGTGAATGTGATTTCGGAAAAATTTTAACTTTTTTTTTATTAGACAAAATAAGCACCTTATTATCCGTCTTTCGCCTTTCATCAGCAACCTCAAATGTTTCAAAATATGAACGAGGACTTAAGGTTTGTGATTTAAAACCATTAAGTCAAAACCAGCGTTTAAAAAACTGCACTCGAAGTAGAAAAACTGACATTTCTTTCACTTCTTCATATGTGATAAGCCAAAAAAAAAACAGTTGTTTTATGTCTGATTAACTAAATGTAAACAGTCGCTTTCAAACCAACTCAAAAAGCGAAAAGTTGTACACAAATGTTTTTGTTTTTTTTCGACAGTTTTTGGTTTTGACTGCAGTTTTTCAAAACCTGGACCAAACTATAATTAGTATTGTGGTTATTTTGTTGAACTATTTATGGTTTTAATCCAAATTTTAATATTTTAATAAGGCTAAAGTTCAAAAAATTTAATTTTCATTAAATTATTTTTATGAAGAAAGTAATTTTACAACATGAAAATTAATTAAAATTGTTATTGATAATTTTTCATTCTTGACTGCAGCTGGGGCTCGAACCCAGGCTTTAAAGCACAGGTTACCCTTACATGTTTCGATTGCAACAACTCAGTCTCTTCAGAGGGGTTTGTCGTTTAACACTCACAGCCATCGACAAGTGCTGGCAGACAATAGTCAAACATCAATCTTTAAACCAAATTGTATTTAACCTTTGGTAGATCGAAATTTGCTTTGAATGATTATCTGTTTTATGGGCAAACTTTAACATTTTTGTTATTAATTTAATAGAGAGTATCGAAAATTGTTTATATGCCCTTCACAATAATAAAAAAAATCGTACCAAAACCTTAAATTTGGGAGAACGTTTGCCACTATTCAAGTTGAAAAAATGGAGCAACTTGGCTCCAACCAACCAAAACGCACGATATGTATTAATAATTGTAAATATGTAAAACAAAAAGTTTTCGGAGAATTGTCTTAATATTTTTTTATTATTATAGAAGGATCTATGACAATTATGCGTGAAACAAAATATCGGCCAAATGCTCGGCACGGCTTCGGTGGCATAAATCCATCCGTTGGTCCATATTTTCAATTACTCTGAGACATAATTAAGGCTCAATGTCGTTAATGTGCCAAATCATCTCATTCTTCAGCACTGGAATTATTCTTGGTTTATAAACGTACACTTTTTCTTTTAAATAACCCCAAAGAAAGAAGTCCAACCGTGTCAAATTACACGATCGTGACGGCCAATCTATATTGCCACGACGTGAGATAACTTTGCCATTGAATTTCTTACGCAAAAGAGACATTATTTCGTTGGCAGTGGCAAGTGGCACCATCCTATTGGAACCACATATCGCTCAGGACCATATCCCCAATCTTTGGCTACAAGAAGTCCATTATCTTCTCGCAATAGTGAACACCATTCACGGCAATGCGGCAATTCTCCCGATTGTGGACACATTAAGTCGATTATGCTGACCAAAGATATGTCAAATTAAGTTGGGCAAAAACTTGACGTTAAGGTGTGACTCACAATAAACATCGTGCATTATGGTTGGACCACACCCTTTATACAAAAAGTTTTTAAGCCAATTTAGATTCTCCTAGCTCATTTGGTATTGGCGCTATTGTGACAAAACCTCCCGCAGCGGCTGACCAGATATCCAATATGGTACCACGTAGCCCCCAGAGAAATGCTTCTTGTTGTTCAGGGAGATTGTTTTTTGCCGCAGTTTTGCCAGTTCGCTCGCAGGATACTTTCGGGTTTCACATTGTGGTTGTGGCTTTAACCCAATGCTGCAAGAAGGAATATTCCTGAATATCCCATAAAAGGACTGACTTTTCACTACTTGTGGGAGAATTTGGCCTAAGGGGGACTATCCCTTGGTGCTGTTGCTTTTCAATGGCATTTTTTCCAAAAGCAGTAGAGGTTATATATTTCCAGCTCCTGAACAAGGGGCGTTGAGCCTTTAGAAATTGGAGATTTATTTCCCCTTTTTTCATGCTCTATTGTGTGAGTTCGATTGAAACGAAAGTTAGCTCAATTACTCTTGGGTACTCAACTAAAACTTTTTCATGGACACTCTTTAAGACAACTGTATATACATATGTAACACTAGGGTGGCACTTATTTTGTAAAATGTCGCATTTGGAGTACTGCGCCCCTCTATTTTTTTACACTTAGTCTAGAAAATATATGGTGAAAATTTAAGCCAAATCGGAAATTTTAAACCGAGGCGCACGGAGTTTAAACTTAAGAAAATTTCCCATTTTTTGCCAAACAAGTACTTCTAGGGTTTTTATTTTTTCGAATATTGTAATAAAAATAAGAAAATTAATTCCTTATCGCTTGGTCCTCAAATTCTGATTATTTTTGTCCACAATTGTTTACCCTGTTGTTACCATGGGGTCAGAAATTAGCGTTTTCAAACGAATGCCTACAAATAGTAAAAAAACGATCATTCAAATGCACCTAATGCACCTAATGCAGTTCTACTAGACATTTTTTCACAAAATCTTTCAAATAAAATCTTCAAAGTTATGTGCAAAGTCGTCAAAAAATATCGTCAAAATTACGTAAAGTTTTCACATCTGGCAACACTAACCTACGGTTCTGTTATTGTAATCATTTCCCCGCAATATAAATATAGCACGGGGATTTCCCCCGAATGCATTTTATTTAAATTTTTTTAATCATATGACTGTAAACGCTTCGGGCAGTGAAGTAATTTTTGATTTTTAATTAATAATTTGTGAAAAATGCCTACACTAAGAGAGGAAATTTACCTGGTTGGCTTTCCAAACCTTCAGATAACAGGAGATAAGCTACCATCTAAAGGAGATTGTCTTATGGCCATTTTCTCAATGTATCGACAAACTGTCTGTTACCTAATGTCAACATAAATTTATTGGACCGATAAACTGTCCGTTAACGATTTTGGGTTTCTCAATATACCGACAAAAAACAAAGTTTTCAGCTGGCAACGCCACTCAAAATACATGTAAAAATTGGGAGTCAGCTGATTGAATTTATCTGTACGGCAAATAAAAGGAAAATAAATAATTGGCAGATGAGTGCCGGTTAGCTTTGCGATAAAATCGAAGCAAATGAGACATTGAGAAAACCAAATTTCTTTAATGCGCAGTTTTTCGTTGGGAAAAAAGATAATCGCCTAATGAGAAAATGGCCATTAAAGTATTATTTCATAATATAAGACTCATTAAGCTAAGTGTAGAGGATGCTGCTCGTCTAGTTGTTAAAGAATGTTCACTTTTTTGGGAAAAAGCTAAAATTCCGGTTCAACAATTTCACCGAGCTGTTAAAAAGCTTTTGGATTTGTATTATGAGTGGAAAAGCATTTTAAAATCTAAAAATAGAGATGGAGACATTTATGAAAGCAGAAGAGAAGAGTGGAAAAATGGTCTTAATGACCTATTTGATATTGCTCACAACGACGCTCTAATTCTTATTAAAGTGAAAGAAGACAAACAGTTTTTAATTAACCAAAGGCAAAAAGGTCGGCCGGGAAGCATGCTTGGCGTAGACCTACAGTTCTTAAGAAAGAATGAAAGAATTAAAAAACGAATTGAGGCAGAGGAAGCCAGAATGAAAAAGCATGTGGAAGCTCTCCCTAAGTTAACAGGTAATGTAAATATTTCTCCATTTTGCTGTGCAATATTGTGAGGCTTATGTCGAGAACTCTCCAAAGTAGCATTTAACCTTGCTCTTTACAGGTGATGATGATATACCAAATATCTCAGATTCAGAATGCGAATCAATCGAAAGTGAAGGAAAAAGGGAGAATATGTCACTACCAAAGAATAAAAGAGCATGTAAAAATATTTTAACACCGAGAGTTGCTGCTGTATTTGATAAGGTAAAATTTAGTAATAGGGATGCAGTTCATATATTAGTTGCAGTTCTGGAAGCATTGGGATTAAATCCCAATAATTATATTATAAATCGAACGTCTCTGCGCCATCAACGAGAGGTTTTGAGGAAGCACATCAGTAAGAATGTTGTTCAAAGGTTTAAAACTTTAAACCAACCTTTAACAATACACTGGGATACAAAACTTTTAAATAATATTACGGGTAAACCAGAGGATCGCTTGTCAATAATAGCTACTGCTCCAAACACTGAGCATATCTTAAATATTCCTGACATTCCATGTGGAACAGGACTTGAAATATCTTCTGCTGTATATGATACTCTGGACGAAATCGGCATTTTAGACAGAACAGAAGCATTCGTTTTTGACACAACATCGTCAAATACTGGAAGATTTAAAGGAGCATGTACACTATTGGAGAAAAGAATTGGTCGTGACATATTATATCTCGGTTGTCGACATCATATATTTGAAATAGTATTGGCAGCAGTGTTTTCTGAGGCTAACAAAGAAATATATATCGCAGGCCCTGACATTGTAATATTTAAAAAATTTAAAAAGATTTGGCATCAAATTCGTCAAGAGAACTACGAACCTGGAATAAATGATCCGAGACTCAAAGAAATATTGGGTGATGAGTGCGATGAAATAATTTCTTTTGCTAATAAAAAACTATTGGAAGCATTGCCTAGAAATGACTGTAAAGAGTTTTTGGAGCTAATTGTTATATTTTTAGGAGGAACTCCATCTCGAGGTATATCATTTTACAAGCCTGGCGCATTTCATTTAGCCAGGTGGATGTCAAAGTGTATATACTGCCTTAAAATTTTGCTATTTAGGAACCAATTTCCTGAACTTACCAAAAGTGAGACTAAAAGCTTAATGGAGCTTGCAGGTTTCATTATAAAATGCTATGCAAGTTTTTGGTTCGACGCAACAAAAGCTCATTTAGCCCCTTTAAATGATCTAAAGTTTTTACGTAAATTGGAAGAGTACAAGATAATAAGCCGAAATATAGCAGACAAAGCTATTTTAAAAATAATTAATCACCTGTACTACTTAAGCGAAGAGTGTGTTGGTTTCTCTTTATTTGATCCCGGAATATCTGTGGAAACTAAAGCCAAACTTGTAGCAAAAATAAACAATGGAATTTTTGAAGATTTGCCAGAAGAAATGGATGGTGTTCCAAAGAAGCTGTCATTAAAACAAGGAGATGTAAAGAGTTCCATTAGCAGAGATGATACTACAATTTTGGTAGAACTATTTTCTACAAATACCAAAAAAATATTTAACCGTTTTAATATTTGTACGAGTTTTTTAAAAGAAGACCCGAAAACATGGGAGAGTTCAGACGATTACAAGAAAGGAAAAAGCATTGTTGAAGTAATAAAAGACGAGGAGCAGCGGCAGTATTTATTTAAGGTATTCAACAAATATTTTATTAAATTCCTGAAACAAAATTGCTTATTTTTCTTGTGTTTTAGATTGTTCAACATTATAGACAGCAGTACTCCAAAGATGCCACTATGAAAGATTTGTCAATAGAATACGACTCTTAAATTTTATTTCTAAAAATTACAAACCCAACCTATAAAGTTTAAATGAATCTAATTTTTTATTCAATGAATATAATGAAACTATTACTCTACTATTGTTTAACACATTTACGCTTGCTGTGCCAATTTGGGAAACTTCATTATTTGCGGCTTATGACAAAGTTTTTGACATTATTCAATATATGTTTGCATAATCGATAAATTAAAAGTTCAGACATTTCTATAACATCAAAAAAAAATTTTTTTTTAAGTGACCACTGTGCCAATTTAGGTACACCTCTTTAATTTCCAAAAAAAAGAAAAAAATTGTTTATATGAAATGAATTTAATAATAAAATAAAAAAAATATTTTATTTTTTGTTCTGGTAGTTTTTGTTTGGGCTTAAATGGGTTAAAAAGAAATTAATAATATAATACAATTAGAAAAATAACTAATTAACTGCGTCTTAAAGACACAATATATAGCACAAATTTTTTTAAATGGGTAATTTCTGACCCCAGGGTAACAACAGGGTAAACAATTTTGGACAAAAATAATCAGAATTTAAGGACCAAGCGATGAGGAATTAATTTTCTTATTTTTATTACAATATTCGAAAAAATCAAAACCCTAGAAGTACTTGTTTGGCAAAAAATGGGAAATTTTCTTAAGTTTAAACTTTGACCTCCGTGCGCCTCGGTTTAAAATTGTCCGATTTGGCTTAAATTTTCACCATATATTTTCTAGACTAAGTGTAAAAAATAGGGGGGTGTAGTACTCCAAATTCGACATTTTACAAAATAAGTACCACCCTAATGTAACACGTTAATATGGCTGTCGAATTGAATGCAACATATGAACGTATGTTGGCATACATATGAGAACATATAAGTAATTAGTACTACTATAAAATAAAATGGTTATATTTATTATTGCAGGAAAACAATCGATGTAAATTGTCTAAAACAAATACATTACACGTAATAATGGAGCAATTACAAAGGAAAATTAACTTCACTTAGGAATTCATAAGAAAGCGGCTTAAATATTAAAGATAAATATCAACTTTATTTAAAAACTTATTCGGATTTTAGTAGCAGGCGTATTGTTGATGGAACACGCCTATTGTTATTAAAATAAATGTTTCGGTGAGCGTTGCCATAACTTTAATTTTATGCATTTTTGCAATATGCTAGTAATTTTTTAAGTTTATAATAGTTCCGCATAATTGGCACGCAAAGAAAAAAACATGGTTGTGCTAGACATATTTTAAGAGCAATATATTATGATAAGATAATGGTTGTAGTCGCCATATTACGATTATTATTGAATCATATTATGACCAAATATATCCGTAATATTACATCATTATATTTTCCCCTTAATCATATTATTATCCTGTTAATCTTAATATGTAAAGAAGTAATCATATTATTGTCATGTTAATCATGACAAGATAAGATGTAGTCATATTATTATCAGGTTAATCATAATAATTTAAGAATTATCATATTATTGTCATGTTATTCATAACAAATTTAGAAGTAATCAATAAAAAAAATTAAATTCTTTGAATCAATTTTTTATTTTGTGGCCCTTTACAATTTCTTTTAATGTTAATAAAATTTATTTATTTTTTTCATTTTTTTTAGTTTCTTTAATTTGTATTTTTTTTTTTTTTTTTTTTTAATTGTTGAACCACTCACTATCAAATAATTCGGCAGGCATATGTAAAACAAACGACACAATTGAAGCAAAATTATCTTCCAAATGGCGATAACAAAATATTATTACAGTAATTATATTTTGTTTTCATCTTAAACATATTATGATTTAACGTACAGAAGGTAATCATATTATGGCTATTAAATATCATGATATAGTTGTGAGTAATATAATATGTTTTGAAAGTTATCATAATTTAGTTGTTAGAAACATAATTATTTTTCAGTCAACAATACTCAAATTTATAATTGCGATTAACATTGAAATGTTTACAGTCACTACAATGTTTTTGATATTAAATATTTTTCGTGTACGACAACAATATATTGTTACAATAAAAATAGTGTAGTTGCCGTAACAAAAACAACTTACTTTATTGTTTTCGGAATAAAATCAAAATAAAGGCAGTTGTCAGTTAATTTTTTTAAGCCGTGCATTTGCCAGTTGATTATCAAAGTAATTAATGTTGGGAGAATTCCAACCAATTGTAGTTGTAAGTAGGTCCTGATGATCTGGCTAAATTATAAATTCTTATCAAACTATATCACAGTGAGGAAATTATCAAACTTTTTATTAAGAATAAAAATTGGGAATTAAGCACGACAAACAAAATCTTATAAGCATTGAAACGATAAATGTGCTCTAAAAAACACGTTTTATGCGCATTTAATATGCAGTAAAAACTGGAAAATATGCCCTGGAAAATGTTAAAAATTTGCCCTAAAAATTAAAAATTGCTCATTTGAAGACACAATATTCAACAATTAATTCACAAAATTTAAAAAAAAAAAACCTAAAAAAGGTTAAAATTCATATAAGAGATGTTTGCGCCGAATATTATCTAGATATTAACATCCATATGGGATTTCGTCTTAAAGCGATTTAAGGTACGGTCGCTTAATTGTAAAGTTAAAATGGGAGCTTTGAGCAAATGTGTAAAAAGTAAATTTTTTTTGACACAAAGAGTCTAATTTGGATGTGAAATTATAGACCGATTCTGACCATTTGCATAGACTTCGTCCATTTTTGATCAAATTATCTACAAAATAGGAATGTGTACATATTATATATAAGTTTTTGTTAAGCTAATTGGGCCTAATGTATTAATGTAAATAAAAAACATTTTTTACATGTTTCTCCCAACGTTTCGTCAATTATTTGTTGACATCTTCAGGGGTTGTCTATTTAATATTTTTTTAAAATTATTTTGTAAAAAAAACATATATTATTACAAAATTATAAAACAACAAAATAAATAAACTTACAATTACTAGTTAGTTTTTCACATAAAATTTTACATTGAATGTTGCACAGCTTACATAAAACATAAAACATTTAACATATAATTAAATTAAACACACAACTTAAATTAATATCACAGTTTATCTTTTCTATTTTATTGCAACTCTATAGCTAAAACTTATATTTTTCGTGTCTTCCTTTAAATTCATTGTTCTGTCAATATTTTGGTGTATACGTAAGCTTTCTATTGTGAAACGTTTTCTCTGTTTTGTTTCTACGTCTAATATTCTTATTCTCTCAAAGTCAGGTTTATGTTTTTCGCAAATCATATGTTTTGACAAAGCTGTTGATTCCTTATGTTTTTCTATGTCATTTTTGTGTTCACTCATTCTTGTTTGTAAATTTCTCTTTGTTGTGCCAATATAAATTAAATCACATTTTTGTTCGTCATTTCCCTTACATGCTATTTCGTACACAACGTTGTTTTGTTGTTGTTTTTCTACAGGCATTTTAATTTTGGACGTTGCGCACAAGGCTAACATGGACAGACAACTAGCCAGGCGGATGGATGAATATCGTTAGATTACTTTAAAAAGTGATTTTGAGTCGATCGGAATACTAAAATCTTGGTCTAGATACAAATCGCATAACATTTATCTTTAATGACAACCTGCTTTGTCTTACAATTTGAGAGTAAAAATTAAATGAAGATGTCGAAATTGAACTAACAGATTTTCGAAAAAAAAGATTTGTATTTGTAAAAATGCTGCAAAAAGGCTCTTTTAACTAAAATATGCCAAAAAATGCTGCAAACGGTAAAATATGCAAAAATATGCACTAACAAATCGATGCCAAAATTCATAAAAGGCTCTAAAACGCATAAATATATGGTTTCTGCCTTCATTAGTCGCACAAGGAAAAACATGCAATTGCATATTTCTGGTTTCCCTGGCTATTAGTTTTAGTTATATAAAATATTTAAAAACTTGATGTTAGTTTCGCTTAGTTCCCGCATATAAAGCGAGAGTTTAAAGTCGCAATAACTAAAAGCATTATCTTTAAGCATAAAGAGAACAAGTTTTATAAAACCTAAATTTATACAATATACAAAATTTTATAGGTGTCGGTTCAAAATTATCTATAGCTCCATATAAAGCTCACTCCCCAAAAATGTTTTAACTTGCAAAAATTTTAACGAATAATTTTATAATCAAGAAACTGTGAAGGAATAACTTTTTTCTGGTGACAAGAATTTTTAATGTCAAAACACATATAAAACAAGTTAGAGTGCTATATTCGGCTGTGCCGAATCTTCTTTGATACCCTCCACCGACAGTTCGAATGTTTAAGGAGTAATATCTATATGATGTTATTATTATCTTAAACTGTGACGATTAGTTATTAATTATGGTTTTAGGTGTACTAAACTGTTTTCCGGGAGTAGGGTTTCTATTGGGCCTAGCGTAAGTTGTGTACCGATCTTTACGAAATTTCACAGTATCATTTATAGTCCTATAAAACTGTGACGAACCAAAATTTGTTATGATTGCATTATGTTTTACGGTTTTAGGCGTACTAAACTTTTTTCCGGTAGTAGGGTTTATATGGGGACTAAGGTAAATTATGGACCGATCGTCACGAAATTTCGCAGTGTTATTTCTAGTCCTAAAAAACTGTGACGTACCAAATTTTGTTACGCTAACGATTTTTTTACGGTTTTAGGCGTACAAAACTGTTTTCCGGAAGTAGTGTTTATATGGGGCCTATGGTAAATTATAGACGGATCTTCACGAAATTTAACAGCGGGATTTCTAGTCAAATAAAACAAATTTTTGCAAAATCTTATCTGATATGTTTCGGGCCCTAGGTTATGATTCGTCTGGATAATTATATTACAAAACGAACATCAATGCGGAATATGAACTACTTATAAGTCCAGGAAGTGCGATAAGGACATTACTCCGACGTGCTTATTTATACAAAGAAAGAATTCCAATAAATATAAAAAAATGAGAACACTTACAATATCTAAAAAAGTTTATTCCTTCTGATTGTCAAAGTCTTTATGATACTTTAGCTTGTAAATCTTATCTGTATCACAATATACATTTCTCCTTTATACTTACATAATATGTAGACAAATTGTCTGCGCCCTATGGTATATACTTTATGATATTATCCACAGAGATATCAACGTCCCCACTATCCAGGAGGAAATCAAAAAATATTCAATTAGCTACATCGATAAACTAATGGCCAACCCTAACTACCTCGCTCGGGGTCTGCTTCAGTTCGAAGGTCACCAGAGGCTTAAAAGAACCGATACTTTGAGCCTAACTAGAAGACATTTTTAAAATTTGAATAAAGCAGTTAGTGGTTACATTGGTAAAAACTAATCAACAACAAGTAGAATTAAGATTTGAAAACATATTTGGGGGATTCACAAAGTGTCATAAAGTCATAAGTCTTAAAATAATAACATGAAAACTGTTGTGAACAACCCCTCATAATTTAGTGCGCTATTTTGAACTTAAGTCAGCTGGTTTAAAACAAATAAAAAAAAAAAATATTTACCTAATATCAAAATATTTTTTAATTCTAATCCATATAAATTAACGAATTAAATTAGACCTTACCTGTGCCTTTTTCCAGCATTTATGTTATTTTTTTTAACAAAATTATCAATTTTTTTAGGTGGTGGTTCCACATTTTGATTGGTAGCTCTGGTCCTACTGAACCGATTTTGCTGGACTTCAATCCCAAACTGCTTAGGATAACTACAAGCAATTTGGCACCAAGTTTGTTCATTTCTTTTGAGTTGTTCGAAAGTGAGCGTGTTATCAACAGACGGACAGTTGGACAGACAGACGGACATGGCTAAATCGACTTAGAATTACTCAAGGAGGATGAATAATAAAAAAGTTTCACACGGAATGACAAACTTAATATACCCTCTTCACAACTAATTGTGGTGGAGGGTATAACAATCGTGAATAAGTTTAAAAAATATCTTTATTCCCGAGATGTTTTAAAAATAGCAAAATAAAAACTCCTTCAGCATCTCAGCTTATCACTTCTACGCCGAATGTAATTCTTTTTAATAAAGTGCTAACCCAACATTATCTTTTATAATATTCTACATAACCCAAACTAACAATTTTGTCATCTCATTGTTATTAAAAAGTCTTTTAACAAATTAAAGTTTCATATTTTCCAAAGACTTGCAATACTTAAAATATAAGCGTAAATATGAATCTTGTTTTCACAGAATATAATTTAATAATATGCTTATGTGATGTTCAACGTACTTACAAGCCTTCTAAATTACTTCAAACTATTTCAATTATAATCTTATAAATGGGCTCAAGGCATCACATCACATCATTTCAAATCTTCAATTTGTCTAAAACACACTTAAGAGTTTCTAAGAAGTTTGAACTTGCAAACAAAACAAAATACTTGCCTACTCCAGAATCTTGTACATGTTTAAATGCAAACGATAATTGTTTCAACTGCAGCAACAATAACAAATTGAAATGATATTGTTGAAATTTAGATTAATTACACAGAAGAACAGAAAAAAGGTTAGATATTTCATAGGATAACAGTGACTTTCATTAGCAGGATTCAGTGTTTGGTGCAAATCTTTTTGGGAAGGAGCAAAAGTGTTGCCATTTTGTGTTTAATTTCCTAAATTCGGTGTAATTTCTACTATCGTGGGTAAAGCATGGGTAATTTAAAACATATAATATACAGATTTGATTTCAGTAAAAAAAAAATGTATGCCATTTAATATGTTGTTAATCCAAAAAATTGGAGTTAAACGCCACTTCATTGGCCAAAATATTAAAACAATAACAAGTGATAAAAAGCAGCTTATAAAAATCAATTTTTGCTAGTGTACCCTAAGCAATTATGGACCCTCCTGAACAAAATTACAGTAGCCTCTCGCTTATATGAACTAATTCAGACAGGGCCTGTTCACTAAATGGAAAAGTTCACATAATCGAGACAATATGAAATAAGTATTTCTAATCATTTTTAATATGTGTAAATACATAACCTATATAAAGTTTTTATTTTAAATTAGTTTGTTAATAATAAATGTACATGAAAGTAGACGGTTATACTTTTTTGCTTTAAGGGATTTCTGTAATGCCTTGTCCCTGCCATTCCGCAATGCCAAATATCATTATCAGATATATTATTTTCACTCCAAGCAATAACTTTACAAACACCAACCCTCTTATACATTTTCCTTTGCATTCGTACATACACATTTACTAGCTTATTTCAGGGAAGAACAGATTTCTAATAAAGGGTTTTTTTTTATAGAGTAACACAAGTTTACATCAAAATAAAAGAAGGAAATATAATTTTAATATCAATGAAATGGGCTTTATTGGAAAGAAAATTTTATTAGATTTAAATATGATTTCTGCCATGTGGCCGCCACGGCTGGCGTGTAGAAGGCGCCAGTTTTCAACAACTTTTCGCATTCTGATCATCATCGAAATTCAAAATCAATATCAATTTGTGCTTCAGCCCTTTCGCCGAATTATTTTAATTTTAAATTTCAACAATTTGCGCGTTTCATAATAAGCCATAAGTCGATTCATAATGAAATTTCAAAGCAAACTAAAATAAGCAACTATCAGCTGTTAAATGGGTGCTCAAATAAAGCAGTGATGCCGACTCAAAGTTGTGAGGCTCTACAACAACACCCTTTACAACAAATATTTCAAAAAAATCAACGGTTGCAAGTTGGTCACTTATTAGATATAGGTTGTGTTCAATCTTTAGAACCTCGTCTGTAAAAAATTTGTTTTTCACTATTCTGGATGTTCATATAACTGGGTATTCATATAACCGAGCGTCTATTGTATGTTATGAGGTTCAGATGAGTGTCAAAGTTTTTTGTTAAGAATATTGTTAAGATATCTTCATCTAAATTAGATTTAAAGATGGGGGTTTTATCAAGACAAAATTTTGTTATGATATACACTGATAGAAAAATGTATCTTCATATTGATGATGCCCTAACATC
The DNA here is from genome assembly GCA_930367215.1 of Pollenia angustigena. Classification (NCBI taxonomy): domain Eukaryota; kingdom Metazoa; phylum Arthropoda; class Insecta; order Diptera; family Polleniidae; genus Pollenia; species Pollenia angustigena. The sequence continues at coordinate 166,117,535 of OV884056.1, read as the reverse complement.
AGAATTGTGACATCAATGTTATTAAAAAGGGCTTAAATGGGGCAAAAAGTGATATCAATACAATGACGAAAGTCATCTTCAAATTGTATCTTATTTTATGCGTCATCTGTGCTATAACTAAAGTTACATCAATAAGATGCCACATTTTGTGTATTATGTATTAACATTATTATCATGTTAAAAAAGTAAAATAAGAAGCAAAAATTCCCATATTCTATTTGTTTCAATTATTTAGTTAAATACATCAAATTTTCAGAGAAGAATGATTGCGAAAACCATATCGAGCATGCTGCTGGTGTCTAATAATTGACGTTCTTCTATAAACAAAGGGCGGAATACAACAAAAGTGAAACAAACATGGGTAACAGGTAAGTAAATAATAATATATTCTCACTTTAACTTTTGTCGATCCCAATGGCCTTACGAGTCCTCTCTCCGATCTTGCTGAGTCATCGCACTGATGACATTTATTATTAAACTTTTCATAATTTTTGTAAATACAATGTGTCATCACATTGACAACACAATTTTAATTGTTGACCCTGATGACAATTTGGCCAACTGATATTAAGGCTGACATCACAATGATGAAAAGTGATATACTGGTAAATTTTTAACGAAAAAAATAACCGATATTTCCTCATATCAACAAATTTTTTTCAAATTACAGAAATCATTTTAGGTTATTAAAATAATGGAATTTATCAAGTTAACAACAAAATAAGTTAATACTTAAGCAAATTATAACACTTAGGCTCGTTTTCACAACTTACCGATAGATAAAAGTAGACTTTAACCGACCTTATAAAAAGTGTTCCATTATTACATCTTTTCTTTAATTTAAACAAAATTTGTTGATATGAGGAAATATCGGTTTTTTTCGTTAAGAATTTACAGGTAATATCATATAAAATCTGTAATGAATAGTTTTTAGTTAATAAAACTAAAAATCATTGGTGTAGTAGCACTGTGTAACAATATTTAAAACCAATGAGTAGTATTGCATTTAATAATCATTATCAGGGAAACCAGAAATATGCAATTGCATGTTTTTCCATGTGCGACTAATGAAGGCAGAAACCATATACTATTTATTAATTTTAGAGCATTTTATGAATTTTGGCATCGATTTGTTAGTGCATATTCTTGCATATTTTACCGTTTGCAGCATTTTGTTGGCATATTATAGTTAAAAGAGCCTTTTTGCAGGATTTTTGAGGTTTATAGCGCATATTTTGCCTAATTTGAAACATATTAATTGATACATAATTTGATACATATTAAATTTGTTTAGATGCCTACAATAGCTTTCGCAGCAAATACAAATTTTTTTTTCAAAAATCTGTTACTTCAACTTCGACATCTTCGTTTAATTTTTACTCTAAAATTGTACGACAAAGCAGGTTGTCATTAAAGATTAATGTTATGCGATGTGTATCTAGACCAAGATTTTAGTATTCTGATCGACTCAGAATCACTTTTTAAAGTGATCTAACGATGTCTATCCATCCGCCTGGCTAGTTGTCTGTCCATGTTAGCCTTGTGCGCAAAGTACACGTTCCGATTTTGTAGATAATTTGATCAAATATGGACGAAGTCTATGCAAATGATCAGAATCGGTCTATAATTTCACATCCAAATTAGACTCTTTGTGTCAAAAATATTTTAATTTTCACACATTTGCTCAAAGCTCCCATCCTTAACTAGCTTTAAATTCCTTTTAAATGTTAACGTTTGTTTACAATTTAGCGACCGTACCTAAAATCGCATTAAGATGAAAACCCATATGGATGTTAATATCTAGATAATATTCGGCGCAAACATCTCTTATAGGAATTTTAACATTTTTTAGGTTTTTTTTTGAAATTTTGTATAATAATTGTTGAATATTGTGTCTTCAAATGAGGAATTTTTAATTTTTTGGGCATATTTTTAACATTTTTCAGGGCATATTTTCCAGTTTTTACTGCATATTTAATACGCATAAAACGTGTTTTTTAGAGCATATTTCTGGTTTCCCTGATCATTATATCAACTCTAATTAACATGCAATATGAATATTGTTTTTGAAAATTTTTGCTTTTGTTATTTAACCACAAGGTACACCTACCATCGGTTTTAATAAATATTTTCATAACAATTTTTTGTTGTTTGACATATTTGAGGAACAACAAATTTTAGCTTGCAGGTTTCTGAAAAGACTTATTTTAATAATCATTATAAGACAATAATAAAGACATAATTTTCCAGTAAATGCAAATTCATTTTCATAATTTTTGCTTTAACAGTTTTAATGGAATTGTAAAAGATACGCTTCTTTATTATAATCAAAATTTGTGAGTAAATCAAATATTGCAAGAGTTTTAATACAAATTTATAATATATCACAATGTGGTGATTAGTCAAAATGAAAACAAAAATATTATTTAAGTAAATATGTTATAGATTATCGAAACAAAGAGGATTAAAAGAGAGAATATAAAGTACTTGTATTTTTATTTATTACAAATATGGGCATTTCCATGAGAATGCCAACCACGACTTCAAATATGGAAGAAAGGAAAACAACACCCAAACTTTACTATGCCGAGGTACTTATAGCTTATTACAATTTTTAAAAACCAAAAAATAAAGTTTAAACTGACTTTCTCTTTGATTAATTTTTAGTAACTGCAATTGACAAATTTTAATATTCTGCCGATTAAATACAGATACTGACAACCCTGGAATTATGCTTTGAAATTTATGTTACAATGAACAAGATCCACGAGGAAAGACCAAATATATAGTTCGATTAGCGGTATATTTTTGTGTTTGTTTTGGATGCTATTCTAAAGCCATGTACGTCATGCAAAAATATCATTTGTCTTTATAATTTTAATTTGATCAGTCTCAGGAATTTCAAAATAAAAGTTCAAAGCAAGATATTTGTTGCAAAAAAATGTTGACCGAAATTTTTTTTTAAATTGGTATAATAAAAATTTTATAAGCTTTTAAAGTTCGTCACGTGCGATATTGTAAGTACTAAAATGCAACTAAATGCGTCATCTTATTATGTTGGTATTTAGTTAAAACCCTTATTTTATTACAATCAATATCATCTTACCAAATTTTTTTGGAATCGGTCCATATTTGACCATAGCTCCCATACAAGTACTACTCCCAAAAATAGCTTTTATTGCCATTTCCTTAAAAATGTTGGTATTTACATAAAAATTGGCGACAATGACTCTTACGATAGGTACTATGTCAAGACAAAATGTTGTGCTGTTAGATATAAAATTAACTATATGTCCCAAAAAATCCCCCTTCCTTAAATCGGTTAGGGGCAAACAAATCTCATATAGATGAAGACAACTAAATGATATTCGGCACAAATAACTTTTATATAATTCTAAGCCTCATAGCATAAATCTGTTTTGGCGACCTTGATTGGCCATGGGTCCCAAATAGGGTACCCTCTCTGAATTTTTTTTTCAAATATAATGGTGTAGGGTATAATATGGTCGGGCTTACCCGACTATACTTTCTAACTTGTTTGTTTAAAGTTTTAATATACCTATATCGAGATCTAATAGCAAAAATGATGTAATCGACAACACTTCCATCATCTCCTAAAATGTCGTGGTCACATAAGGCACCGTTACGATTTTATAGCAAGAACAATTTTGAGGTAACCGACAAATTTCATACAAAATTTATATGAAATAAAATAAAAATAAAAAAAACAACAAAAAAATATATTTCATACATTGTAAATACTATAAGTGAAAAATCTGTCAAGTACGGTATGTCACGAACGATTTGTCAAAGTTATTTACGGGAATACGAAATTTATTATCAAGATTTTTGTATGACGTGCTAAATTCCCAATTTTTCATATTTGATAAATACACTGAAATTTATTGTTGAGGGAAAGCTAGCTTCTATGCGCATTTCACTGGTTGCTTAGGCCAGCTCATCAGGAAACCTTTTCCAAAGATTTTAGAAAAGCTAAAAATATTATACAAATAAAACCCTTAAGCGAATTTAGCACATCATACAAAAATCTTGATAATAAATTTTGTATTCCCGTAAATAACTTTGATAATATACTTGCATGTGCCCGTGCAGAAAACTGTATTGCCAAATTGGTTTTTTTTGTTGTTTTCTTGCGAAGACAATAGAATGAAACAATTTGTTTTTTAATTTTGTTTTTTCTTTTTACCCACTTACAACTACAATTCGAGTCGGAAAGCTTTGATATTGTTACAGGTAAGACTTTGAGTGTTTAAAATTCTTATTCGCTTTAGGGTTTTATTTGTATAATATTTTTATACAAAAACGATATTACATTTGGTTCATTATAAAACCATCCAAAAAAAAATTTTTTTTCCAATTACGGATTATAAAGAAAAAATATGTGGTTTAATGTATGAAATTAAAAAAAGGAAAAAACCTGCCTCAATTCGCAGATTTTTGTATTTTTTTACATTCACCCAAATATCACTTCCGTTTTATGTCACGTACGATTTGCACTTATTTTGCCCGATATTTTGGACAACAAGGTTCCGAATTCGAAAATTTTTTTCTTTCATATAAAGTTCCCTCTAAATGAAACGTAATGATAAAAAAAATGTTCCAGTTACTACTTTTTTTTACAAAATATCTATCGCTCTGAAGGCGTACAAATGTCACGTATGATGACATGGAAATGCCCATATGTGAATCATGGAGGAAAAACTTATTGAAAAGGCTTAAACACATACAATACATATATACAAATATAACAAAATCAACAGTATCCAAATAATCTTGATATCCATTTCCAATGTACAAATAAGTAAACAAATAAAAAACCGCTGACAGAATAGCCTTTTGTAACGCGCGTTGTGTACCTTACCAGTTTTCATGCGCTAAAGTTTTTAAACGTACAATACAAATCGACGAATAAACGCGTGCTATGTACTTCTAAAGAGATGTAGATAAACTAGTACATCTTTAAATTTTATGCTAGAATTCTCCTGTGCTGTCCTGTGCTGCTAAAGAAATATTAGATTTATATTAAAAAATTTAAGATGGACACTCAGGCAGTCGACCATACCAATGGACATATCTGGATTGGCTTACAAAGTCGACTGTGGTACTAGAATCTGGATGTGAAAGCAAACGTTTTATTAGGTCAAAACTTTAACAAATGCATTGTTCTAATAATGTTGACCAGAACTAGATTTTGCACTTCTATTGGCTTAAAGTGTTGTTTGCTTAAATCTGTAACATTCCCATTTTGCACCAGGTTGCAGCGACTTGGTACACAGCCCTAGGGTATTCAATTAATCGGGTTTTATTTTTGTTCGATTTATCGATATTTGGCATTTTTAACTTATTTGATAAAGCAAATAAAAATTTTAAATTAATCGAATAATTCAAAATCCAGACATTTTATATATTACGAGATATTTCTTTGATAACTTTAGAAAAAGTTAGTACTTGAGTAAATAAAGATTATTTTTTAAATAAAATTTGTGAATGAAACTCCAAATTGTTGCTTCACTTTCGGGCATCTAGATTTAAAAAGCGTCAATATAACTTTGGATTTTTTTAAAATTTTCACGAACACTTCATCCTCTGCTATGCTTCTGCAAAAAATTTCCTTTAGAGAATCGATTCTTGCTTAAAATATTTGTTCATTGTACCACTTGTAGCCGCTTTTCATTTTGTTGGTGGAGCATCTTCTTCAAGTACTATGTTATAGTCACTGTGTAAGTGGCATATTAGTTAAGTTGTACGTTAATACATTTTTGGACACCTGTTACATTTTGCATTATTAGTTAGATTTATCTTTTGTACAATATTTTTAAGCCCAATCATTCTTAAGAGAGAAACGCATAAACTATTTTGTTAAAAAATACAGGCGTGTTCTAGAAATCGAAACGAAGTGGATTTAAAATCGAGCAAATTTGAAAAACGACCCTTTAATGAAAGTTCATAAAAATATTCCATTTTATCTAATTCATTCTTTAAGTTAAGAACAACACTTAGGGCCATTATTATAACTCGGCGTTAGATGTTATCCGGCAGATAACAGTCGCTTTATGACAGATAATACATTACTATCTGTCAACTTAATCTTAACTTTAGCTAACTTCAAGTTGTAATAATGGCCCTTAAAACCACGAAAAACTAGGGTCAATGTGTAAATAATTGAATTTAAATTATCGTTCGATCTCAATTTCACTTCATTTGGTTTGTTTATTCGATTTTAAACAAAAAAAAATCCATAAAAAAACAGAAATATTATTATCATTTAATTAGTCGATTTAATCGAAATTAGCAGTTTTAAATTATTTGAACAATTAATTGTCTAAAAAAATTTAATTTCGCCGGAAAAATCCGAGTTTTAAGCTATGTTAAACTAAGTTTAACCTTAATCAGCATCTCAAAAACCCTGTCTTAAAGTTTAACCCCTGTATTCATAAGCAATTATTAGATTTTACGAACGTTTATTCAAGAAAATTTTCATAGAAAATTTCTTTTGTAATGCCCGTATTCATAAACAAAATTAAATTTAATAAAGGTTTTCAAAATAAATTTTCTAGGAAAATTTACCTTAATAAACGTTTGTTTAATTAAATCATCGTTTATGAATACGGGGGTAAAACTTTGCTACATTTAATATATGTATATATACATAAATATTTTTCGTTCTCTTAAACGCAAAAAGCTCTATCTAAGCAAAAATTATTTTAAATTATAAAGTGCCTTTAACTGTTTATAATAAATTTTTCTTTGATTTGACGATTGCCAATGTTGCATAGTATGCAAACTGTTAGTTGGGTATTTTAGCGTTTATAATATAATATTTCAATTCGTTGTGGACATTTGTCTTGGTCTAATACATAAGAATCACCAAAAAAGTAAATTTTTAATTGTTAGTACACTGAAAAAAAAGCGTCATAACGTTGCTGTATTTTGACATCAGTATTATGACAAGTGTCTTCGTTTTTGACCCCATGACATTTTTCATCATGGTGATGTCAACCTTAACAAAACTTGGCCAAAGTGTCATCAGGGTCAAAATGAAATTGTGTCATCAATGGGATGACACATCGGCATCACAGAAATGACGAACATGTCCTCAGTGCGATGACGCAGTAACACCGGAGAAAGGACACATTAGCATCAATTTAATGACAGTTTGTCAAAGTCATTGGAATTGACTTAAGTCAAAGTAAGAGAATATTTTTATTTACTTACCCGTTACATATGTTTGTTTCACGTTTGTTGAATTACGACCTTTGTTTACAGCAGAACTCTCAATAATAAGACACCAGTACCATGCCCCATATGGTTTTCGTAATCATTATACTTTAAAAATTTGATGTATTTAACTAAATAATTTAAAAAAATAGAATATAGGAATTTTTGCTTCTTGTAATCATGAAAATAATGTTATTAATATATAAAATGTGGCATCGAACTATAGTCATAAAATAGACGTAACGGCTTCCATGGTGAAAATTTTTGCCAGGCAGAGAAGGGGCTTAAAAGTTTGTCACATTAACGCTCAAAGTTTATTTAACAAAATCGACGAATTTAGATTTATGTTTGAAAATTCAGGTGTTCATATAATATGTGTCTCTGAGACGTGGTTTGGCAGACATATTACTGATACCCTGGTCTCACTTTCGGGTTACTATGGTGGAGTAGCGATCTATGTAAAAAACGAGTAAACTGTACGGTGAAGAGGAAAAGTAATGATACAAAAGACAATAACAACAAAGTTGAATATCTTTTTATTGAAACAGCTAGTATGGGAAGGAAATTTCTTGTTGGTTGCGTCTACCGACCCAGGAATAACATCGGTTTTACCCATTTCTACGAAACTTTAGCTGATGTTACAACACTTTATAGTGATGTCCGTATCGCAGGCGATTTCAACTCTATTCTGCTTGTTGAATCAAACTTATCACAGAATATGAAATTATTCAATCTCATTTCCGCAAATGCTAGCAGCGCTACACACTTCACATCATCTAGTAACACATTGATCGATTTATTTTTTGTCCCCGATAAGGAAAAAATTTTAAAATATGACCAGTTATCTGCCTCTGATATTTGACATTCCTTTGCAAACCTGTATTAACACAATTCAATTTCGTAATTTCAAACGTATAAATTATGTCACCTTAGAAGAAGAGTTTCTAAATATTAATTGGGAGTGCATTTACTACATGCATTCAGTAGATGATCAGATTGGCTTCTTGGAGGAAAACATATTATCTCTGTATAACGCAACAGTACCTATTCAATCGAAAAAAATTATTAACCGCAATAGACCATGGTTTAATGAGGAAATAAAACGTCTGATAACAGCTCGAGACTATGCATTCTCTAGGTGGAAGCGCTTTAAAAAATCTGATCTGCATAATACATATCGTGGAGCTAGAAAATCTGTAACAAGAGCAATACGAATAGTAAAATCCAATTATTATGCTGAGAAATTCACAAATTTAGTCTCTACAAAGACTACTTGGAGTGCAATTAGGGAAATTGGCATTGTGAATACTAAAAGCAACCAACATAACGCTAGCATGCTTGATCAAAATCAAATAAATCAAAATTTTGTTAATATACCTATGAGACCAGCAAATCATTCATATTATGTCAACCATCATAATGAAGATATGCCACAAATAAAGTTTAATTTCGAGTGCGTAAGCCAGTTCGACGTTTTTAAAAGCTGTTGTTCTATCAAGTCGAATGCAACAGGCATTGATGGCATTCATCCAAACTTCATAAAAATTATTCTTCAACCACTATTACCATTTATAACGTACATTTTCAACGCAATAATAACAAAAAGCTGTTATCCGCTAAGATGGAAGAAAGCCAAAATTCTACCAATACCAAAATCTGCGATTGAATACAGGCCAATTGCTATTTTACCATATCTGTCAAAGGCATTTGAAAAACTTTTACGTAAGCAGATAGTTCAATATATAAATAATAACAATCTACTTACTGAAAAACAATCTGGGTTCCGAGCTAACCATAGCTCCATTACTGCCCTGACTGATGTTTCCGAAGATATAAGAAAGGAAGTGGATGATGGCTGTTTAGTAATGCTTATATTGTTAGACCATTCAAAGGCATTTGATACAGTGGACCATACAATATTAGCTCAAACACTTGAAAAATTATGAATTTTTCTGTAACTTCGGTTAAATTGATATCGTCTTACCTTGAAGGTCGTATGCAGTATGTTGAAACTAAAAGTTTGACATCTTCACAGTTTCTGCCAATTATAAGGGGCGTTCCCCAAGGTTCCATTCTCGGACCGTTACTGTTCTTAATTTATGCAAATGATTTACCTGATAAATTACACCATTGCCGTATTAGATTGTATGCTGACGACGTCCAATTATATATAAGCACAAAAAAACAAAACATGGAGGCATGTACTGCCAAGTTGAATGAAGACCTCAAACGTGTTGCTCATTGGGCAGATATAAATGGTTTAAGTTTAAATCCTTCTAAATCGAAATGTATTATAATACGAAGGATGACCCAGAAAATAGATCAACATCCTAATATTTGTATCAACGACCAACAAATTGAAATAGTTGAAAAGGCAAAAAATCTTGGTCTCATTTTTAACAACACACTCACTTGGTCAGATCATGTAACATTTGCTTGTGGTAGAACTTACTCAATACTAAGAACACTGTGGCAAACACAATGTGTAACTCCAATGAGGATTCGTGTACTAATTGCGAAAACATATCTAATACCAGTCCTTACCTATGGATGTGAGATCTTTGCAAGTTGTGATTCAAATAGCAAACATAAGTTGAAGGTAGCTTTTAACAACATTACGAGATATGTTTATGGCATAAAAAATTATGTCAGTGATGGCAGTTATATTAATATTACCCCGTTTTCAAAAAAAATATACGGGGTGCTATTTGAAGACTTGTTGAAAATACGAACTCTTGTGTATCTGCATAAAATTAAAACCACTCGTGAACCAAATTATCTCTATAATCGTTTAAATTTTAGTCGCCTCGGAAGAAACACAAATTTAATTCCAAATAGACACCACACGCTAGTTTCGGAATGGCAATTTTTTATAACTGCAATACGTTTCTGGAACAATCTTCCCCCAACAATTAAAGAAACCAGCAGCGCCCTGCATTTCAAGCAACAGTTATTTAGATTTTATTCATAAATAACTAACGTTATTATTATTATTATTTCATGTTATTATTTTGTATATTTCTTAATGTTATTGATAAATACTTTTGATCATAACTTCATTAGATTCCTACTCACTAAAACCAATGTTTTGTTGTAGAAGTTCCAAATAAATGAAATAAATAAATAAATAAAATAAAACTTAAGATTGTAGTAACATTGATGTCACAATTCTGATGTTAGGGCATCATCAATATGAAGATGCATTTTTTTATCAGTGTAAGGCCGTTTCGCATTTTAGGTAACGATAAATAAATATTTTTGTAAATAAAGGCATAATAATTTACCTTTGAGAAAATTTTGCATAAAGGGGTGATTTCGTTAATCCCTTCACCTGGCGTTGATAAAGTTTTTATATAAAATAGTTTGAATTTTCAAAACTTTGTAGGAAAATATTTTCCAAGTTAGGTGAAGTGTTTTAGAAAGCAACCCCGTAGGTTTTAAATTAATAAAAAACTGTTCAAAGAAAACTTTTGAAACTAAAACTAAATAAGTTTCTTAATTATATGTAGGTCTAGGATAACTTCTTGTATGGGTTAAAAAAATAAAATAATTGTGTGGTGGAGATTTATTTATAGTCACCGTAGAGAGCGGTGCCGAATGAGCTTTATTGTTTGAATTGTTAAAACTTTTTTAATCGTACGATAATTAATATTTTTTTTCTTTTTTAAGGATATTATTACAGTATTTTTTGATTAGCTTTGAAAAATTATAACCTCCAAGTAGATATCTTGCTGCCTTTCAATTTTAGCATATTTTATACGCTTTTTTTAAACAGCCCCAAAGACAACTGTATGAAACTGTTTAATCAGGTGAAAACGAAGACCAGTTAAAATAACTTCTGCGCTAAATAAGCGTTCACCTAATATTTCCCTAATCAAATCTATTGAGCCATCTGCAAAATGTTTTGTGGCTTCATTTTTTTGAACTGCAAGGTCTGATGGTTTCCCATAGCTGGCCTAGAAAAATTATCCAACATCATCCGATTTGCACTACAGTTTGACGTGAGCAACCAATTTACTTTGCACCTTCAATTTTCAGCTTTTCCGAAACAATTTTTTAAACAACGCTCCTTCCATTTGACAATATTTCAAGATGCAATCAATTACTTGCGATTATTTAAAAAACAAATTTTAATAAATTTAGAACGTAAGTTTCTTGAAAAATATACAAAATAATTAATTTTATTAATTAAAAAGTTGAGATAGTAACATATTATCTATCTAAAAAAATATCAGATTAGTATTCCAGTATTATATTTCATTTTTTGACGCTTTTGCTTTTTTTTAATTGTTATATTTTTACAAAGTTCATCTTTTAACACTTCAACACAATTTATAATATTTTTCCATTAAAAATGAAAAAAGTTCGTCAAACTGCTATTAATCGGCTCATCTATATATATAAAATTGTAACGTTACTGACTGATTCATCTCATCTCTCCCCAAATTGATCTGCTCAGACGGGTTTTTGAAAAATGCGAATGCTTAGGGGATAAAGAAGGTAACAACGGGTAAATTCGGTAGCCTTTTATTTCCAGAACTAAAAGAGATTGTTAGTCATTAGAAAGATAAGGACAGGTGTTTGGTACTTTTTGAAATTCGGACCTTTCAGGGAGTAAATGGGTAAAACCAGTATTTTGGAACTTTTTGTCACCCCATCTATCTTTTAAACCAATTAACATAGAAATAAAATTTATATCACATTCGAAACTATTCTAAAAAACTTTAATTCGAATTCGGTACTTTTTCAAAACTCGAACGTTAATTTTTGAACTCGCACTATAAAATTGAAATTTTTGATACTTTTTTTTTTGTTCTTTAACTGGTATTTTTTGAATTCCTTTTGTATTGGACCTAGAAACATGCAAGGTCCTCAGTGAATGAAAATCTGTAAGAGGTATCTTTTTGGTACTTTTTTGTTCTTTAACTGGTATTTTTTTCAATTTTCGTTTTTTAAGTTAGAAACATAAACTGTGGTATATAAAAACATATCGCTCCTTTATTGCAACAAAGTCTTATGTCAAAAAAATCAAACTTGGCAAAATGCGATTGAAGTTTTTAAAATGTACCTTTTAACACTCATTTAATAAAATATATTTTTCTATAACTTTAGTTCTATTTGATATATAAAACTGATTGTTTTACATCTAAAGAAGGAGCAATTTTGCTTACACACTTTTTGATTTGTTGATATATTACTATGTTGAAATTAAGGAGCGGTATGTCCACGAAAGAAATGGAGAAGCTCACGAAGTAGCGTAAATTATGCTAGCTTTTGATATACATCTATATCGTTAACTTAATACGAAAAGGCCCCAACTTATAATTTTTCGAAATCGACATTTTTACGTATTTCGATAGACCATTACCAGATACACCTCCTCCAGATGAACTCGGAAAAAATACCGAAGTTATAGCCTAAAAACGAAAAACCCTAACTCATCCCTAAAAATTTTCTAAAGAAAAAAGCCCTAACTCATTTTTGTTGAGAAAACAGCAACTAAGCATCAATTTTTATTATGTTTGTTGTTGTTTAGTGTTTGCTTTGCGCGATGTACTGCTTTTATTTTATTTATTTACTTTGATTGTGCATAGAGCGCTAAATGGCAATCAGCTGTTTTAGTGCTCCAACCTGTTATATACGTCTTGGCATTTATGTAAGCTAGTGAGTATTAATTAAATACCGTTATAAATTTAGACTCTCAATTTAAGAGTTAATGTGTGCAAAATAAAAAATATTAGAAGCTGTAAAACTATGGATTTTGTGAAAGAGAATACTGATACTGATGCAGAAAAAACTAAAAACACTGAACGCATTAGAAGAATTATTCCGAAGCAATTGGAATGGAAGTAAAAGATTAATCAAATGAAACGAATGAAAGTTGAATATTCTAGATTATCAGACAATTGTGTTAGCCAAAAGCCCCAAGCCTAAAGGCCTGCAAATCAAACTATTGAAAAAAAAGTGCACTAAGACATTGTTCTGAGTTTAGTGAGCCAACGCGAAAAGAAATATTTACTATGTTTTGGGAGATGTCATGGAATCAGAAGCATCAATATGTCATAGGTCTAGTGTCCTGAGAAGAGAAAAAACATAAACAACACGAGTTCAGTCTAAGGCAAATTTTTTAAGACAAAATTTTAACCGAATGCAAGTATGCCGCTAGATGTTTCTTTCAACATTAAGATAAAAAAAAACCTGTTCGAAATTGGATTAACTCTGGGGGAAAGCATGGCACAGTACTCAGTCCCGAAAAATACTCAAGCGCTGTCATTGAATCAAGAAAAGAAACTTATTTTCGCAATAAGGAAAGACGCGCGTTTCTACAAAAATGGCTAGATGAGTTACCAAAGATGGAATTGCATTACTGCAGAAAATAAACAAAAAATTATGTTTCGAATCCAATTTTTCGACCTATCAAGAGATTTATAAGCTTTATGTGGATAAATGTCGTATCCAATTTTCGCAAATATAATAAAAGAGTCGAATTATTCTATTTTTAAACCTAAAAAAGATGAATACGATATTTGCACATCATATGGAGGGCTCAGAGCTGAAGCAAACCAAGTCAAAAATGAAAGTTCGATAATATTTTGAGTTTGAGTAAGTGAATTTCCATTAATTTCTGGACTCATTGACATGGGTTTATTACCGTTACCTTTGGAACGAAAAACTTTTTGATTTTGTCCGTTACAGAACTCGATAGAGTTAAAATTTGCGAAGAATTTCACACCAGTTTTGAAATACACATATGGGCAATTCCACAGAGAAGCTCTCTTTTTGTCACGTCACGTCACCTAGCAATTATTCTTGTATGTTAAAACCACGTGGTTCAAATTTTTCCTTTCTTTCACTAAATGAAAACATAGTTGCGCTCTACACCCAAATGCAAAAAAGTAAATAATATTTTCATTATTCTTTGAGAAACAATTAAAGTGGTTGGTGACGTTACGTGACAAAAAGTAGACATTTCTGTGGAAATACCAATATTCATTTTATTTTATGACTTGGTTCGGTTCAGCTTTGAACCCTCCATATAAAGTAAGGAACATATCAGATAAACTTTATCAAAAACACCGAGGACAAATAGAAAAGATGCGAGAAGAGAAACGGAATGACATAATAAATGCATAGTCCGGATTGTGTGCTGTATTTTGTATGTAAATGCGAACGCTGCATATTATAAAATGAAATTACAGGTACATAATTTCACAATGTATAATGTTGTCAATCATGAATCTGATAACTATGTTTGGGATGAGACTGATGGCAATCTTGTAGCTTCAGTTTTTGCAACATGTATTGTAAAACACTTTAGAAATTTCATTGCACGTTGGCCTAAAATCCATCATATAATCATTTATTCGGATGGTTGTTTTTACCAAAACTGAAATGCTACATTGGCCAATGCATTGCTTGCTTTCTGCGAGGAAACAAACGTATCAATCGAGCAGAAGTATTTAAGAAGTGGACACACACAAATGGAGTGCGACGCAACACACTCCCACATTGAAAGAAAAGTGGCTAAAAAAAACAAATATACTTGCCTTCACAATTTGTAGAACTTAGAAGAGAAGCACGTAAATGCCCAGCACCTCTACAAGCACACCAAGTGCATTATGATTTTTTTTTAGACTTCGACGCGATATCCTAAGCGATACACGTCGGTTCGGCCAGGTAACTTAGATAGATAGTTATAGATCTTATATCACAATTCATAACTAACGTAGTAACAGCTATCAGCTGATAGAAGAAATGCAACCATGCATATTGGCATGTAGAGAAAACAAAATTTCGATAACATTTTGAACGATATATTCTGTAATTAATTATAAGTAATTATAATTGTTATAGCCTTTTCACACTTGTCAACATTTAACATAAATTTGCGAAGATGTTGGAATTTTCCCATAAGAAATACATAGGACTAAAAATCAAAACTTTTCAACATCTTTACAGAATGATACTATCTCATTTTGTTCACCAGAAAAGTGGCAATAAATTCTGTTATTATTGTGGCATCACTGACAAAATGGAAGTTGCTTTGAAAGCAGCGTTACCATTTCTCATTTTGTTCCTTTTTTGCATGCCTTATTTTGCTTAATTTTGCTAAAATTATTAAACAAAATGAACTAGAAATACACTTTGGTGTTATCTTTTAAAATGTTGGCACTTTTGTAGAAAAAAAGTATTTAAAAAAAATAAAAGTTTTTTTTCAGAAATGGTGACATTTTTTATTGATAGTAGATGTAAGATGTTTTAAGTGTAAACGCTTATTTCACATTTTCAACATCATCCATGCGTTCCTCCGAAATGTATGCAAGTGTACAAAGGGTATTATCAAACTATTAAAAACCCATTTTTGTATTTAAAGAATTAACACAAATTCTAAAAAGGTTATTTTTTGATTATAATTAGCAATATGCCAAAATCGACTTTTTGCGAAAATGAACTTTTGTATTGTTCTTTAGAGTATCAGAAGCAACTTTCGTTCCGCGACTTTTATATAATTCCGTTTTTTACAAAATTACCGTTATTTTTAGGTGCTTGAAGAAAATCAAAATTTTGACCGTTAAATTTCCAGAATTCGACCAAATGTTGTTTGGCAACTTTGTACAAAATCGTATGGCGAGTAGTTTTGTGGAACATATAATTTCAAAATATTTGCAAATACAGGGTGTTTTGATGCATTTCTCAAAAAAAAATGAATTTTACGCCATCTAGCGGCAATAATTTTTACTAACTATATTCTACATTTAGAAAGGTAATTTAAATACCTTTCCAACAAAAAAAAAAACTTGAAAATCGGATGAAAAATAACCGAATGAGAAAGGTAAGATCTATAAGAAAATGAAATAGTATAAAATTTATATTAAAATATGTATGTATGCAACTTTTATTAAATCGATCATTAAAGTTTACATTTTTAGTTTTGCGAACAATTTTTTAGTTATTTTACTGGAAATGTATTTAACAGAAATTTTCATTATTTATACTTTTAAAAACATCAAGTTATTTTATTTTTTAAATTTTTAGAGATCTACATAATAGTGCAAATTCTTTAGCTTTTCTTTGAGTTGGGACTCTAAATCCAAATTTGTTGTTTGCCAAACTTTTCACCGTGATATTTATAATTTAAACCTCTCAACATGTTTATTTGCTTTTTAAGAATTTTTATCCGATTACTCTGTACATCGACATCAGATAGTTTATTTCATAAATTAAATAATTCCATAGGCTCATTCACATAAAGCAAATTTAGAAATAGGACTTTACTCTCCGTACGTCGTTTTTTTACTTGTTGTTTGCTCCATCTCTTCCAATCTCTTTATTCGTTTCTTAGCATTCCATTTTTTATTTTCCTGAAAAACCTTTTCATTATTTTCACACCATTTTACATATCTTGCTTCGTTGGATAGAACTGCAAAATATCGAAAAGGAAGTGAATGCATTTGTTTTGCCGGGCATTTATTTGCTGACACATGGTGTATATTTCTTTATGAGGTTCCATATCCTCGTTCCTCTTCGCCATCGCAAACACTCTCTCCACATTGCTACTACTGTGGAATGAGTATACATCATCCACAGGTCTATCGATATATCTTTTTAACAATGAATCTTCCGCATCCGCTAAAACCGTTTGGAAAATGTTAACATAATTTTCAAGCAAATTAAGCTTGTCTGTGTTAAAAGCAAATTAAAATTTGAGGGGAATTGAATTCAAGAACGATCTTTTATTTATTTTTTCGAACTCTAAATATTCAAATATTTGATACAGCACGTCCTTGAAAGTAAGATGATCACAAACAACAATTGATTTACAAGTGCTAATATGTTTTAGTGGTTCAATGCAAGCTGCAACAGAAAATTTGATACAGAAAATTTGTGTCTGTAATATAATCATGAATCATTTTCGCATCCGTGTACGCTTCAGGATATTTTTGCACAAACTGAAATAGCAAATCGGTTTCTTTGTAAATTTGACTTATTGTTAGTTAAAATTTTTTAAAATTGTATTTCTTTATGTAAGATCAAATCTGTCAAAAATTTTAAAAGTTACATACATTTAAACAAACACTTTTTAACATGGTCAAATTTACAAATTAGGTAAGGTCACTTTGCGGATTTTCCTTGTAAATTGCGTGAAAACCCAACGATATAATTCAATTCTTATGGCGGCATTGCATTCAGGAGGTGATAATACATAAGGATTGGTGGGTCTGGTTTCTGGGTCAGAACCTTTTTATATTTTTGTGAGGCTGTGTAATTTATAAGCACGCAAAGGTGACTGCTAAAATATCTACTGCCGCTTTATTACAATAGTAAATGAAATATAAGTATATTTACTTATCACATGGAAAGAAAGTTTGTTTCCCAAAGTGAAAACAGTGTTTATGTTCTTAATAACTAATGTAAAACTAATTTTAGTAGCATAAATTTACGTTTTTTTTAAAATTCACCCTGTTTTATTAATCAATTAATAAAATTTGTCGAAAATAGGCTGTACTGTTTGTACTACAGCACAAATTCGGCTGAATATTATGCCTTGGGAGACAACAGAGTTGTTGATGACTAAAATATCTAAAATTCTGCGGTGGTGCTTAAAGATAACACTCCTACTTCAAAAGTAATAAGTGAATGAAGGTCAAAAACCCCAATTTTTTCGCCTTTTTTTTACATTTTCCTAATTTTCTTGTATACGAAAAATACGATCGCCACGCACCACCGCAGAATTTTAATTTTTGATGTCATTAACAACTGTGTTGCATGGCAAGCCATAATATTCAGCCCAATTTGTGCCGTGCTAAATGTTAGAAGTCGTATTTTCTTACTTTCAAGTTTTGTTTTTGCCACTTTGTTTTTTTTCAGTGTATTATTCCAACAAAACCCAAAAATGAAATATTGCTACCCAAACTAACTATTCAATACATAAAAACATTGATTTTGTAGCTAACAACATAAATAATGCGTTAAATTCATAAAAAGTCAAAAAATCCAAGTTTTAAGGGCCACCCTAAATATCAAGTGATGGGCACTCTAATAAGCAAGAAGGGTACTTGACTCTACCCCCGAAGTATTAAAAATTTTGGCATATTGCTAGTTATAATAGTTTATAATTCAATTTAAATAAGGACTTGTAATAATAAAAGTATTCAATAGAATTTTATCGACTAACACATCTCTAGTTTATTTTTTTTTTTTTTTTTATGGATGTTTTTTGGATGCAGTAAAAATGAATTTCAAATGAATTGCATTGTGTTTTATAAGTCTTAACTGTTTTTTGCCACGTTTTTATCTCATGTTATTTGAATATCTCTTATATTTTTTCCATTTGTTTTTTTATAACCACTTCAAAAATGTTGTACTTTTGAAATAAATTATTAAATGATATCCATCAGCTGTTCTTTGAATGGATTAGTAAGTTGGCATTAAGTTACAGCTTTACCTATAATTAAGTGTAAACTTTTTATGCTGAAAGTAATCATCTGAGAATAACTTAAATAGTTACTTAAAAATGTTAACACTTGGTAATAATTAATGAATATGCGCCATTGATTTTCGGTTTTAATGTCCAAAAATTATGGTTTATTTAATGCGCATGCATAATAACATAAATTCATATTAAACCCTGCGGGGAATTTGTGTCAATTGGTCCAACGGACTGGTCCTGGGAGTTGTGAAAATAGAACTGGTACAAAAAGAAAGAACTCATGACCAGTGAAAGGAGAACCAATCATGTAACTGGTTTATGAAGAACAGAAATGTAGAAAAAGTAATGAATTACAGTACAGTCTTCACCGGTGGTGTGATAAATTTTTTTTGGAATTTCTAAAATGTGGCTCTTGAATTTAATTCTAGGACTTGTTTTATTGAAATAATACTACATCGTAATGAAATAATACTACATTTTAGTAACTGTCACTAAACACGTCCATTGAGAATAGATTTGTGACTGGTTAAATTGTGTCAATTGACCCTCTCCAATGACAACCCCATGTAAAAGTGATAGGTCTTATTCATATGAAGTGTTAGAACTCGAACCGGGCCCTACCACCACAGACCTATCACGGGACTACTTTGGTGTCAGTTCGCTTCCCTCTAGGGAATAACTAGCGCAATATGTTTAAAACTTTAAGTGTGTTTTTCTCGTGTTTTAAAAAATGGAGTTATCTAGTTTTTCCATACGGTCACAGATTTATACATTCATAAAAATAAATTAACAAAAAGTGTGTAAATTAAGGAGGTGTAACACTATTAGTTGGTGAAGCTGCAGCACATTATGTGCCACTCGTATTTCCAAAACATAGACTAGATAAATTCTAAGTTCCAGAATACGTTACGAAACTCATACTAACAATTTTTACAAAATGAAAAATAAAATAATTTAAAACTAACGGTCTTATTTATAAAGAAAAAAACAGGTTTATTTAAGGTTCATGAATCGGATTTTCTAGGAAAACTTGACTAATTAATCCTTTATTAACCTGTTATATTTTTTATAAATAATTGGGTAAATATTTTTCATACATTGTTTGTTTTTACTTTTATTACTCAAAAGAAACCCCGATTAATTATAAATAATAAAACAGGTTTATAAAATGTTTATTAGTAAGACAAATTTTCACAGCAAATCCGTTTCAATAGCCTGCTTTATTTTAATAAATATTGCTCGATTACGGCTGACCGTACTACTAAAAATGTGTTCAAATGCCTTGAAAAAAAATTCATTTATAAACGTGTACTTAACACTTTGTGAAAAGAGCAAATATTTAAAATTTACTTTAAATCAACTCGTATTGACGTTAGAGCATAAATAAATAATTTATTTGTTAAAACACATTTTTACTGCAGTGAGTTTATTGGCACTGAAAACGAAAAACCCTCACACATGCATTTAAACATTCCTTTGAGCAAGAGTGTCTATTCCCTGCAAATAATATTGGACCACCTAATCCATTTTGATAAAATTGACTTCTCCATGGACTTGTCCGATACAATGTGTTTGTAGTGAGACGACATGACTTCGTTTTTTAACGACATGCTTTCGTTTTTAAACGACTTGAAAACATGGAGTAGTTTTAAAACTACTCCTTTGTAGTCCAAAGCGGTGGGGTGCCATAAACCCATAGGATATAAAGATATGGAATTAAGTCTCATATCAATTTTAGTGGAATGGGACATAAAGCCATTATGGTTTTATGTCCCATTTGATGTTTTGCTTTACAAATGCTTTATTTCACTTAATATGCCTATTTATCTATGAAATTAATGATTTAAAAAAATCCTAAATTTCTAGGCTCCAGGAAGCAAAGCTGCAAACATTTTGTAAAAGCAAAAATTAATAATTTTCCACTATAATTTTCCCTTTTACAGAATGTTTACTTCTCCATGACAACATTTTGTAAAAGGAAAAATTAATAGTGTTCCACAATAAAATGTAAAATAAAATATAAAGAGCCAATATACATAAGCTATAAGATTATATACATATATTTTTTTTATTATTGTTTTTGGAACTTAAGCATAATTGTTATTAATGAAATTAATAACAAAAAATAAAATCGTGGACCACCTGCAATGTCGGAATTTGATTGATTGCCAACAACATTTTGACAGACAAATGCATTTTTGACATAAAACAGGGCAACATGAAACAACAATGCATTTTTTACATGAAATAGGGTTACATGCAATCATTTTCAAAAATATGGCTTTATATCTCATTTTCGGACAAAATTTATGGCGTTAAGTACCATTATATTGAGACTTAATGGCATATACCCTTATGTCTCAATGGAATGGGACTTGACGCCTTATGGCTTTATGTCCTATGGCTTTATGTCGTATGGCTTTATCACACCCCACCATCCAAATAGACCATGTTTTTTTTCATACATTTGGGTTACTTTCGGACTAGTCCTAGTCCCTTGTGGTCTACGTTTTACACGCGTGTTTGGACTGGTCCTATTATTTGCAGGGTTAGTGCATGTTTGCAATTGTATTCGTTTGTAAAGGAATTCAAATGAAAATAAACAAACGGAAAAATATTCGCATCAAGACAAGACAATCACAGCAAATAAATACCAACAAATGTAAAAAAAAACTTAGAAGTTGGGACACAGACAAGAAAGGTCCTGTTCGTGTTAAAAAAAATAAAGGTCGGCTGCTTCTCGTAGACACCCTACAGAAATAAATGATGTGCAGAGTTTGCACTGCAAACCTCTTGCCTAAATGCATACGTGAATACTTAATTTTGTTTACACAAAGAGATTGAATACAAAAGTGACTAGAAAAATAATATTTGTAATTCATGCTTGGTGCACATTTACAATTTCCCCAAACGCGTGTTTAAATAACATAATTCTACTTGACTTTAGGTCTACAAAACACATTGTATGAGTTTTTGCGTTTTGTGCATCGGTTTAAAAGTAGAGTCAGTGTTATAATTACACTGTAATTGTATGTTACACAGCAAAATGCTTAGAATGCATATGCGTATCGAACGCACGAAATAGATATACGTTTTACTGTTGTATGCATACGTCTTAAATAAAAGGACAGCTATTTTTGACAGTCAAAGATAACAAATTATATTTTATTTTCAGTGTAGTCGATACAAATTTTTGTGTTCTGCATTTTCTTTTGCCAAAACGGTTTTTATTATTTGATAAAACAAAAAACTTGGCGCATAAAACGCCTTACACTTCACTTTAAAAACATATGAAAAGCACAGAATGCATCAAATGCATAAAACTCAACAACGCAAAGTGTCATGCCTCTGTAACGGCTGAAGGTTGTATTTAAATCCCAGTAAAAACTTCGCCTACAAAGTAATGTGTTGAGTAATCAGAAAAACATAAGAGCACTACTTACAATTCTACTGAAAGAACCAATGAATTTTACAAGGGATGTCCCAAAATGAACGCATTAAAATGTAAGTCATTATTTTTTTTTTACCTACATACATCCAGAAAAAAGTAGTTATGGAAGTTGTTGTAGATGTAGTTATAGAAGAAAGCTACAAAATAATGAGTTAAAGAAGCTATTAATTTTGAAAAAGTAGGCGAAGTTTTTACTGGGATGTAAATCGGAGTGGAGAGGATTTTACATTAAAATGCAACCGTACAAACTGCTGGAATAATCTTGTTAACAGTTTGCACAGCTGTTCAGGGAGGTGTAAGAGTTTTGCGTAGGACGGAAAAAAAAGATGGCGGGAAAAAGAAGAAATTTTATTTTTAAAGTCTGAGTGCGGAATGAATAAGAGCGTTTTTTTTTGTGTCAATGAAAAATTTTAATTATATATTGATATTCTATTTAAAATGTTAAATAATTTGTTTAAAAACAATAATTATACTTAACGAAATTTTTGTTAAATTAAATCAATAGAAAAAGTCATTAATTAAAAAAAGGAGCTTTGAAGTTGGTAAATTAATACCCCTCAAGTCGTTCACACACACACAAAAGACACAGGATCCATACATACAATATACACACCTACATAAGATATCCACACACACATCATCCGAGCAATTATCATCATCCATAGCCACATAACCATTATCTCTACACACATCTTCCGAGAAATCATCAAGCATACATACACACCTCATACACACCCTATCATTCATCCCTACACAGGATCTCACACGAAGCATACTTACGTTGGCCACATCACCGACATACAGACAGATGGAACTTGGTCAAAACCGACGCACAGTGGGGCCTTTTGACTTTTTTCGTTGCAAAAATCATAACTTTTGAACTGATAAAGATATTTAAAAATTTTAAAAAGCATTTGAAAGAAAACTCCTTTATCTTTAATATACATGATTTGCAAGGTCATAGGCTAGGCGTGGCACTGTGCACAGTGTCTGCTTTTGACTGTTTTTTTTTACAAACATCATAACTTAAAAATGAGCATCATTATTGGCCATAGCTTTGTGGAGGCACTGTGCACAGTGGTTTTTTTGTTGAAAACATCATAATTTTTGAAGTTACCAAGAAATTTGAAATGGGGGAAAACACTTGATTTTTAAATCTCTTAGGATCAAAATAAGTGCTCCCTTATTGTAAAAGGCATTGGACACGATGACACCTTTAACCTTTCTTGTCGCAAAAATCATATATTTTGAAGTAATGATATTTTTAAAATTTCTCAAACATTTAAAACACAACTTTTTGTGCTTTAAATGACATTCTCATAGGGAAGTCTAGAAAAAATGCTACTCTAATATAACATGTTATAATAACATAACTCTTTTTATTTATATTACAGATAAAAATTATTGAAATATTTTTAATACTAATGTTAATTTATAATATTATTTTATAGTATGATATATTATAATATGATATTGAGTTATTTTTATTAATTTTTTTAATAGTTAGTTTTCTTCAAAATAGTCATTAACATTTTGAGCGATTTGTAATAGACTTAACTTATCGGAGCTATAATTATATTCTTCCAAATCCTTTCGAGATCTTACATGTCTCCGCGATGAAATCAGTGGGTCTGAAGAGGCCGCCAACATATTAAAAAGATCCTCATTCTGTCTAATCCGTGAAATTTTGCAAGTATTCGCATATATAAAGTGCTTGTAATTTTTGTTTTTGGTAAGCATTGATATTCAATTAAATTTTGGCCATGAGCCAAAATCTTATGGAGTATGTAGGAGTAAGTTTCTTCTCAGGGTACTTTTGAGCCAAAATCTGGGCAGTTTTTGATGCATAATATTGAAACTTTGGGCCATTTACCATTTCTCTAGATTTTATAACATTTAGGATAACTGCCAACCTTTTTATAATATGGTTGTCGACACCAGTAATTTGGGCTGTTACCTCATCATTTTCAAAAAACGATCTGGACATGTTACCATCGTTAGTATTTCCATATCCCTGCTTTGGGCAGTCTATTTTTAGTCCAAGGTTCTTAAGAAATTCATTTTGTATAATATTTTTTCGAGCAGTTAGTTTTTCTTTTGGTGTTGCATTCTCACGAAAACGATCTCCTACTCTCGAAATTGTATACGCTAATTTTAAAATAAACTCCATGCACCTAATTCTGGCATGTAACGGAGAAATTCCATATTCATAGTTTTGCTCATCACATGAATCATTAAAATTTTGAAAGTCCTTCTGTGGCTTTTTGCAAATTGCACACTTCAAAGTTGAAGAAGTATCTGTTATTACATTTAAGACTTTGCCATCAATCATTGTAAGACAAAATACATAATTAATGAAAACCTTTTTTCCATTCTTCATTTCAATAACAGAAGGCTTTAGTTCGGAAATTTGCTTTTTTATATCATTTACTGTAGACTTGATTATTTCTGAAGACTCCTTTGCATATTTAAAAAATATCGGACGGCAAAAATGGATTGACGATGGGCGAGGATTTTTCCAATGCTCAGAGATTTCACTTCTAAGTCGTAAAGGAACTATAGAAGCCATAAACATTAGAGTGGGTCAATTTTTTTGCCCACCAAGCGTATAGCAAAATCGTAATCTACACATAATTCTAAGAACTTTTCCTAAAGAAACCATGGTTCTAAAATCAAAATCGAGCTTCCGGTTTTTGACTTGAAAGTTTGGTGCTCAGAAAATTTGGAAAAATAATACTTTTTTGGATATATTTATTGCAATTGGTGAATAGTTGGCCTGTATCTCTGAAAAAGGGCTTGTTTAAAAGAAAATTCTCTCAGCTTTCTATATCTGTGCTCATTTTTAGAAAATTCTGTACATAAATAATTGGTTAGGAGACTTTTGTCAAAATGTTCATAGTCAAGCTGGTAAAATAAAGAAAAATTTATTTTATTTTTTATTAAAACCCAATTTTCTATTTTAAAAATTCACTACCTTTTTAAAAAAGAAACTAAATGAAAAAAAAAAAAAATTTAATTACCCAATAAAAATTTTGCGAAGCACTAATGGTACATTTAAAAAAATAAGCGCAAAGTTATGCGCTACGGAATAAGACATACAGAAATACAGTAAAATAAGTGAAAGAACTCTCAAAAACTTCAAAGAAAAATAACATTTCAAGTGCAACGGTTTGTAAGGGAGAATTTATGTATCAAAAATGTATTGCTTCAAAGTGGGAACATGCCGTATAAAATGCATGTCTTCCGTAAGCGCAATGGTAAGCTAAACTTTTATGTTTCTCCCTTGCAAACCTGCTTTGTTCGAAGCTCCATTTTTTTTTTTTTGGGGTAACAACTTCAATAAACATGTCTTTAAAAGAAAAAATACTGGCCAAAACGGAAATTAAACCATTACATTCTTAATACGAGTTTTTGTACATTTTTGAATATTGTTGGCTATACTTGAAAACGCGTCGAAAAAGTGAAAATTTTTATTAAAAACAAATTATTTTTGTTTACCATACATTTCTAAAATGGAATAAACGTGAGAGTTTTAACGGTAAATTGTGTGATACAACGATAGAATTACAAACTTTTCAGTTTCTCATTACCTATTAATTTTCTGTTTTTAAATTATGGCCCTTATTATATAAATCGCAACGCAACGCCAAAGAATTACATTGAAAGCAAAACAAAATCATAAATATTTTGTAATTTTGTTGTTGCGTTCTACAAAAATTCATGTACCGTTTTAAAATTTCTGAAATATAGTTAGACAATTCTGAAATACAATTGGAAATGGTGTAGTAAGAAACATAGGCTCTAATTATGTAATTCGTAACGTAACGTCAAAGAATTTCTGTAGAAAGCAACAACAAAATTACAAATTTGCGAATTACATATGTTTCTTACTACACCATTTCGAATTGTGTTTCAGAATTTTCTAACTATATTTCAGAAATTTCCAATTTAACTTCAAAAATTTCCAATTGTAACTTCTGAAAGTGTCCAATTATATTTCAGAAATTTATGTTTTTATAACTAATACAAATTTCCAAATTATAAATGGACGATAGTATTTTGTCTGAGCCGCCATTTAGCATCTACCGTTTACTGATCTTGGGTAACCTGAACATATTCAGGGAACTGAGCGATTTGTACAATTGCTTACCAATGTTTCCCACGTGCCATAGAATGTAACCGCGATGATATTTTGGCAGTTACTTTTAAAAGCCGCAACAGAATACCACGAATGGATAGCAAAAAAGGTGTTGTATGTAAATTGCAGCTATAGGCCGCAACTTTATTTATTTACCCCCGGCTTGGCCCGTATTTTTTTTTTTTTTTTATACATTTTTTATTTTTATTTTAATAGGTTCCATTTTTTTTTTTTTGTTGTGAATTTTCAAAAAAATTGCGTTATAAACAAAATTTATCTTTAATTCTGGTTTTATTATTAATTGAAAAAAATGCTTTTTTCACCGAGTTTTTTTTAATCTTTTTTGCTCTCTTATCTCCACTTAAGATGTTTTGTCAAAATGCCGCAGAATTGTTTTATTTTATTCAACTTTGAATTAAAATTTAGTTAGATTATTTTATTTAACTTTTGTGTATCAAAATTGTAACAGTTTTAGGCTTCTTATCAGCTTGACTATGATTATTTTGACAAAAGTCTCCTAACCAATTATTTATGTACAGAATTTTCTAAAAATCAGCACAGATATAGAAAGTTGAGAGAATTTTCTTTTAAACAAGCCCTCTTTCAGCGCTACAGGACAACTATTCACCAATTGCAATAAATATATCCAAAAAAGTATTATTTTTTCCAGATTTTCTGAGCACCAAAACTATATTGGTGTACGGATTCTATTGATTTTTTTTTTTTTTTTTGTTTAGGGGAAGTACCAAGCTGTTATTTTCTGTGTTTGGTTTTTGTGTGGGTATCCCATACTATATGAGAAAGGGAACTTTTAACTGCTACTGTTTACGAACATAATCAACTGATCCTAAAATGATCACTGTATTCATTATTGTTTCTCATTTGTTGAATTACGGTACCACTTTTTTTGTTGCAATTGAGAAAAATTGCAATTGAGAAAAAAAGTACAAAGGAAAGAAATTTGCAACACTATGCAATCCGTACTAAAAACCGTAAAACGTGTCGACAATGTTCAAAGCAGAAAAAAAGGACTGATACTCATTTTATTTGCGAAACATGTGTAGATACCATGGGTAAGCCTATCGGATTATGTGTAGAACCATGTTTTAAATTGTGGCACAATCCAACGGAATAATTTTTTGTTTTTTTTTCAATTATTTAATTTTTCAGTGTTTTTTTTTTATATAGTTTTGAATTTTTTGTGTTATTTTTGAATGAATTGTTATTTTTTTTAGTTTATATTGAAAAGTAATATGTATGAAAATAAATAAATTGCAAAAACAACATTTCTTTTCGTTTAGTTTTATTTAGTTTACACTATTTTAGTGACGCATATGTGCGGTTTATACAACTCCACAAATTACATAAAAAAAACATAAACTCTAATATTGAGTTAGAGTTAATTCATTTCGTGGAAATTTATCATCTGGTTTGTGGCCACCCCCCAGCCTGATCGCTTCGGTCGTGAACGCGTTAATACATATTTTTTTTTTTTTTTTTTGACAATGGCTTGTGGATGGTTAATGTGGCGATTTCACGTCTCTACCGACCTAGCCAGGCAATTTTGAGATCTTCGCGTTGCCATCCTAACCATCGCGTGGTGTGAGCCTCTAACTATACATCGACACAAGAAAATTTTCTATCTGTTCTTTACTACAAGGCCATTAACATATTTTCGCTCTGCTGTTGCAAATCTCTTGTTGCTCTAAACACCACTGGTGGTCTTATTATTACAAAATTTATGACATAAATGTAATTGTATCAGCTGATCGGTTTTGTTATGTGTCACTTACCGTATCGTGTCAACTTGTAGAAAATAGAGTTTCAATTCGAGGTTTCGTGATATTTGTGAACAGCGATGGGCTGCTTGTATTTCAGATGGGAATTTTCTGTGGACTTTTGAAAAGCAACTCAAGATAATACATATTCCATATATGTATATAATAAAAAAAATCTTTTAAATTTTAATAAAAAAAATTAGAAACACATATAAAAGGTTTTAAAAGGTTTATTGTTAGCTGAAATGCAACACCACGTAAGTAACATTTTTAATACATTACAGTAGGAGCAAAATATATTATATACTAAAATACATTTGCAAATTTGGCAATCAAATGGCGCAGATTTATTTAATATAGAACGATTAATTCGTTTCTGGAATAAAAATAACAATTTATTAATATATTTAAGAATCATGTTACTTACGTTCTTTTGAACTCATACATTCTTCAATAAAAACACGTAACTAATGGGTGATTTTTTAGCTATTATCTTTTTGGCAACACTGGTTTAAACAGCTGATGCACGCTTCGTGTTTTGTTTCACTGTCAAATTTCTTCAGTTTGGTCTATAATTTAACCATGAATCATCTTACAAACGAACAACGCTTGCAAATTATTGAATTTTATTATCAAAATGCGTACTTTGTTAAGAAAGTTCATCGCGCGCTTCTTGAGTTCAGCGACGAAGCTCATTTTTGGCTCAATGGGTACGTTAATAAGCAGAATTGTCGATTTTAGAGCGATCAGCCAGAAGCATTGCAAGAGCTACTAATACATCCAGAAAAAGTCACTGTTTGGTGCGGTTTCGGTGCCACATGCCACACAGCACGCTTAACAATGGACTTATTGAGAGGCGAGTTCGGTGAACATTTTATTTCACGTTCGGGACCGGTCAATTTGCCGCCTAGATCGTGCTATTTAACGCTATGTTAAAGCACATGTCTATACACAAATGCCCGCTTCAATTGACGCATTGGAAGACAACTGAAGCATTTATTCATGAGATACCAGTCGAAGTGTTAAAAAGAGTATGCCAAAATTGGACTAAGCGGATGGACCATTTGAGGCGCAGTCACGGTCAACATTTGCATGAAATAATCTTCAAACATTAAATTATATGAACTGTACTATCGATTCAAAAAAGATTTCATGCATTTTTCTGAATTTTATGTGTTTTTTTTTTTTAACTTTCCTATAGCTCTTAAAAATCACCCGATACAATGAAATTTCTTTAAGTTCCTAACTTAAAAAAATTTTTAAATTAAAACTTTACTTTAACCTAACAGGTTGGATGAACCTTCCTTTAACTTATCGCTCACTTCAGTTTAAAGTAAAGTTGTAATAATGGAACACTTTTTATACGGCTGATAAAATCCTGCCTTTAGCTATCGGTAAGTTGTGAAAACACAAAACTTAAAATACACAAAACTTAAAATACCAATGTAAATTAACATGGCGAAATGTTGATTTAGATTTAGTTAAATTTATCATTATTTCATATTAATTTTAAATAAAAAATATTAAAATAACCTTAAATCACGTTTATTTAATATTATTCACTGTTAAAATAACATTGTTCAATAAAATCAAAAGTTTATCTTGTTTAATTAACACGCATACGTACTTAAGTATGTACATTTTTATACCCACACCACAATAGTGGAGAGGGTATTATGCATTTGTGCTGATGTGTTTTACGCCTTAAAATATTGGTCCTAGACACACCTTAAAGTATACCGATCGACTTTCTAAGTCGAGCTAACGATGTCCATCCGGCTGGCTGTCCATGTAACCTTGTGCTCAAAGTACAGGTCTTAATTTTGGAGATAATTTGATAAAATTTTAAACAAAGGTTATTGGCACAAGTACCAAGCCTATTGAAAATGGGCCGAATCGTAGGACCACGAGGGAAGATAGGGGGAAATTTCTGCCCCTCAAAAACTATCAAACCTAATGAAATTTAAATCATAGATAGAAATATATTTATATGGACATATAAGCTATGTAGTTTTTCAAAAATAAGACCACAATGGGAGGTTGGGGGCAATTTTTTTCCTCTCACAAACTTTCAAGCCGATTTTAATGAAGTTTATAAACATAGATAAATCCATATTAATATGGACACATAATCATGATGTGTTTTTAAATGTGGTGTAGTGTATCATATGGTAGGGCTTGACCGACTATACTTTCTTACTTGTTTTATTTTCATGCTTAAAATATGTTATAAAAAGAAGACAATTCCCGTATTCTTTTAATTTAAATTATTTAGTTAAATAGTACATCAAGTTCTCAAAGTAGAATGGTGACGAAAACCATATCGGGCGATTCTGCTGATGCTTCTGTTAACAAAGGAGAATACAAAATAAGTGAAACATGTGTTACAGTGGTAAGTGTTTTGAATTATTCTTAAATAAATGTTGTCACTGAAGCTTCTTCTCACTGTTCTAGATTAAATTCACGTTGTTTCAACTTGAAATAACTTTCATTCAACGTGATTCGGATTGCTATTTCAAAATAAATGACATTTTGCTCTCACTTTACTGATATGTTAAATTAACATGAATTAAAGTTATTTAAAAAGAAAAAAATGTTTTTCGCAAGTTATTGTGTGATCAGGTTGAATTATCATTAAAAACGTATGAAGCAAAATCACCACCGAAAAATTTTAAATCAACCTTGTTTTCGACGTTTTTAACTTGATTTTTTTCTGTGTGTATATGTTTTTTATGCTTGAAATATCACAAGGGTATAGATTTGAAAAAATGTAGCTTAAGAGTCTGAGCACAATGTAACGATAATTTATTGCGGTGCGGTTTTTCATACGATTTGAAAGTAAAAAACCGCAGTGCGGAACGGTATAAAATTAAAATCTATTTTATTTTCATTGCGGACTTTTTTTCTCTCTCAATTTGTCATACTCATTCTCTTTCTGATGTTGCCATAGTTTTTGAATAATTGGCGATGTTCACAACATTATTGAAAACAAACAACATGATAAAAGTGTGTGCACAAATTTAAAAATTTTGCTCTGCCTATGAAATATCGCAAAACATGAATTTTGGTTAATTTAAAATTATTAATTTACGTCTTTGTTATTAAAAATATTCTTTTTATATAAAATAGGCGTGGAAAGAAAAGTGAATTTTTTATTTAAATTCAAAAATGTATGTAAATCCAAAAAATTAAATTTGTACGCCAAATTTTATTTGTTTTTCTTTTCTTAGAAATCTGCAAGTATTATAACAATAAAACTTCCTTCAAAGGATAGTTATAATATATATTGTCACCTAAAATGCACAAGGCCCTATTAAACATTTTGAAAATTTTACAGGAGAAGAAAAACACCATTTTATATGATAAATTTATACATTGCATTAAACTTTTTATAATAAGGAGTTTTTTAAATATTTAATTTTTTTTCTTTAATCTATGGCCAGCAATGAATTTTTTGAATCATCTAGAAACTTAGTTAACAGTTCGAGCTCATAAAATAAAAAGGTTTAATGTAACTTTGCATGAGTATCAAGAAAAACGTGATTAAAGTTTTAAAACGCAAATAGTTTTGTTATATATGGACATACATATACATATGTATATGTACGTACTTTGAATATTTTTCTTTTTGTTTATTTAGCAATAACTTATGCTATTTTTGTTATTGTCAATTTGATGTAAAATTTGCGTTTTATCAGCAATTTAAAAAGTTACAAGTTCGAACCTTTTCAAATTAAGTTTGTAAAAAAATTGTAATTTAAAAAGGTTTCAAACGTACAGTGAACCCTTTTTTTAAGCCTAAGAAATAATATTATTAGGAGTCTTTTTTGGCCTTACTAGCATAGCGTTAAACCTTTTCTATGAACCGAAGGCAACATAAACATATTAGAAAAATTGCATCTTTAAAACTAATGGACTTAAACACAGCAGCATAATCTTCAAAATCATTTTTTGTTTTCTCATTCCTTTATCAATGTAAAAAATATACTACCGAACATTTAAATATAGTGTATGTCAACATAATCACTATACTTGTACTGTAAAAGACAGAACACTACATATTGTTTTTTGCTCCTAGATGGGTCAAATGTATGACCAACTCCACTTTATTCTTCATCTTAATCATTAATTTCTAACAAACCCACCCATTATCTCCATTCCTTAAGTAGGCTCCCATACAAAAAGTTCTATGCAGACTAGAAATATATTGAAGAAAAAGTCCCATATATGCTCAGGAGTCGCCCGTAGGAGAATAAAATGTATGACTGACCGCGATTAGTTTTTTGTCCCTAACATTTCTCAAAACATACTCACCCTTCACAGAAAAAAATATTTTTTCAATTCAAACCAAAAATTTGTAGAATCAAACAATTTTTTGTCTGAAATCGGTCCTACAAACAAATTCGCATATTCAAACAATTTATTTGAATTTTGTTTATTGAAAAAAAATGCCGATTTTTTCAAACAAATAATTTTACAGAATCAAACAAAATGTTTACTGAAATTCATACAAATTTTAAACAAATAATTTTGCTGAATCAAACAAAAAAGTTTTGGCACAAGCAATGACACGCACACAAGCACACGCAAAGAAAAAACATGGTTGTGGTAAACATATTCTAAGAGCAACATATTATGATAAGAATTATGATTGTAGTCACCATATTAAGATTATTATTGAATCATATTATGACTAAATATACTCGTAATATGTCATCATAATACGTTTCCCTTAATCATATTATTATTCTGTTAATCATACTAAGTTAAGAAGTAATCAAATTATTGTCATGTTAATCATAATAAGCTAAGAAGTAATCATATTATCATCATGTTAATCATAATAAATTTAGAAGCAATCATATTATGATAAAGCACCTTTCATAGCTGTCATAAAAATACAAAATAAATTAAAATATTTTTGCATCGATTTCTTATTTTGTGGCTTTTCACAATTTTTTTTAATGTTAATCAAATAGCGGAGTTCAATATAAGGCTTGCAAAAGAGCAAATGAAAAATATGTGGTTTTCATGGGCAACCGCGTGTGTCCATTTTTTCGATTTTAAGATGTTGATAAAATATCGTATCACTTTTATAAAATATGTATAACGAAATCTCTGTGTGTTTTGTTGTTGGATTTTACAAAAAAACTATGATTTTTTGCATTTGCACTATTACATCACTAATACTTGAATGAACTCCGCTAATATTTTAATTTTTTAATTTCTTTCAACTTATTTTTTTTATGGAATTTTATCTTTTAATTGTTTAACCGCTCACAAATAAAAAAAACGACACAACTTCTTCAAAATTATTTTACAAATGGCGCTAACATAATATGATTAGAGTAAAAATAGTTTGATTGCATCTTTAACATAATATGATAAATGTATTGAAAGTTATCATGTTATGGCTATTAAATATCATGATATGGTTGTGAGAATTATAATATGTTTAGAAAGTTATCATAATAAAGTTGTTAGAAAAATAATTATTTTTCGGTCAACAATAGTCAAATTCATAATTGCGATAAACATTGATATGTTTACAGTAACTATAATATGGTTGATATTAAATAAAAATAACAATTATTTGTGTACGACAACAATATATTGTTACATAAAACATAGTGTTAGATGGTCAAATGTATGACCGACCCCACTTAATTTTTCATCTCAATCATTTATTTCTACCACACAAAATGTTCAATGCAGACTAGAAATGTATTGAAGAAAAAGTCCCATAAATGCCCAGGAGTCGCCTTTAGTGGGATAAAATGTATGACCGACCTCAACTAGTTTTTTGTCCTTAACATTTTCTCGAGACATCCAACGAAAATTGGCAAAATTCGCCAAATTTAGTTTTCTTTAGAGTTTTGTTCAGAAAAATGCGCAGAAAAGCGCAAAATTTGATTTACATTTACACTAATTTCATGAAATTTCTGTATATACGTACACAATAATAATAACTTCATTGAATTCTGCATATAATAATTATTTGCATGGTTAATGGCTTACTTTATTCATTATATACCTAGCTTTTCAATAAATTATATACATTAGAGCGACTCACCAAAAAAAGTGCTCGATGTACCCTCCTAAAAATGGACCTTGGACTGTTTTTTAGATGACATTTTAAATATTTCGGCTCCAGCTTTAACCTCTCGTGAGCTGGACCAGTTTTAAAAAGGGTATATTTTTGCATGTTTTGTTAATTTGAGAATCTGTTTCCTTACTTACATATACAAATTGGGTATCATAAGAAAGGTTTTTGTAAGGCGCGTCCAACTGTATATACAATTTGTCCAAGGACGATCATCCATGTCCTTTTTTTAAGGAGTTTCTGTAAAAAAAAACGGTTTTTGAATTTTATGTTCGGGGTTGTTTGTAATAAAAATGCCAATTTAACAATTACAGATGATTATTAATAAAATTTACTTTGAGTAATCCAAATACACCTTTTTATACCCTAGAGGGAAGCGAACTGACACCAAAGTAGTCCTGTGATAGGTCATTGGTGGTAGATACCGGTTCTAGTTTTAACACTTTCTATGAATAAGACCTATCACTTTTACATGGCGTTGTCATTGGAGGGGGTCAATTGACACCATTTGACCAGTCACAAATCTATTCTCAATGGAAGTGTTTAGTGACAGTTACTAAAATGTAGAATTATTTCAATACGATGTAGTATTATTTCAATAAAACAAGTCCTAGAATTAAATTCAAGAGCCAAATTAAGGAAAGTCCTAAAAAAATGTATCACACCAACGGTGAAGGCTGTACTGTAATTCATTACTTTTTCTACCTTTTTGTTCTCCATAAACCAGTTACATAATTGGTTCTCCTTTCACTGGTCATGAGTTCTTTCTTTTTGTACCTGTTCTATTTTCACAACTCCCAGGACCAGTCTGTGGAGCCAATTGACACAAATTTCCCGCAGGGTATTTCCAACTGTTTCGAAATTATTCAAAAACAAGTAAGAGTGCTATATTCGGCTGTGCCGAATCTTATACACCCTTCACCATTTTGCGAGCAGAATACAAAGCAACTAGACAGAAACAAAATAATTTTTACATATCCATACATATTTACAATACTAAAAATGTAAAAAGCGAAAATTGGTTAATATTTTTTTAAAATCGTTTTTGAACATAAAACTAAATAAAATTTGTTTTTGAAAAACCAAGATTTGAACCAGCGGACTCACAGTTTCTAACCTCAACAAACCCCCTAGACAACTGAACCATGAAGGAACGTTCTTTGAATATCATTAAAATGAAATATGGCCCGTTTTAATGTTCACAACTTAACTCATTTGAGTTGTAATTATTTTTGATGTTTTTTGGACTATATGTGACAATAATGTAAAGCAACCTAGCCGCTATCATGTCTGGAGTCTCCGGTAAACACATATCAAACGTAAGGCGTACAGACAGACATGGTTAAATCAACTTCTCTCCTCATAAGGACCCAGAAAAAATATACTTTATAGGGTCTTAGATCAATATTGTAGAAATTGCAAACGGAATAACAAACTTATATATACCCTTTTCCACCTGAGGTGAAGGGTATAAATAGCGTAATTTTTGGGATTTTAGTATTTTGATTATAACTCAGCGTTTTTTTTACCGATGTGACAGATTTATATACCGACGTGTTTAAGAAGAAATTTGACAGTTAGTTGGGTAATAAATCTTGGGCTCGGGAAGATATATGATTCTCAAAAGCGGGTATTAAAAAAAAATTTTATATTTTGGTCATAACTTTTTCGTATCTGAAACGATTTTTCCGAGTTTTTCAGAAAATATTTGTAACTAAAGATTTCCGATTTTTTGATATATAACCATAGGTCATATATATAACAGTTTAAAAAATAAGGTTTTTATACAATTTTGATATTTTTTGTACGGGAGGTACCACGCCCACTTCTTCAATTCCGCCCACATTTTGTCGGATGCTGTGTTCTGATAACCTTAATGTGTTTACCTAATTTGGAAACTTTGGTTCTTACCGTTCTCCAGATATACAGAAAAAAGTAATAAAAATACAACAACAAGGGATTTTTGAAAAAATTAGAGGTATTCGTGGATTTTGCTCATATCTCAGCCATTTTTAAATCGATCTGGCTGAATTTAAATAGCAAGAAATTGTGGACTATATATGACATAAATGTTAAACAACCTAGCCGCTATCGTGTCTGGAGTCTCCGGAAAACACATATCAAACGTAAGACAGACAGACGGACGGACGGACAGACCATAATAACCCAGAATATATATACTTTATAGCGTCTTCGATCAATATTGTAGAAATTACAAACGGAATGACAAACTTATATATACACTTTTCCACCTGAGGTGAAGGGTATAATTAGTAGCGATACATTTTTTGCAAAATTAGTACTATTTTTGTTTTCAAAAATTCATACAAAAATTATAAGGATAGAAATTTTAAATTTGTATAATTTTTCGGAAAGCCACGTATGTATATTATGAATAAAATACGACATATGACTTGAGGATATTTGTACGATTGGATACAATTATCAGCGAATGATTTGGAATTAAATTCTCTTTAAGCCATCTTAACAATAGTTTTTATATTTTAAACAGCTTTGGAAACATTCAAAATATATACATATAGATGAGAAAAGGGTAAATACTCGGAAAATAGGAAAAATTGGGTACCCTGGTATTTACCCAAAGGGTGGCTACAAGGCGAATTCATACAAGGTGGTTTTATTTTGAAAACGTTTTACAACACTGTTAAACATTTTAACGTTGTGTCAAAAATTCAAAGAAATATTTAATTTTGTTTTTATATTAAATTGTGTTTGTTTGAAATTTTATAACTTAAAAAAGTTTCAAATTTCACAATTTTAATCGAAAATTAAAGAATTCAGTTAAGATGCCCCATAACCAACAGGACGGTATACCATTTTGACACAAGGTTAGTAATCAGTTGTTGCTTACGAAGCAAGATAAGTTCACCTTGTGTAAATTCGCCTTGGGTGGGTACAAAAGTTTTGTACAAAATTTTATAAAAATGTATTGGTTAATTTTATCAATATAAGCTTCACTAATAAATCATACATACATACCTTCTTAATAATTTTAAATCAATGTTCTCCGTTTTATTGTTGTTTTAGTACAGTTTAACATGCTTTTGATCTTAAATGACGTTTTTAAAAAACGAAAAGTAATTAAAAGTAAAATTAATTTTATTGACAGTTAATGATTGCCATATGAATTTGTGTTTTATAAATACCCAAATAAATTAATAAAAAGTAGTATACCTGGTATTTACCGAGACATCAGGTAAATATCCAGTATAATCCCACCTATAAGAATATATTAGAGGTTAATTTTTTGTAAAGCAAAATTAAGGCTATTTTTGTTTTAAAAAATTCAGAAAAAATTTATAACAAAAATTTTACATACATATGTTTAATTAGTTTAAGAATTTTATTAAACCGTCACATCTTTTGTGAATACATAAAATCAAAGTTGTTTACGGATTTTAATCATTTATAGCTTGTTTCGTTTGCAATGTTGTTTTTTATATGTCTGCATAAAATTAGAAGCATAGCTGCATTTTTCAATGTTTTATGAATTTTTAAAAACAAAAATTCCGAAACTTTAATAAAAAAATGTTTCTAAAACGACTGCGCATTTAAGAAAAACGTTTTTCCTTTCCTAAAGTAAATTTTATTACGGAATTTCGTTTTTTTTTAGTTTTTCACTAAGCTAAAGCGTTTTTGAGTTACGCGAACATATGTTGTGCAACATCCTTAATTATCGAAACAACGGTGTATCTCGAAAACCAAAGCCAACATAAAGAAAAAAGTTTCAACTTTCTTAAAGTAAATTTTATTGCGGAATTTCGGTTTTCTTAAGTTTTCAATAAACTAAAGCGTTTTTGAGTTGCGCGAACATATGTTGTGCAACATCCTTAATTTTCGAAATAACGGTTTATCTCGAAAACCAAAGCTAACCTAAAAAAACGGCTAGCACCACTGGATTCAGCGACCCCGAATTAGGTTAAAAATCTTTCGTTCGTCTCATACTAAAATATTAAACAGCAAATACTTTAATCTATCTATACAATATATAATTTCTTAGTATGTCAGGATGTTTGCATGTATGTCCTGTTCTTTCCGCAACTTTCTGAAGCCATCTGATGACATAGGAAGCTGAAATTTTTCACACTTGAAGTACTTTCTCTGCGGAAGATCGTAACGAAGCCATATTTTTGATTTTCGGCTTTTCAACTAGTATAACTATAAAGATCTGATAGAAAAGATGTTTTTTATAATATGGGGAACTTTGGGCCCCACCCGGCACGGCTAGGCACCGTCGGATTGACCTGAAAAATTAGATCATGATTTCTTACACCAAACCTCATATTTTAAGCAGCGCAAACAATTAAATTTAAAAAAAAAATCTCATACAAGATGCGACCAGTCTAATTAATGCACACCGATGGCTGCATGTAATTTTTTTCTTTTTCTCTTTGATTCGCTGTGAATAAAATTGTTGTTGTTTTGAACCGAAAAAAGTTGAAACCGATTGCGATCATATTGGCATCTTCCAAAGGGAATTGAATAGAAGTTGAGCAACAAAAGATGAAACATGTAAGTTCAGACTTTATAAATTGTGATTTGACTTAGAAAACACATTCGAAATAATTAGAAAAACTTTATAATAATTAAAAAAGTTACAAAAAATTCAAACCCTGTATTTCCCATACTCAAGACAAGTCATTTTAACTTTTAAGTGCGGTTTCCGCAATGCAAGTGTTCAATCACTTAATAGAAATGAAAAATTTATATGAAAAGCACTAAAAAAAACCGAGTGCTTTTCTTTTCATTTACTTTTTACTAATTCTTTTGTGGTTTATTGGCTGGTGAATCGTACAACGCATTACAGGGAAAATTCATGGAATTACCTTCCTGCTGTAGTCTTCCCTCTCACTTTCAACATGGATAAGTTCAAGTCGAATGTTCACAAACACTACTCCCTCTATCCTCCTTCCCATAACCTATTTTCCTAGTTCCAACACAATGCAATGCATAAGTAGGGGTCATCCCCTGAGTGCTGTTCTTGAAATTTTTTTTTACAAACAGCCGACCCCATAATTTATAATTGGCTCACTCCTATCATTCCCAGGAAACACTGAGGAAATCAAGAGCCTCACACGCGAAGTCATATTCTGGCTAAATTCTTAAAACTTGTAGAATACATTTATTATCTATTTACCAACAAAACAACAAAAAATAGAAAAGAAAAACAGATATATATATTCTCTCTGTATTTTAAATCCATACGCTTAATAAATAATTTACTTGATTTAGGAATTTTATACTTTTTGAACATATTTTTCAACATAGTTTTCGAAAGTAGTCCCATTTTGGATTGTTTTAAGTTCTAGTTGAATCTTTAAGTACAACTCGTACACAGAAAAAATTATTTTTCCAATTCAAACAAAAAATTTGTAGAATCAAACAATTTTTTGTCTGAAATCGGTCCTATAAAAAAATTCGCATATTCAAACAATTTATTTGCATTTCGTTTATTGAAAAAAAACACTGATTTTTTCAAACAAATAATTTACTGAATCAAACAAAAAGTTTACTGAAATTCATATACTAAATTTTAAAATCAAAAAAAAAAAGTTTTTGCACAAGCAATGATGCGCACACAAGCAGGCACAGTCAGGGTTGTTAGATATGACGATTTTTCGTCATTTTGACGATTTTTTTGAAAAAATACAGTATAATGACGATTGACGATTTTTTTTTTACTAAAAGTAATAGTGTTATAACGATTTTCCAGCATCCATAAAACACTTACAAGAAATGTTTACAATTATATTGGAAAAAGTACAAAACGTAAAAATCAATTTTTCGAAATACAAAAATCATTGGAAATTAAACAAAAAAATTATTCCCCCATCACAAACCAGGTGGCTTTCATTAGAATCATTAGTAATTCAAATTCTACAATTAAATGAATGCCATCGATACTGCAAAAAATATACACCAGAGCCCCGATTTGCGTCGGTCCGCTAAGCGTTTATATGATTTCGATTTGCGTCGCTACATACGATTGCATTTTTTCGCTGAAATCATAATCACATGTGAAGAATTTCTCTATTTGCGTGTAAAACTGCGAATTCCCATTAATTTCTGTTAGGTAAGTTTTTTTAGTAGCGCATTAGGAAATAAGTTCCTAATAAGAAGTTGTGTAGAAAAATAAGTGCAGAGTAGAAAATGCATTATGACGTAATAAAACGTTTCAAGTCGGGTAAAAAGACTGTTGATATAGAAAGAACCCTTGGTTTAGCACATTCAACAGTAAAAACAGTTTGCAATAGTGATAGCGCTAAAAATTAATAATTTAAAGATAGCTCGAGATAATAGCAAATTAGATTTTATTTTTTATTTAATGTTTTTGTGATTATGGATAGATGAAATAAATAAATTTTTGTTATGTTTTTATGAAAATATATTTTTTCTTATGTATTTCTTTTTAAATGATAAATATATTTCAGTCCACTTGCTAAATTAAGTAGAATAAAACCAACCCATATCACTTTCTTTATCATAAATAGAATTTCTTGCTTAAAATTTATATTTTGAATATATTTGAAATCATTGCATTGAAAATGTCTCTAATTTGAATAATTTAAATATTTGACGATTTGTTGACGATTTTGTTAAATGTTCGTGACGATTTTGACGCATCTTGTTAAAACTTTTGACGATTTTTGAAGAAAAAAGTCTAACAACCCTGGGCACAGTATTAGAAGATGATGGCAGAGAGAGAGAGAGAGAGCATAGCGACCGGCTGGCTTTGAGACACATTTTTTTGTTGAAATAATTTTTGAACGAAGTCTTTTTTTATACACACAGTGTTTTTCTTCATCACTCACTGTTGCTGTATCCTTTCCTTTGCTAATGAAGAATAAATGTAACCCAAAAACGGCGACAGACCGACTCGATATGTTTTTCGTCATCATCATATTTTTGTATTTGATGTATTTAAGTAAACAGTTTGAAAAAATTGAATACGGGATTTTGTTTTGTTTTAACCAATTTTGAAACCAACACAAAATTTATTTTGTTTCTTATAATTTTGTTGTTGTTTCTGTTGTTTAAAAAGAGTGAAACGTTTTTTACCTGCTATTTTTTTGTTTTTTTTTTACTTCAAACCTCTTCATCTTTCTTATTGTTGTACTTTTTTAAAGTGTCCAAAAATAGACTATATGTGTTTTTTGTTGTAGTTCTTATATTTCACATAAGGAAGTGTTGCTTACGATCAAATAAAAAAATGCAAAAAGACGACAACATTAAAAAGCGTTAAATATTTCATACAAAATTATGAAAACTTGAAAGCAATAACGCGTGTATTATATTTTTGAATGGTTGTCAACATTTTTGTTGGTTAAATAAAAATCAAACAAAAATTTTAATTGAATCAGTAAAAAAATTTGTAGAAATTGAAAAAATTTTCAAACAAGCGTTTGTTTGAAAATAATTCGGCAATAATTTTTTCTGTGTACTTATATTAAGTAGAAAAATTTAAATTTAGTACGAGTTTTTTCATTCTTTGTAGTATACACATGCGATTTGGCGATGAGCACTGCTATGGTATAAAAAATATTGGGATAATTGCTGCAAAACTTGCCATAAATTTCATATTAACCGCGTTTCTGAAATCCCTAAAGGCGAACAAAAATCTCAGAAAGATGTGGTTATCTAGATAATATCCGGCGCAAAGAACTCTTCTATAAATCTTAACCTCGTGCTTTGGCGGGTGCCTGATTGTCAATGGGTCTTAAATTGGTCTCAAAATTTGTCTTTTAATACTGTGGTGAAAGGTGTCATATGCATGGACGTGACCGCCTTTACTTTCTTACTTGTTTTTAGGTGGCATGTCATAACGTGGACACTATGACACTTTGCAAATTATCTGCATACACGCAGAGAAAAACATGTTTCATTATGGTCCCAACTAACAAAACTATTTTTAAAGAAACTAGTTTAACCATATTATGGTTGTCGGTGACAATGATTTGGTTAAATGAAACATAATATGGTAAAAAAAATATTAAATATATAACGAAAACACTTTTGGGCGCAAGGATATTATCCTCTATGGTATAACAAATACCGGCTTCGCTAATTAAAGCTTCTCTGCACAGACGGCCTTCGGCCGGGCGCAAGGATTTTCTCCTCTATGGTTTAACAAACATCGGCTTCGCTAACGAAAGCTTCTCTGCACAGCCGGCCTTCGATCGTGCGCAAGGATTTTCTCCTCTATGGTATAAGAAACACCGGCTTCGCTAACTAAAGCTTCTCTGCATAGTCGGCTTTCGTTCGGAAACAAAGCAGATTTTAGAAGCTTTAGTTAGCGAAGCCGGTATTTGTTATACCATAGAGAAGAAAATCCTTGCGACCGGCCAAAGGCCGGCTATGATCAAAAATTAGTTTACATTTTAATATTTTTCATTATAAGTTTAGTTGTGGACATTATGACACTTTGCAAAGTGTCATAACGTCCTCGGACGCTATGACATTTCTTTGATGGACGTTATGACACTTTTGAAAGTGTCATAACTATGACACTGGACATTATGACATGTCACCTGTTTTTAATTGACGATAAATTTAGAAATTGTTCGTTAATATTACGTATTGCATTTGGTTCAGTAAACGCGAAGTGCTCCTTCAATTCGACATAAATTCCGTTCCTAGGCATTCCTTTTCTCCTTCTACTTTATTTCACTTTAAGAAAAAAATGTCTGGCGTAAATCTTATAAGAATTCCAATGCTCACTTTTTCATGTTCAATGTTACTTTTTAGAGCCAAAAATAGGGATTAGAAGGCTAATAACACCCCAAAAAAACACACACACATTTTTAGAAACACATGTGCAACATGGAAACCTGATGGGAAGAGTGGCAATAACCTTGACCTTTTTCTTTTATTTATTTAAAATACAATACATT
The DNA here is from genome assembly GCA_930367215.1 of Pollenia angustigena. NCBI lineage: Eukaryota > Metazoa > Arthropoda > Insecta > Diptera > Polleniidae > Pollenia > Pollenia angustigena. Next base: position 166,074,483 of record OV884056.1, on the reverse strand, counting down.
CTTAGCCAAATATTCTTGTAAACATATTATTTAAATTTATTCGACTTCATTATTATTATTTGCATTTAGAAAATATTTATGAATTTCTAAAGAGTGCCAAACAAAAAGAAGGATAATTTAAAAAATTATTGTGCTGGTTTTTTCTGGTTTTCACAAATCAAATAAATTGTGTTAGAATACAAATTTTTTTCAATGAACACATTCTTTATTAAGGAAGCTTACAAAAAAGATTGTAAGGAATAGAATTTAATTATAACACAATAAAGTTTGAGCAATAGCCGGTATGAAAAATCCATAAATGTAGATTTTCCAAAAATTTGTTTTTTTTAATTTTTCAAATCGTAGGTTCTTTTTAAAATGAGATTTTTAATAAAATAAAGTGGTGTTTATTAGATGTTATTGTATTGTTCAAAAAATCTCAAAATTCTTAACTTTAATAACACTGTGATAGAAATTGGCAATTTTTTTGACAAGTTGAATCCAGGGGGGTTACCGCGTATTTCGATTCGAAAGAAATCATTTACGGATTCGAACAATTTGTACTGTGTATAACGATTTTCGTAATATTTGTTTCGAATTAACGGACGTTTTTCATACTTTATTGAAAACAAAAAATCACTTTCTTAAAAGCCACTCTCTATTACGAACAAAAATTGTTCATCAAATTTCCCATTTTTTAAAAATACAACCTCTGTCATCGTTTCGAACGATTACGAAAATCGTAATACACAGTACAAATTGTTCGAATCCGTAAATGATTTCTTTCGAATCGAAATACGCGGTAACCCCCCAGGTTAGCTCTGGTTTTCGAGATATACCGTTATTTCGAAAATGGAGGAGGTTGCACAACATATGTTCGCGTAACTCAAAAACGCTTTAGCTTATTGAAAAAACTAAGAAAACCGAAATTCCGCAATAAAATATGCGCAGTCATTTTAGAAACATCATTTTTTTATCAAAATTTCGAAATTTTTGTTTTTTCAAAATTCATAAAAAATCGGAAAATGCAGCTAGACGTATAAAAAACAAAATCGCAAATAAAACAAGACAAGATTTGTTTTTTAATTTTGTTTTTTCTTTTTACCCACTTACAACTACAATTCGAGTCGGAAAGAACCCAACCAATTGTAGGGGGATGTAAGAAAAGATAAACTCACTGTTTATTGTTGGTGCTTTGTTTAAGCTTTGATATTGTTACAGGTAAGACTTTGAGTCTTTAAAATTCTTATTCGCTTTAGGGTTTTATTTGTATAATATTTTTAGCTTTTCTAAAATCTTTGGAAAAGGTTTCCTGATGATCTGGCCTAAGCAACCAGTGAAATGCGCATAGAGGCTAGCTTTCCCTCAACAATAAATTTCGGTGTATTTATCAAATATGGAAAATTGGGAATTTAGCACGTCATACAAAAATCTTAATAGTAAATTTTGTATTCCCGTAAATAACTTTGATAAATGACTTAAATCTGTTAGTCAATTTTGATTTTATTCACAAAAGGTGCCAAATTTAAGAACTTTAAAAAACCGCAATATTTGTATGGGAGCCCCCTTAAGTAGTGGAGATAATACGCAAGTATGTTTTGAGAAAATGTTAGGGACAAAAAATAAATTACGGTCGGTCATACATTTTATTTTCCTAGGGGCGACTCTTGGGCATTTATGTGACTTTTTCTTCAATAAATTTGTAGTGTGCATTGAACAGCGGGTGGGTATGTTAAAAATTAATTTTTGAGATGAAAAATAAAGTGGGGTTGGTTTTTTTTTTGACCCATCTAGGGGCATCCTAGGCGCGGCAAGAGCCAAATTTAAGAATTTTCTAAAACCGCCATATTTGTATGGTTGAAATTCTTTAATTTAGCCGGTACAGCGCGTAGAATTAGTAATTAAGTAATTTTAATAAACTACCCTACAAGAAATACATAACCAAAACTAAAAAAAAAAAATAATAACACACTTCCAACAATTTTATATTAGTTGTTTCATACATAAATAAAGCAATTTGTTTTATATATTTTTGAGAAACGCTTGTAAAAATTTGTGAATCAGTTAAATAAATTCTATAATATATATATATAATATATAAATCGGCTAAGGCAAAACAGTTAAGAACACTTTCTTCATCTGTATTTCAACCGATTTGAACAAGATATACACCATTTGAAAGGTATTTACTCACCGAAGTGCACAAGATATATTTTATTAAAATCTGTTCAATCATTTCAGAGTTATAACCCAGCGGTAACTAGAATGAGTAAAGAGGCCTAATAGAAGGCCTTATTTAGCAGTCACATGTTGTCAGAAGCCCTTCTCGCCGCATTCCATACTTATTTATTTTTTACACAGGTTGTCATCGGGCGGAAGGCCTTCCACACTTCCTTTAAAAACAACTTCGATCCCTTCCCAAAGAAAGGAGTAAGGAAGGTCACTAAAAATAAAAAGTAAATATAACTGAACACCTTCCTTTCTCCCTTCTCAAAGAAGGGAGTAGCGAATGTGTACTGAATATTTCAGAAGGTCTTTTAAAAAGAAGTTTATACCTTCTAGAAGGCATGATTCTGAAGGCAGGATATCATGCGAAGCGAATCTTTTAGAAAGGAGTATAGAGGCCTTCAAAAAGGCCAGCCACTTGCGGTCCTTTCAATATTTATATTTGATACTAACACATATGCAAAACACATAATAAAAATTTTGTTTTTTTCAATTATCACCCAATAAGCATTTAGGCTAGAATTCAAGTGGAATTACATCTAGTCACAAATTCAAATTTCCAGTGTTGAATTACAGTTGAAACACAGTTGAATTCAATAGCGAATCCAGCTAAATTAACCATTGAATTATAGTCAAACCAAACAGTACCTTTACAGTGTAATTCCAGCCTTGAATAACAGTGTGGTTCAAGTTGAACCGAACCTGTTTTACACCTGAATTCAAACATGGAGTTGCAGTAGAATTCAAGTCGAACCGAACCTGTTTCTATTGTTGAATTCAAGCATGGAATTTCAGTGTTATTCAAGCAATGTTACAACAGTATTTAAATAGTGTTATAACATTATTTGAACAATAATTTTGCAACAACTCTGTGCCATATATAACATATGCTTCAAACAAATTTGTTGTTGTTTTTTAACAAACTGTAAACAGACTGGAAAGAGGATGGATTTCAAATGTAATTCAAGCTTGGATTCACACTGGAATTCCAACATTGGAATTCACAAAAAATTTGTGCTTATTGGGCAAATAATAAAAAAAAATAGGGTGGTCGATTATTCAACATTTTTCAGAAACCGGTTTTCGAATATTTCGACTATATAAACGCTATCCTTTTTTGTCAACCGAACCTCTATGGGGAGCAAAAAGTATCACAAAGGGGAAATGCGGGAAATTTAATTTCTTTCTTTTACATTTCCGTGCTGCACGTGATAATTTAAAATTTTTTATAAAATTGAAATTTTAAACATAATATTATAGGTGCAGGGTCCTGAGTGAACGAAAACCTATAAGATGAAAAATGATGGTACTTTCTGTTTTTTATCGGGAAATGTTTGAATTTTCGTTAATATTCGACATATAAAGATAAAATTATACGTTAAACTGGGTGAATAAGAACATGTAAGGGGAGCTTTTTGGTACTTTTTCGTTCAACATCTGGTACTTTGATTAATTTTCGCTAATATTAGACATAGAAACATATAATTAAACATGCAATGTTCTGAGTAGATGACAGTCTATAAAGGATACTTTTTGATACTTTTTTGTTTTTCAATCGATATTTTTTATATTGAACATAGAAAATTACATTAACTCACGTAGAAGATAAAATATGAACCGGAAGTTGCTCCCTCGCCAAATCGATCAACTAAGACGGAAAAAATAAATTCTCGAAACATGTAAATTCATATAAACTTAGATGTGCTATGCTTTCTTCATATGTACATTAAAATTTATGGTCGAATTTTGAACATTAGGCAAACACTAGTTTGTATAATTTGAATACAAAAGTAGAGCTAATAAAAATTGCTAGAATGCTAGTGGTAAGTTACTGATGGCGGCTTCAGAGGACGTGGTGGTGGATTCTCTGGAAACAACAGAGGTCAAGTACAAAGCGGTAGTTGAAAGGAGTAGTCGTCCAACAGGTAGCGGCCATGCGGGTGGTGGATTTGACCAGGATAATCTTTTAAGCTATGCCGGCTGTAATAAAGCAACTAATAATGTTATTAAAAACACTGATAACTTTTCAAGTAACAATTAATTGGTTACACGTACGTTCACCTCCATTTCCAGACGCATGCAAGAAGTGGAACGTCATAAAGCAGCCGATGACGATACTTGGTATATACTTTTCTGCAGTCTAATTTCCTATGAATATGATGATAATTTTTTCAATAAAAAATTTAACTAAAAATTAAAAAAATGTATTACGTATTTCATAAAGGTAAGTGCTAACCAATGTTTACGTTAAGACTAACTAGTTAGCGTAAACCATTATTTAGGTTATCATTGACTAATAAAAAGCAGTTGAGTAAGAAGTACAGATATATACTCCGCAGACGGGTGGAATTAATTAGTTAGAGAGATAGGCAAAATTACATGTACACAAGAATATCGGTTAGTTTTTTCATTTTGCTCTTAATAAACTAATAGAAACTTTAACCAATACATCAAACACCACTACCGGTCAAATTACTAGTAAAATGACCGGTAGTCTTCTTGTAGGGTAAACCGTTCTTGAGTAACGCGAACATTTGTTGTGCAACCTCCTCCATTTTCGAAATAACACAAACAAGACCTAACCTAAAAAAACGGTTAGCACCATTGGTTTCAGCGTACCTAAATTATGTTATGTTGTCTATTTTTTCAACTAGCACAGTGTAATCATTTTTTTGAGATACAATATAAATAGTCTGGTAGTGTATAAAGTCATTTCTGAAAATTGAAGAAATAGGACCATAACAAAAAAGCTTTATAAAATACATAACTGAAATTAAGCTCATAGAATAAAGTCGAAAAAAATAAAAAATGTTTTTTGTATAAAATTTGTACGCATTTGTTTAAAGCAAAATATTTTCCTCAAATAGGAAAATACTGGTTTTTAAAGAGTGCGTATTTCATTGAAATAAAATTAGTAAAAAAAATTTTTTACAGATCCACGCATAATTTTCTACCTTTTACTAAATCGTTTTAAAAATAGCTGTTCTATAAAAAAATGGCGATTTACTTGCGACATCCCCAAAGCTTTGTATTTATACACAGCCACTTACCAAAGCTGGAAATTTCCGTGAAGTGCTTGCTATTTTTGCTTGGTCGCACGTTGGGTACACATTTTTAAGACTTTCTTAGTCGACAAGAATTAACAGAGATTCTTAATAGATCTCATCTTGAATGTTTCACAATCAAGGGTTGTGAACAACCTCTTCCCTGGAGATGTCGTAACCGCCAGCTTACGACGGCATTTTCTTGTATATATACAAAATTTTTAATGAAAAAGAATACGAGAACTATGAGAACAAAGTATAAATAGTTAACTGGAGCAAAATACTCTGTATACGAATGTAGCTAGGGCTGCCAGATTTATCGTCATTTTAACGAAATTACCAAAGTGCCGATTTGCTGATTTTTTTCAAAAAAGTGACGATTTTTATTCATTTGAACAGATCTTTCTGGAAATGCAAAATTTATGTAAAACTTTTTAACTCTTAAGCTCCTAATACAGTTTTTACAAAATTTATATTAAAATGTTACGGAAGTGCACTAGGTATTAAAAATATAATCAAATAAACCCCAGCTTCTCTAAATAAAGCTTCTCTGCATAGCCGGCCTTCGGTCGGGCGCAAGGATTTTATCCTCTATGGTATAACAAGCACCGGCTTCGCTAAATAAAGCTTCTCCGCATATCCGGCTCCTTAATCCTTAATGGATTAATAATTTGTAAATAAAATGTTTATATCTAGAAAAATGTATTCAAAAGCTTTTAAATCATACCAATATTGGCTATATACGTTTAAAACTGTAGTGGGAAATCGCAAATTTATATGAAAACTTCAGAGGTCCATAACTCGGAAACTATGCGTTTCCGATAATTTTTGTTTTATTTTTTCTTCTTATTTTTCAATTTTCTATAGCCCTATGTACTTTTTTTTATTTTGAGCTGCGTTGGCTAACTGGACTTAAGCCAAATTTTCTAACACGTTCGTTTTTTAATCTTGGAATGTTTAACAGCCGTAGCTTAACAAGAGAGGAAGGCGGATATGATATGATATGCCATACAAAAGCAAGAGCGTCAATATTATCACAAACAGTAGTGACATCTTTCTTATTTAATAAAACCCACAAATTATAAATAAAAATAGAGATAAAAACGCTAGATTGACCAAAAAATAGCTAAATTGCCATTATTAAACAAGCTGTCAAAATCGGTTTTTCCAATTGCAAAGCGCTGAGGCCGCTCTATTCAAAAAATAGAAAACGCGTGCCGCTTTGTTTATTTATGGTTGTAATATACAAGTATTAAGTAAGTCTTTAAATCATTGGTGTTCAGCTCAATCAAATCAATTCATACACGTTCTTCACAAGTATTCTTACGCTCTTTCATTTAGTCCACGAAAGTACACAATGTATCTCTGTATATTTTCAATAATTGTACGGCGAACATTTCACGAGTTGCAAGATAATCGCGGTTATACCAAAATACTCGTCGAAGAAGTGAACATAAACCTGAAAACAAAAACAAAACCAAACCAAGCCAGTTGGCCAGATTGCCGTTGACGACATGGCCGTCAATGATGTATGCACGACGTGTCCCCTGTTGTTTAGATTTTCTAGAAGACAATTTACAGGAAATCGTCATGCACGACAGTTTGAACAACGTTGTCTTGTAAGTTGTCTTCTATTTAGCTTTATATGGGACAGTATGAGCGACTTTGTCTTATAAGTTGTCCTCTATTTAACTCTATGTGAGACAGTATGACCGAAACTATCTTATAAGTTGTCTTGTATAAAAGCTACTGACGACAAAGTTTTCTTGAATGCTATTCAATCACTTGCTTGGTTTTCTTAAAAGTCGCACATTCTTTTTTTTTAATTGTTGATTTAAATACCTACAAAAAATTTACAAATTAGTTCTAAACAGTAAAACCAAAAATGATGATGAAATAATTCGCGGACTGGAAAATAGATTTCATGCAGTTAGTACTTCACTGTCAACTGTAGAATTGCTTATAGGAGTCGAATATAAAACATATAACAGAAATTAAAATCCCAACTTTACTAAAAAAAACTGTCTGAACTAGATAACCATATAATAATTTTTGTCATGGACGTCGAAATAGACGACATTGGCATGCAGGTAGTCGTTTATGATAAAGTAGGCCACATGGTCTTTCTTTGTGTCGTGCATAATATGTACGTTGTCCAAAACGGCTTTCAGGTATTGAAATGTGATACAGTTTTTTCCTTTAAGCAAAGCTTTGACGAAATTTTTGATATCTAACGGTGGCAAAATAATGTTTTCTTTTTACCAGAGCTTTGTATATGACATAATCTTGGACAAGCGAAAAATTTGCTCTATCCTGCCAATATTTTCAGGCATAGTGTTAATGTCGCGCTCGGCTGTTCAATTTTCAGTCATTTAGACATGGACTCATGCATTTCTTGAACGTTAACTGCGTACGTCACTGGAATCAAGCTTCTTTAGTGATTTTTTTTACAAAACTCATTGGCCCATAATCATAGTCAAACGCTTAAGTCGGTTCTATTTAAAAACAACTTTAAAATAAAAACATTCTTTTAAATATTTTGCTACTATAGTCGAAACTAAAGTATGTTTTAAATTGAACCGACTTTAACTGGGTGCCACCTCAAATGTAGCAAATTTTTCATACAACATACAACAAAATATAAGCAAGTGGCAACTTTAAGCAGCCGACATTGAAAATTAAAATATAAATAAAACACTGCATATCTTGTACTGTTGAAACACGCAATATGATTTTATGTAGAAAGCAACAACAAAATTACAAAACTTTGTGTAAAACGCGTTTTACACAATTAGGGCCTATACATATATATTTTGTGTTTCTTTCCATAAAAGTTTTCCTGCAAATCATTAATAATTGCAAAATATCAGCCAACATCTTATAACATAAACATTTTTAACTTTTTGAAAGTACTTTTTTATTTGGCGAAAAACAGCTGATGCTGTTGTTAAATGAGTTAAACACAACTTCAGCTGGTTTTAAAATTAACATCGGGTTTAACGTGTAAAGTATGCTTTTGCTTGTCTATAGTAGATCAAAAGCATATTTTTAATAAAAGTTTACTTTAGAACTCTTAAAGTATGCTTTGTTTATGACTATAGTTATGGGCCATTGTTTCTAATATTAACAGCGTTCGTTTTTCAAATTGCGTGTTGCCTTCCTTTGGGTTTTTTAATTGATAAAAAGCAAAAAGTGGCATAAAGTGAAAGTACTTTTATCTACCTTGTAGGTTAAAATAAAATTGTAATAATTGAAAGCTTTTTGTACGGCCGATAAAATTCTAACTTTAGCTATCCGTTAGTTTAAACAACGGGCCTTAAAGCAGAGTTAGCCGAACGTCCACGTCCCCTAACGGAACGTCTGGTTCGCTTTGTTATTTGGAAACAATGCAAATGCTTACTGAATTTAAATGTCACGTTGACGGAACGTCTCGATCTGTATAAAACAGATTTTTATGCCGTTGTTACGTGACAGTTGAAAAGCAGTGATGGGCTGCTTGTATGTTAAATTGAATACGGGTATTTTTGATCTTTTTTCTTACTTTTTTCAGTAAAGCTATGGAATTGAGACAAAACAACTTAAAATACAACATATTTCCATATAAACATATATATTTATGTTTAGCTGTATAAAATAAACAAATGCATATACACACACAATGGTAATTTGAAACATATAAAAGGCGTTAAATGGTATCAAAACCTTGTTTGGTGTATGCACATTTACAATATACGTATGTATGCTAAAAAATATATATGCTAAAATACAATTTTGTTTATTGTAAATCTATAATATAAATATTAAATTATTAACGTTTTTTACATACACAAAATACAGTTTTAATACCATTTAAATCACTTGGTACTTTTTCTGCACAGCGGTCACCATTTAAACATTTTTGATTCCCATCACTGTGTGTATTGTTTTATGTATACTATCCCAGCAAGCATTTTGTATCAAATTTGAATCATTTAGGAATCAGCTTCAAGTGCAAAATACCCGTATATGAGCTCATTTTTCAATCATAAATAATACTCTCGTTGTGAGAAAATTGTACCTTACCGATGAATCACCTGAAAGAATCATTTGTGATACAATTTTCTGATTCCTTTTTGATCATTTTAATGTAAGTTTTTCTAATCATTATTGAATCGTTTTTGTCTCATTTTTTAATCGTAAACTATATAGTTTTTGATTATAAATATGTATGTATGTATTTCATATCATTTTTAAAATGTCATGTTTTTTAATTTTTCTTTAATCAGCACCATTATGGCTTTCGAACCCAACAAAAGTAATTGGTTTTGCGCAAAGAAGATATGAAATAATTTGCACTAACATTTAAGTTTATAAATTGTCAATAATTTTTGGGCTTCTTTTTTAGCCAAGCTTTTTATTTGTTTGGCTGACATGTAAGTTTCTAAATTCAAAATTTTTAAAAATCATTATTTAAACATATAAATGATACATATAGGAATCCTTTTTTAATCACTCAAAATAAATCGGTTTTTAATCATCAAAACTGATCTGAAAAGAATCATTTGGGTGATTTTTATAAAAAATAATCAGCCAAATGCTAGCTGGGATTGCTTTTTGTTTATGTATGGGAAAACATATCCCTGCAAATAATAGGACCAGTCCAAACACTCGTGTAAAGAGTAGCCCACAAGGGACCAGGGCTAGTCCAAAAGTAACCCAAACGTATAGAAAAAACATGGCCTATTTAACATTACGATGTCCTAGGGGAGGACCATATAACCCACCTTTGGACTACTAAGGAGTAGTTTTAAAACTACTCCATGCTATACCTAAGAGGATTAGTTTTGAAGTCGTTTAAAAACCAAAGCATGTCGTTAAAAAACGAAGACATGTCTTCTCACTACAAACACTTTTTAACAATGACATGATCCATGCTTTCATTACATCGGACCAGTCCATGGAGTAATACATTTTGTCAAAATGGATCAGGTGGTCCAATTTTATTTGCAGGGATGACACGTTTTTAAATGTTCCATAAGTGCGTACGGTACGGTACATTACGGGTACAGCAACGGTCGCCTAACTGGGCCTTTACACCACATAAAATCGTAGCAAACGCGAAGTTTGCAAGAAGTATTAGCGAACATTACAGCACATGTAACTAACAAAAATACCTTTTACGACGACTTTTAAGCAAAATCTGACCGTTTAAAAGTAGAAAAAAAGGTCAAAAAAGATAACAAAACAATATTAAAGTTGCAAAAGTTTAAGATTTTTAAATTGTACTAAGTGAGCAGCTGTAGTACCACGGTATCAACAAGGTGAAAAATGTAACACAAAAAGTAAAATTGGACCATGATTTTCATCCGTTTTGCCTGATATTGAATGCCATTTTTTGTTTGTTTTGGATTCTGAAGCTTTTCCACACCAGACTCTGCATCTGAGTTGTTGTTAGTGTTATTGTTGGTCTAGCTAGATTTGAAGAACAGGTGTTGCTGAGTTGATAATCCTTCGTTGTTCGTTCAACTTCGAGTCTCGTTCCGGTGCGTGGAACCTGTTGTGCTGCATCTGAGTGGGTGCCTTCGATATAAAACAATAATTTCTTGACAAGTTTATCTAAATGATCATTAAAGAAAATGGACCAGATTGCTCATTATGAGTTTGTGAATCCATAATTGAATGCTGACTTTCAAAATAAAAGTTGACAACAATGGTTCTTTTTTTCGTTGGATTTATTCAAAATTGCGTACATCAAAAATTTGTTTACTTATTAAATTATAACGTTAATAATGTGTCAACCTAAAAAAAATAAATTAAGTTAACTTATATGATTTTAAGCCAATTTTGGGGCTTATTATTTAAATTTCTTGAGTTTTCTTTTAGAAATTTTTCATTTAAAAGCTTTTTACTTTTGAAAAATTTGTAAAAAAAAAAAATATTGTGGTGTTCTAAGTGTTTTAGAAAATAAGAGGATTAATTAAACTTCTTCATATTAATACTTCTTTAGGAATAACATGGCATTAGTGAAACAAAAAGTTTTAATAGAACAATTTTACCACAATAGGAAATGTTACCCAAAAGTTTAAGTTGAATTAGTTTCAGATTTTGTAATTTTCGCATCATTCATGCAGAAGGTTCCAATCAATAAAAGAATTTTACTTAAAACTTAAATATTAATTTAAAATTTTCGTTACTTTATTACGCAGTTGCCAATTTAGCCATTAAGTCATTTTGTATCTCGTTAAGCCATAAAAAGAGAATTGGGTCCTTAATCATTTTTTTGACATTTTTATTAAGGAACACTTTTTTTTAGTCTTAAAATTATTTGGACCAAAAAAATTCATAAATTCTGTTTGGATAAAAATATAATGTATAATTTTTTAGAAAACATCAAAAACAAATAAGAACAATACAAATACAACACAGTATATAAGGAAATATTTGCGAGAGTGTATCCTATTTGCGACCCATGCGAAATGTTGAAAGAAGTAATGGCATTAAAAGCACCTAAGTTATCGGGAGGAGTATTTATATGCAAGCTATGGTCAAATATAGGGCGATCCGAATCAAAATTGGTAGGATGTTACTGCACCCAGAGAAAAAACATGTTTAAATATGGTCACCTCCAACAAAACTATTTTTAAAGAAAATTTTAAACATACTATGATTCATTTAAAAACATTATTATCACCGACAACCATACTATGGTTGCCTCTGAACATGTTATGGTCAAAAAAAACTAAAAGATGTTTAACACTTATAATAACATGGTTGGTTTTCAACCATAGTATGTTGCTCATGGAAAAGAGGAAAATACTATTTTTAATTTTAAAACAAATTATTGTCATATTTAACCATAACATATTTAGACGCAACCATAATATGGTTGTAGCTTCTTGATGGATGATTAATTGGCGCCCTATGCTCCAGTGGGAGTTAGAGGAATATATATATATATTCTTGATGGAGGACTAATTCAACCATAACATGGTTGTAGGTCACAATAATACGGTTATATTAACCGTTATCTTTAAAATTTTCCTTAAAAATAGTTTTGTTGGAGGTGACCATATATAAACATGCGTGTGATTGCAAAGTCTATTCAAGTAACATGTAAAGCTTTTTACGCGGCATCACCGCAAATAAAAGTATTTTTAAATTCAGCTGGTTGTTTCGAATTCGCTTGTGCCGCTTAGAAAAGTAGAAAGTATACCTTCTTTTGTTATTCTTCTCTTCGTAGCATCCTGCGCCATGCAACTTCCTAAGTATGGCTGTTTTCCTAAACGTGTGTTCACAATGTATCAATACCGTGTTGATGCATTGTGTACTTAAATTTTCACCTACTTTGTATTGCATATGAATATGGTTTGCATCTACATTATAATAACTGCGCAGTGACAACTAGAAAGTTGCATTTCGGAACTAAATGCATTGTCAAAATTTTTAAGGTTGCATTTAAGAACATGTTGCCATTTATTACCACAATGCAACAGGCGTTTAGGAAAACAGCCTATAACTTTACCGGGCCTATTTTTTTGACAGATGCCTAGGATGTGAAAAGCGTGTGGGACTCCAGCTTGAGACTGCTAAATATTCTCTGAAAATGGCAAAGAAAAAGTAAAATTTATTATTTTTTAATATGTATGTGGAAAACATTTATTTTCCCATTTATTTAAAGCCAAGGCGAATTCATAACAAGTGGTTTTAAAAGCTCTGCTGATAACTTTTTTTTGCTTTATAATTATTGGATGTCAAAATTTTGTTTATTATCTTTGTTTCTGTATATGACATTCTACAATGATTTTACAAAAACAAAAAACATTCAACTGCACTTGCACAACACTGCATTGAAAACGGACACAAGCCAAACTGTGAAAAAGTGAGAATTTTACTTATAATTATCAAATTCCTTGTGGTTTTTGTAAAAGCGTATAACGCGTGGTGTGGGACTCCAGCTTGAGACTGCTAAATATTCTCTAAAAAAGGCAAAGAAAAAGTAAAATTTATTATGTTTAAATATATGGAAAACATTTTTTTCCCCATTTATTTAAAGCCAAGGCGAATTCATTACAGGTGGTTTCAAATGCTCCTCTGATAACTTTTTTTTTTGGTTTATAATTGTTGGATGTCAATATTTTGTTTATGATCTTTTTTCTGTTTTGTTTCTGTATTTGACATTGTATAATGATTTTACAAAAACAAATTCCTTGTGGTTTTTGTACGAGTTGTACTTGTTGTATTGTGTTGTGCGAGATGACCTGCAATAAATTCGCCTTGTTTGAAGTTCATATTTATCAAAATCTTAGGGTCAATGATGGCGCAGCCATGCTTTGGAAAATCTATATTTAATGATGAAAATCTCTTCTTTTAAAGAAACGCTGACTTAGGTTGAAAAGATTGTGCATTTTTGTGACCAGCAATATCTTAAATAATAGGAATTCATCACTGAAATCAAATTATGATTTTAATAAGGTATGTAACAGAGAACGGCTTTGTGCAATTGTAAAAAAAATCGCATTAAATGAACAGCAACAAATACACTCACTTGCGGTTATACAATCAAACTTGCGCAACCGCAAATATTCGCTGCTGGTTTGCAGTCATTCAAATAATGCACATGCTATGTTATTTATACAATCGTTAGCTTCGTTTTTTAATAAAGATGTTTGTGTGTTCGGTGCGACAATGATTGTTTTGGTAAAGAAAAAAATACAAACAAAAAGCCAGAAATGAAACAATTATTACTCATGAAGACATTCAGCAGTAACTATATAGTACAAGAAAAAAAAAATTTAAATGAAACTAAACGCACATATGTATGGAGGTACAAACAATTTCCATAGAAACAGACTTTTTTCATCTTAAAAAGTACAGTAGTTCTGTATGTAGGTACAATGTATTCTTGTTATTGTTGTTAATTTTAACAAAGCGTCTCATCGAGTGGTTTATTGTTGTTAAAGTTAACAAAGCGTCTCATCGAGTGGACAATGACTACTTGAATGCAAAAGTATAAGAATGTGTTCTTTTGAATTTACACAGTTGTGTTATATTGCGTGCGCAACAAAATGCAAATAAAGCACTTTCAATAAAACATGAATACATGCAAAAATAAAACTGGTGCGATTCACTAACTTTTACCGAACCGACAATCGTAACCTTACGCCTAGACGCGAAATTTGTATTTGCTTACACAAGCAATACGTCGGCAGAATGACTATGAATGATGAATATTTTCTTCAGAATGGAGTAAACACAAACCATGAATTTTAGTGTAAAAATACTTACATTTTCTATGGCAACCAATTTATTTTAAATTATTTTTTTATTATTAATTTGTAAATTTTATACGTTTTTAGTTTAAAATGTTTCCTTTTTTGTACCTGATAATTGATTTGACAGCTTGTTTTTAACGTAGTACGTACGTAGTTATGCAGGAGACATGTTAATATCTAGTGTCAGCAATAGAATTTGTCATTTGCCAAGGCAATAATTGGCAAAATAATTGCTCGTCTAGACTGAGGGTAGTATTTGTCGACATAAGGCAAATTTCACAGGTTTTTATTATTTTCCACTACTTATTTTGGATTTAGATGTGGTTTTTCACCGCAACGGTACAAGTTTAAAGTCTATGAATATGTGTGTCATTGTAACGAGTACTTATAACCTATTTGCAAGGAAATAAACTGGATTTCGATAAAGAGTCGCTTACGGTAGGGCTCGATATATTCGCTTGCAGTAACGATAGTGTGATTCTTTAATTTCTTTTCAACGATAGCATACAGCTGTATTTTTGAGTCCTCTCAGTTTACAAAATGTTAAAAACAAACGATAAGCACAAAAGACAATAAAATGTAAACCAAGGCGAATTCAACTAAAGGTGGTGTCGGAAATACAACAATCCAAAAACAACAAAAACAACATAGGGGTTTTTGCATTGCATTGTTAGTGCTTAGAGCTCGAAATGTCAGCCATTCTTAGTAAAACACTAACAAATCAAAACAAATAAGCTCGAACTGTTAAAATCAGATGCCGTTTCGACACCAACTTAAGTTAATTCGCCTTGATATAAACAAAGTCCGGAAAAGATAAACTCACTATTTTTTGTTCAAACTTTTATATTGTAACAAGCAAAACTGTGGTGCGATTCACTAACTTTTAACGAACCGCAACCGTTATATTTGTCGACATATATATTCGCTTGCAACAGATCTGTAAAGGAATCATTCATTTCTGAATTAATTCGTGAATCATTCATGCATTGAATTAGCAAATTTTGAATTAATTCTTTTCACACAAATAAATGAATTGAATGAAATTTGAGTCAAATGAGTTGGAAATGAATTGCTAATTCTTTTTTCTAATTTATTTTGAATTAATTCAAAATAAATTCAATTCAAATGAATCTGTAGAATGAATTGCAATTCACTTAAAAAAATTCGTTTGAATTGGAAACGAATTGCAATTCATGTTACAAATTCATTTGAATTGGAAAACGAATTAAAATTCATTTCTGTCTAATTCATTTGAATTGACTTAAATTTCATTCAATTCATTTATTTGTGTGAAAAGAATTAATTCAAAATTTGCTAATTCATTAATGAATTAAAATCAAAAATGAATGATTCATTTACAGCTCTGGCTTGCAGTAACGATAGTGTAATTCTGTAATTTTTTTAACGATTGTTCTTAACCCTCCATGTGACGCATATTTTTTCATTCAAAATGCATGAAAAAAGCTCTAGCCAGACTTATGAGTAAGACGAAGGGCTAACTTGCGGTTTTAATATTTTTTTGTGAATTTTACATTTGGAATTTTGTTTTTGTTCTGAAGTTGCTTTTTTTTTGTAAATTGTTCCTACATAAACACATGAATATACATACCCCTTTTCGCGAAATTATCGTATATGCCAATTTTTTTGAAATTGAGTTTTCGATGCAATTTTGTTCTACATTCAAAAAGAGGGCACCTGACAAAATATTGTAGGCGAATTCCAATTCGTTGCTCCAAAAATTTAATGTATATTTTCATTTTGATATTGCAACCGAAAGCAGATAAAAGTAGAAAAATGGCTGTCCTATAAAATTTGGTTTTTGTAACATACAAAAACTTGTCATTTGAAAAGAAATACATAAGAAAAAAAAATTTCACAAAAATATAAAAAAAAAAGAATCTCATTTGTTATTAACTCGAGCTATATTTAAATGAGTAATTTTTAGCGTTATCTCTGTTGCAAATTGTTTGTACTATTGAAGGTGCTAAGCCCAGGGTTCTGCCTATATCAACAGCCTTTTCACCCGACTTGAAACGTTTGAAAAAATTGCTCTCACAAGAAGCTGTTGTCCAAAAAAGTATGCGAACGTTAAATTTGCAAAAATTCATAAAACAAAGGCAACCGCTGATGGCAAATAATTGAAGTGTTGAAAAATATTTAAACTTTTGACTACTTAACTCGTTTTCTTATCGGTACTCCATTAAAGACTTTTTAAAACAAAAAAGTTTCGAAAGTTGGTATCGAAAGCCCTATAAATGCTTCACAAATAAGTTTAATTAATTAATATTTATTAATTTGGTGTTCTTGTTTCATTCTTTTTTAAATTTTCTTTTTTTAAACCATTTTTTCACGAACTATTTGCTTTTTGTTTTTGTTAACTTTTGCTTGTTTACCTTTTTAAACATATATTTTTTTTGTTTTACTAAATTTTACTGCAAAAATTCCTGCAGTAAAAATTTGTAAGTCCTCAGCCAAGAACTGTCACTTAACGCTCTCAATTTGTGTTCTTATTTACTGTATTTTGTGAACGCGAACGCAATTTAGTAAAATGCAGTAAAGTTCAGTAAAAAATAGTAAAGTAAGTTTGTGTTCTCGAACGCAGCTATTGTATAAAAGCAGTCGATTTGTTTATGTTGAATTATAACCTTAGCAGTAGTGTTCATTTATGTAGCGCAGATTAATCTGATGAGGCTAAGTGAGTTGTGCGAATTGGAGAATGCTTGGGGGATTATCTTCAAGTCAAAGACCTGTTTAAAGTCTATAATTGTAGAGAATGGGTGGAAACATCAAAACACATTGCAGTGACGCAGTTTTGTTTACTGTGCAAAAAAAAAAATGTCAACTAAGCATCAACAAAACTATTCGATGACTGTTATTATACTTTTGGAGACGCAAGACATTGCGAGTGTTAATGGTTGAGTTTAGGAATGCATGACTTTGTTCGGTTGCATTGCAGATGACGTTTTGAATTCAGCCAATATTTTAAAAAAATTAAAAGCATTTTGCAAAAGGGTGATTTCCCTGTAGAGGTCATTACAAGTAAATTCTTTTGTAATCGAAAAGTCCCCCGAAGGTGTAAGGATCATGTTTTGTTGTTTCATTCTTCGTGTCATAATCACGTGCAGCCAATACCTGGCAGTTGACCAAGGATCCTATCTGGTACAACAAGACTCAATAGCACAAGATGATATGGCACTAGTCTTACAATTGGTTGATCCTTCCTGTCTTTCAAGATGGTTGTCTTCCCGAAAGCTTAGCCCTTCTTTTAGCACTGTGCAACATTTTTGAAACCATCGAGTGCAAACTCTTTCTCGTATGGAATTTCTCGAAGTACTTATCGAAACTAACAAGCCCCCATTTGCGTTTTGCTAGTTTAGCCGCCGTTCAGTTTTTATTGCCTCATAAACATTTTCCACATTCGTGCTCGAAACTAAAAAAATTATCATTTTTTTTTTTTTTTGCTGTTAAAATCCATAAAATAAATAATATATAATTTTTAAAAATGTATAAATCTTAAGCAAAATATTTAAATTGCTTTTAATTTAAAGCATCTATTTCAAACTTTAAAGAAAGCAATTTATTACTTTGATGAAACAAAACTAACCAATTCTTTTGCAATCATTTATCTCCATCTAATGAATGCTTGTAAATATTTAAAATTTACGAACGCAATTAACTTTTGAAATTATTACTTTGCTTTAATTTAACAAAACACATTTACATTACTTTTCCCTCTTTTAATATTCTATTTTTAATCTTTGAGTGTTTAAATATTCAAAGAGTTTTTTCCCTGCAAACAAATGGAAGATATCATCTAAGGCAATAGTTTAGCAATATCCCAAAATTGTCATCTAGAAGAAAATAATCAAAGTAATTTTTTATTTTCTTTCTTTTATATTTAAAAAAAAAAATACAAAATATAGACAGGAAAAAATTTAAATTATTTATAATTATGCATCCACTACATTTTATATGTATATTTAAAAAAATATATAAAAAGTGCGTATTCTCCACGGTAACAAATATTACAGATATTACAGAAGAAGGCAAGAGACAGGCAAGCTGCAAAATTTATGGAACAAATTTTTACAGAAAACGAAGAAAGATTAAACTCAAGTGTCGTACATGGGCCAAATAAAGATAATGTTCTCTATTCTTTCTCAATAACTCAATAACTTTATATAATTTATAAATTGTATTATTTTTAACTATATTTTATAAAATAAACAATTTTATTTAAAATAAAAATGTGTGGTTTTTTTAAATGCAAAATTTTCTTTTTATCATCCTTTTGGCGATATCTTCCTATTTGCTTATAAGTGGTTATCTGGCAATATTGCTAGTTTATCATCTAGAAGCATCGCTTTCGTATTGCTTAGAAGTATTGCTATCGAGACACGTTTCTTCCCTAAGGAAGTATCTTCCGCAATACGAAATCGATTATTGCCGCAATAATATTTTTCATCCAGGCAATACGTTTGGCAAAACATATGGAGTATTTCTGTGTTTGCTGGGTTTTTTGAGAAAATACATCTAAATAAATTCCTTTAGGTTAAAATAAACCAAATCTTTGCAATAAAATACATCGCCTTTGAATACTTCGTATTTCAGATACTTTGCAATATTTAAAGAGTTTTTCTTAATTTAGTTTTTCTATGATTACAAACACACACAGACTTGTACAAATACTTGCAAATATTTGTGCATATGAAAAAGCATGTATTTCCTATTAGTTTGAAGTTGCAATAAACTTTCTTAATTTCTTTTTAGAATCAAGAAACTTTTACATGCACTTTACAGTAAAGCAACTACGTACTTTTTATTGAAGCAAAAAAAATCTTAAACTTCCATAAAACCAGGGACCGTAACAGTTATGCCTTTTTTCATAAAAGTCAGATGAAAACAGTTATTTTTTGATTTTTATTTTTTTGAGCAAAAATAACAGTTATTTTTTGATTTTTATTTTTTTGAACAAAAATAACAGTTATTTTTTGATTTTTATTTTTTCGATCAAAACTAACAGTTATTTTTTGATTTTTATTTTTTTGAACAAATTTAACAGTTATTTTTTGATTTTTATTTTTTCGACCAAAAATAAAAGTTAGTCTTTTAATAAATTTACGTGTTTTAATAATTTAGATGACTTTAATAATTATTTTAATGTGCATAAGGAATTCCAATGATAATTAAACACTAAAATGAAAATTTCAAGTCAACTAAATTATTAAATCACGTACATTTATTTAGAGAATAACTTTTATTTTTGCTCGAAAAAATAAAAATCAAAAAATAACTGTTATTTTTGCTCAAAAAAATAAAAATCAAAAAATAACTGTTATTTTTGATCGAAAAAATAAAAATCAAAAAATAACAGTTATTTTTGTTCAAAAAAATAAAAGTCAAAAAATAACTGTTATTTAAAACCATGTGAGATAAGGCCATGATGGCTTAATTGCTCAATTGAAGGGGAGATAAAGCCATAATGGCCTTATTTCCCAATAATTGAGAGGTAAGGTCATATGTATTTAAAATTTTGCAAACTGAGAGATATAGCCATATTTTTTCGCAAATGAGATTTAAAGCCATATTTTTTCAGAATATTGTTATGCATGGTGTCAACATTCTGTAAAAGGGAAAATCCTTAGTTATCATTGAAAAACATTTTTTTATTCTTGTGACGCACGCAGGAAAACTTTATTCAGCGAAGCCACCTGCCGCGTCCTACTGGAGGAAAACATCCCTAAGCACGGTCACAGGCCGCCACGCAGAAAAACTTTAGTATGCGAAGCCAGATTTCAATACTTCACTTTAGTGTCTCCGGAACTGAAATGAGAGATAAAGCCATTTTCTAATATTGCTAGTGTGAGCTAAGGCCATGATGGCTTATCTCCCATTCAAATGAAAAAAAAAGAAAAAGGCTTTATCTCGATATTGAATCAGAGATAAAGCCATCATGGCCTTATCACACATGGTATTAAAGCACCTTCCAGTAAATTCCACCCGACTTTAATCCCGTGTTCAGTCAAGAATAAAATTACCAAAAAAATAATTTTTTTAATTCATTTCTTGTTGTAAATTCCTTCCATCACTAAAAATAGTTTAACGAAAATTAAATTTGATGAACTTAAGCCTATTTTATATATCAAAAACTTCAAGTTACTATTTTTTCTTTAGTTTCTTTAAGATGCGAACACTTTTAACTAAAAGTGGCTGGCTGCAATACAAATTTGCGGAAAAGATTGGGAATTTATTAAAATTATTTCTAACGAACTTTATGTGTATACCCTGCAGGAAATGTCACTAGTGAATCTGTACTGATTCACTATTGATGCAGTCATCACTACTAGTGACTTATTATACCCCAGGCAATGTTATTTACAATAGACATTTAACATGTGCGTGTCATTGGAAATCTACTACTGACAAGGTAGCTCCTTTGGGAACATATGTAGGCATTGCTAGTACATTTTGGTAAAAGTAGTCTACACTTTTTGTAAGAATACAAATCATAACAATCTTTTTGTTATTATTTCTTCAACTTTTATAGGAATTGTACTTCTCAGTTGTTATTGATAAAATCTGTTTCGTATTAAAGCCAAATATAGTGGCAAATGTAGTGTAGTGTAGACACTTCGTTGACAATGTCACCAATATAGACGACAAAACTGGTGACTTTGAGACACTTGCAACCAGGTTTCCTTCAGGGTATCAACACTTTTAAAAGATTTATTAGAATTAAATCTATTTAAAATTAATGCTATTGTAATTAATGGATCTATCTCCACTTAATTGTCCCTGACATGAGAATTTGCTAAGTTGTCAAAATTTGCTTACTGATGTAGATTTCAACAATTGTGTGAGCTATTTTTTTTAAACAATTCCTAAAAGTTTTAAAGACCAACTTGCTTAGTAAATTTTTAATAGAACTAAAAAATTTTCAATGAACATGGTGTTGCCTTTGAGTTGCAATTAAGAGTCTATTTTTAATCATTGTCACTATGTAAAGCGGACCTTTAAATAATTACAAAAAATTTAATATTAATCAAAACAAGTTAGACTGTGCCAAATATTTGATACCCTCCACCGACAGTTCGAATGTTTAAGGAGTAACATCTGTATGATGTTATTATTATCTTAAACTGTGACGATTTGTTATTTATTATGGTTTTAGGCGACTAAACTGTTTTCCGATCATCACGAAATTTCACAGCGTCATTTCTAGTCCTTTAAAACTGTGACGTACCAATTTCTGTTATGATAGCATTATTAATTATGGTTTTAGGTTTACTTAACTGTTTTCCGGGAGTAGGGTTTCTATGTGGCCTAGGGTAAATTACCGATCTTCACGGAATTTCACAGTATCATTTATACTCCTATAAAACTGTGACGAGCCAAAATTTGTTATGATTGCATTATTTTTTTACGGTTTTAGGCGTACTTAACTGTTTTCCGGTAGAAGGGTTTGTATAGGGTCTAAGGTAAGTTATGGACGGATCGTCACGAAATTTCACAGTGTTATTTCTAGTCCCAAAAAACTGTGACGTACCAAATTTTGTTACGCTAGCGTTATTTTTTACGGTTTTAGGCGTACTAAACTGTTTTCCGGGAGTAGTGTTTATATGGGGCTTAGGGTAAATTATGGACGGATCATCACGAAATTTAACAGCGTGATTTCCAGTCAAATAAAACAAATTTTTGCAAAATCGTATATCATTCCGTGCCTTGTTCCAGCATTTATGTTATTTTTTGTAACAAAATTGTCAATTTTTTTAGGTGGTGGTTCCACATTTTGATTCATAGCTCTGGTCCTACTGAACCGATTTTGCTGGATTTCAATCCCAAACTGCTTAGGATAACTACAAGCAATTTGCCACCAACTTTGTTCATTTCTTTTGAGTTGTTCGAAAGTAAGCGTGTTTGCAACAGACGGACAGACGGACAGACGGACAGACAGACGGACATGGCTAAATCGACTTAGAATTACTCAACGACCCAGAATATATATACTTTATGGGGTCTGAGATGAATATTAAAAAAGTTTCACACGGAATGACAAACTTAATATACCCTCTTCACAACTAATTGTGGTGAAGGGTATAAAAATTTGTATATGTTTTCGAGGATATGAACACCGCACCGTGGTTATTCCTGACGAAGCGCATTCCGAATGATCGATTTTGGTATGCTTTTTTGCAAAATGCTGGCCATTTGTCACGAATAAAACGAACAATTTTAACATTAATTAACTCATGTACTCATTTACTCGGTATAGATGCAGAAAATGCAAATGTTATATTCACTTTAATTCAGTTTTTCTTATCGTTAAAAGTTAACTTGTCCTAACATGTCAACTACAACATAAAAATTGTTGTAAAAATCATAAAATAGCTGTAGTCAACTACAATATGGTTGCCATAGCTAACAGTAGTATTAAGAGGTTGCGATTACAATAATATCGAGCCCTAAAAGCAAAAATGATGTAAGCGACATCATTTTCAATTTTAGTTTTTTTTTTAATAAATGATTTATTGGCAACACTTGCATCATCTCCTAAAATGTCGTGGTCACATAAGGCACCGTTACGATTTTATAGCAAGAACAATTTTGAGGTAACCGACGAATTTCGTACAAAATTTATATGAAATAAAATAAATAAACCCTCTCCTGTAAAATTTTATTTTTGTTGGTTACATCATTTTTTCTATTAGGGCTCGATATGGTTGAAGTAAATATAAAATGTATGAGAATTTCAGTTTAAAAATATTTTAATCATAGCGAAATATATTTATATTTTCTTTGCATTTACATTTCCTCTTGAGATTTTTATAAACAAAAGTGTCAAAGTTCTCGAAAGGCATTAATTTTGAACAAATTGTTATTAAATTTCTTAAAAATAAACTTTTCGCGCATTTCTTTCGCACTTAATTCATCATTTCGTTGACTATGCCCCCTATTAACAATAGGCCAAAGGCAGTTGTTTACATGTCCCGATATCGTTATTCATTGACCAAATGCTCGAATTAAAAAGCAAAATTGCCCAATCACACCACAAAACCAAAATGAGTACCAAATTGTATCAACTCCTAGTAAAAACTTTGAAAGCTATTAAATAATGAGTGAAATAAGCTATTCATTTTGAAAAAGTATGCGAAGTTTTTACTGGGCTGTGATATTTTTACTTATATAAAAAGAACAAATAAATTCTAGTGTTTCTAGTTAGATTTGTAAGCAACTTTTTCCCCGTTCTATTAAACTAATACAACGAGCGAAAATAAACACAATTTGGCGAAATATGGTTTTATCAGATCCTCTCAAAAGGATACACTTTCTAGCTTAAAACAAAGTTTTCAAAAGTAATAAAACCCCTTGAAAAATAAGAAAACCGAAGTTGAAGCGTTCCGGCAAAGTCACTACTGTGATTAAGAGAGTCGAGCAAGAGTGTATCTTGAATTCCATAGAGACTTCTTCATTCTTCCGTTAATGGATTCCTACAAACCATTTTAGGTTTATGTTTCTATAAGAAAAGAATGGGAGATAGATACGTTGATTGGGGAAGAAGCAATTTAAGAATTTGTCTAATATAGTTCTTTCTTCATTCATTGACATATGCGTATTAAATTGTGTGCTCTCACTACAATATTGAAATTTTTTCACATTAATGGGAAGAAAAAAAGTATTAAAGTATCAAGTATACTTTTCCGTTCTGCATGTGTTACTTTTTTAATATTCTATAAAAAATATTCAGTGAATAAAAGGCTATAGGATGAAAACTATTGGTACAGAGAAAGAAAAACACTCGGGATAAATTAAGTTTTTTATGATTACTTTGAGTACGAGTCGTAATTCAATTAAGAATAACACTAAAACGTACTCAAAACAGTCCTAAATGGGATTACTTTCGAAAATCAATCCTAGAATTTCTTGAAGTAAGTATAAATTCTTAAATCAAGTAAAAAAAAGATTTAACTTTTCATTGTGTTTAACCCTCCGACTTACGCATGTTTTGATTCTCTTTACACCACAGAGCACACAGAGGCGTCGCGAGACAGAAAATATTGTATTCTTTTCTGCCTTTTTCTTCGAAAGCTGCCCTTTTTACGTTTTTTGTTTTGATTTTGCAATTTGTGTAGATAGTAGCGGCCTGTTTTTACACATTGTCACTTCACTAACAAAAAAAGTTTTCTTTCTCTTTCTTCGAAAGCTGCCCTCGCAAATGATTAAGGCATTTCTCATACGTCACTTTTTTCATCTCTGTATGCTTTGTGCTCTACACATTGAAAAAAGGTCTGGCCAGAATCATGTGTACCACGAAGGGTTAAAAAGTAAATTTGAACTCTTGGTTCTCATTTAGTTTAAATTTTTGGTTAAATATGTACATAAGATCTCTAAAGTAAAAACCATATCGGGCATGATGTTGTTGTTTTATCATTCTGTAAGGTATAATACGAATAAGGTAATAAGTTTTTCTTTCTAATTTGAGATAAAATCAACTTTATAATACTTGAATCAAACGCTTTTTGAGATTGATTCAATCTAAGTTTTAATTAAATCAATCTCATTTTCAGATTATTTCAAGTATGAAATCGGGATTGAATATGGATAATTTAACTATTTTACGATTGAAAATCCGTACTTGAATCAATCTTTCTGTACTTGGTTCAAAAAAATCCGTACTCACCGTACTATTATCACCGCATCGGATTAATTTAAGTATGGATGGATTGATTTTTCTTTTCAGTGTACTTTTATGTTCTTCAACCGGTACGTTTTGAATTTTCGTTAATATAAGGCCTAAAAATATAAAGTTAAACATGCAAGGTACTAAGTGAATGAGAATCTGTAAGAGGGATATTTTTGGTACTTTTTGAATCGTCTATCTATATTTATAAAATTATAACGTTACTGACGGACTGATTCAATATCGCACAGCCAAAACGCCTAAAGCTAAAAAGTGGATATTTGGACCGCTTAGTAGAAAATTTGCTAACCTTTTATCTTCTAAACAAAAATAAATACAAAAAACTATTAAAACTTATCGTTGTTTAATAAAAAAAAATAAGCGTACAGGTGTCTGGTACTTTTTTTTTTTTTAATTCGTCCCTTTTGGAGAATAAACGAATAAAACCTGTATTTTAGAACTTTTTGACCAGCCCATCATTCTTTTAAACCAATAAATTAATATTATATAACATTCGTAACTTATCTAAAAAATAGAATTACAAATTTGGTAGTTTTTGATTAAAGAGTGAAAATCGTAACTTTTTTTGTTACTTCTTTTTACAAAACATTTTTCTTCATCTATCTAATTAATATATATTAGGGTATTCACACGATTACTTTCGATAAACGAATAATGCGTTTAATGTAAAAAAGCAAGCCGGTACGTTTTAAAATTTCCTACGAAGCAACAATTTTTTAAAATATACTTTTAACACGACAATTCAGATGAAGAAGATGATTTTTTTGAAACGAATGAAAACAACATTCTACAAGACCTTAACAACACTATTTAAAGTATTATTATTTAAACAATTTAAATATCAAAAAGGGATTCAAGTGGTAGAGAATTAAGAAATTGAATATGGTTTATACCGCTTTACTTTCAATCTCTTTAACGGTGAAAGAATCTTTTTTAAATCAAGTTTCGACAAAACCAAAGCAAGAAATCGTTTAAAACATAAATGTTTTAACTTTTTACTCTTTTTAAATGATTGCTAATTTAATATTTAAAAAGTTTTCCTCTTTTATGATATGAATAAGGTACCTTATGTTAAATTGTTGTTCATTTTCCAATAAAATTTTTATGTTATTTTTAAACTTCTAAACTAGGCAAAATTAATATTATTCAATTAACCGAATAAAATTAAATTGTTTGGTTACGGCTGTAGGAAATATCGCCAAAAGAAAAATGGCCCAAAAAAAAATTAAAAATCGCCCAAATGAAGAATCGCCCAAAAGAACATGAAAAATGACCCAGAAAGTTATATATGAAATTTTGCCCAAAAGAAACGAAAAAGAGCCCAAAATAAAAATGAAAAATGACCCAAAAAGAAAAAACGAATTTTTTCCAAAAAAAAAAAATTAAAAATTATCCAATTTGCAAAACAGTGTTTATTACAGTAATTTTGACTTAGCTGCACAATCTCCTTTGCACGATTTTTTGTGCAGGTAAATCAAAAATGCAGTTATCTTAAATGCATTTACCTGCCTTAATGTGCAGGTACAAGATTGTGGTTACCTGCACAAAAGTGCAGCTAAAGTAAAGTGTTTGATTTAAAAGTAAAATAAAAAAAGTTTTTTATTAATATATAAATTAATATTTTATTTAAATTTTATCTTAACACAGCTAGCACTTTCAGTTGTCTAGGAGTCTACTGGGAATCTCACAAAGAGTGTTTTTGATCGTCGACGAGCTCATCTTTTAATTGTAGACAATTTCTCGCACGGGAGAAACTGTAACACGTGCTGAGTCCTATGAGAGATTCTTCCATTACGCAGCGAAAAACGCTTATATTAATCGTAAAGGGAATCGTTTATGATGTATGTAGAGATTATCCAACGAGTCTTTCAAAAAGCATGCCAAGAGTCGTATGAGACTCATGTAGGTATTATTTTACAACTCGTGAAATGCTCAGCCGTATGAGCTACATAAATAAGGGCACCAAGTGTATTGTTCATGCCAAAACTTCTAATTTTCATACAATTTCTATAAAACAAACCTTAAAGTCGCGAAATCAACACCATCCTGAAGGATAATTCTTTTTTACAGATCCTTAGGCCGGTTTGTTTTATTAAAATTGTATTGGCAATAGCATTTTCATACTTCAAAAACGGTCTTATTTAGGTAGCTCAGTAATTGTTGTACGACTCTTACAAGGAGTCCCAAATGGTTCATTCCAAGATTTAAAGACGAGCGTGTCAAAAAGTAAATAAAAAAATAATAAATTAAAAAAAGATTTAGATGTTTTTGTTACTAGTCAGATAATCATCAGAAGATTCTTTTAGGAGTTGTATATTAAACATAATCGTCTAACAAACAGCCTATGCTAGCTGGGAAATAACAGATCATTTTATAGATGTATGTTTAATTATTTTAAAATAAACATTAACAAAAACAATGAGACTTCACAAAGAACATAAAAATTTATGTAAAAAAAAACAAAATATTTGCGATTTATATTTTTATTTATGTGAAAAAGTGCTATCCACATATTTTTATGTGTGCAGCTAACTTTGATGTTTTGTATGAAAATATTTTAAAGCTGCCCAAAAATATGAAAAATGTGCAGGTATACAAAATGCACTAAAAAAGGATTTTGAAGAATAATTCCAGAAAATATGTATTTTGGGCAGTTAAGTCAAAGTGCAGCTAACTTTGATTTTTTGGATGAAAATAATTTTAAAATGACAAAAATTTTTTGCATTTATCTTAAATGTGCAGGTATAGAAAGTGCACCTAAAAAAGGAATTTATATGGAATTATAAAGAATAATTCCAAAAATTATCAATTTTGTGCAGTTAAGTCAAAAGTGCACGTAAACAAAAGGCAGTTAAGTCAAAACTACTGTATTCATATAAATTTAGTAACTTACAAATGTAAGAGAAAAACATGTTTTATTATTTTTAAAGAAACTTATTGTACCATAATGTGGTTGTCGATGACAATGATTTGGTTAAATTAAACATAATATGGTCAACATTTTTTTAAAAATGGTTTTGTTGTTTTTTCTCTGGGTGCATATATTAAACATATAACGAAAACACTTTTGGGCGCAATGATTTTCTCCCCTATGTTGTAACAAATACCGGCAGCGCTTACTTAAGCGTCTCGGCATAGCCGGCCTTCGGCCGTGCGCAAGGATTTTCTACTCTATGGTTTAACAAAAACCGTCTTCGCTAACTAAAGCTTATCTGCATAGCCGGCCTTCGGCCCGACGCAAGGATGTTCTCCTCTATGATATAACAAAGACCGTCTTCGCTTACTAAAGCTTCTCTGCGCAGACGGCCTTTGGGCGGGCGAAAGGATTTTTTCCTTTTTGGTATAACAAGTACTGGTTTCGCTAAGTAAAGCTTCTAAAATCTTCCTTGTTTCCGAGCGAAGGCCGGCTGGGCAGAGAAGCTTTAGTTAGCGAAGCCGGTTTTTGTTATACCATAGAGGAGGAAATCCTTGCCCCCGGCCGAAGGCCGGCTGTGCAGAGAAGCTTTAGTTAGTGAAGCCGGTACTTGTTTTTATCAAAGAGGAGAACATCCTTGCGCCCGGTCAGAGGTCGGCTATGCTTTCAAGTTTGTAAGCTATGCTTTCGAGTTTGTCCACGGACACTATGACACTGGACGTTATGACATGCCACCTTTTTGCAATATGTCCCGTTATTTCTATAAATAACATTAAGGAATTCGTCGTATAGTAATAATGTATGATTTAGACAAATAGTATGCCCGAAAAAATGGGCTGTTTTTCATATAATATTTTTGGGTGATTTTTCATTATGAAAAATCACCAAATTTAAATACGAAAAATCACCCAATAGTAACGAAAAATAGCCCAACAATTTTGGGTCACTTTTCATATGAAATTAAGCCCAATTTTACATGGAATTTTTTTGGGCGATTTTTCATTTATTTTATTGGGCCATTTTTCTTTGGGCGACTTTTCCTACAGCCTTTGGTTACACTATGCAAGTTGAAAAAACAGGCAAGCCGGGCACATGGCGGTTTAATGAAATTCTTAAATTTGGTCCCTGAAGCGCATAGGATGCCCCTATATTGGTCAAATTTATGACCGACCCCACTTTATTTTTCATCTTAATGATTTATTTCTAACATACCTACCCGTCATCTCCATTCCTTAAGGGGGCTCCCATACAAAATAGTCAATACATATTAAAAATATATTGAAAAAAAGCCCCTTATCTGCCAAGGAATCGCGGCTATGTGGATAAAATGTATGACCGACCTCCATTAGTATTTTGTTCCTAACATTTTCTTAAAACATACTTGCCATATATCTCCACCCCTTAGGGGGGTTCCCATATAAATAAGGCGGTTTAATAAAATTATTAAATTTGGCCCCTGCAGTGCCTAGGATGCCCTTAGATGGGTCAAATGTATGACCAAGCCCACTTTATTTTTCATCATAATCACTTATTTCTAACATATCTACCCGCTATCTCCATTCCTTAAGGGGGCTCCCACACAAAATGTTCAATTCAGACTAGAAATGTATTGAAGAAAAAGTCCCATAAATGCCCAGGAGTCAACCCTAGTAAGATAACATGTATCACTGACCTCAATAAGTTTTTTGTCCTTAACATTTTCTCGAGGCATGCTTGCCCCTTATCACCACTTTTCAGGGGGGCTACCATACAAATATTGCGTTTTATGAAATTCTTAAATTAACTTTTGTGAATAAAATCAAAAGTAGGTAACAGATTTTAATCGTTTATGGCTTGTTTTTTTGCAGCTTCGTTTTTATATGTATATGCAAAAAATTGGAAGGCTAGCGGTATTTTTAAATTTTTTATGAATTTTTTAAAAAACAAAAATTTAGAATTTTGGCAAAAAAAATTAAGTTTCAAAAACGTCTGCTCATATTAGAAAAAATGTTTAAATGTTTAATTTTATTGCGGAATTTCGGATTAATTTCAATAAAATAAACCGCTTTTGAGTTACGCGAATATATGTTTTGCAACCTCCTCCATTTTCGAAATAACGGTATATCTCGAAAACCAGAGCCAATCTAAAAAAACAGCACCACTGGATTCAGCGTACCCGAATAATGTTAAATCGCCATGTGCCCGGCTTGTCTCAAAAAAAAAGTGTCAATTTCTTTCACAGTGTTATTATTAAATATTCGCGCGATTAAACGATTTATACAAAACATCGATTATTGAATACCCTAATATCTTTATTACTATTATCATAAATTCACGGTTTTTTACGCCGAGTATTTTTTGTATTTAATTTTGATCGCAGCAAATAGTACGTATTTGGTGTTCAATATGTAATATTTTACGAATTTTGACGTTTATATTAACAGCCTCACGGAAGTAAAGAATAAACTCTTAGATCCATACGATTACTTGTACTGCTAACAAGAAACTATGGCTAACAAGTAAGAAATATCCCTGCATGCAGGGTGTTTCTTATCTGAAATAAAATCGTAGTTAAAATTAAATAGGTTTTTTTTTAATTTTTTTAACTGCAGGTTTTTTACTGATTGGGCTAAGTACATCTGTTTATTTTAAACTATTAATTTATATCCTTTAAGTTTTTTGTATAGCAAATGTTATAACCAAACAAAGTTTCTATTCTATTTTCCTCTGTTTTAGTTTGTATTAAGTCTTTAAAGTACTTATTTAGCTTTATATTTACGTAAAACATTAAAAGTATTGAGATAAACAATTTGAAAAACTTAATTCAAACAGCATAGAAAAAGTAAGTATTTAACCTTTTTTCAATTTTTTAACTAGAAATGAAATGCATCGGTGCGTATGAGTGCTAATGAATAGAAATACAAGTCATACGTACAAAAAAAACAAACTAAAGAAGTCCACCGAAGCGTATGAGGAATATTTGATCTCAATAAAAGAATTTTTTTTATTTTTTTTAAGGAAATTTCAGTACCATATGTTTTGAAAAAGTAAAGATTAGTTGAACAACATTTCCCAGTTGGCCAAATGGTCATAGACGCAAATGTCGTCAATGATGTCTTCCGAACATTTTTGAATTTGTCGCCTATATAACATTGATGGCGACACCTTAAGTAAGAAAACGTGTATATTGTCGTGTTAAGAATCGTATTTACGACTTTTTTGGAGACATTGTTTTAAATTTGTCTTGAATAATAATTTATTGAGGACAACGTTAGTAACCATTGCATGCATTTTGTCGTGTTTCAATCACACTGACGACATAATGCATGCAATTGTCGCTCATCTTGTCTACAATTAGACTTTATTGAGGACAACTAAGGCGACCATTGCATGTATTTTGTCGTGTTTCGAACCACTTTGACGACAAAATGCATGCAATGGTCGCTTACGCTGTCCTCTACTAAAAAAAAATCAAAGGCTGTAGGAAATATCGCCCAAAGAAAAATGGCCCAAAAAAAAAAATGAAAAATCGCCCAAATGAAGAATCGCCCAAGCGAACATGAAAAATTACCCAAAAAGGTAAATATGAAATTTTGCCCAAAAAAAACGAAAAAGGGCCCAAAAAGAAAATGAAAAATGACCCAAAAAGCATAAACGAATTTTTTCCCAAAAAATAAAAAAAAAAATTACTAAATTTGCAAAAAGTGTTTATTATTCATATAAATTTAGGTGACATGTCATAACGTCCAGTGTCGTAGTGTCCTTGGACACTTTTAAAGTGTCATAATGTCCATCGAAGACGAGGGCGAGGACGTTATGACACTTTGCAACGTCCGCAACTTAACTTATAATCAAAAATGTCTAATTTTTTTTTTAAAATACCGTTAAAATTTCAAGTGATTTTTTTAAAGATACTTATTTAACCATAATATGGTTGTCGGTGACAATGATTTGGTTAAATTAAACATAATATGGATAAAATATTTTTATAGCTCTTACTCCGGGTGTATATATTAAATATATATATCCAAAATAAGGATTTCATCTTCTATGGTATAACAAATACTGGCTTCGCTAACTAAAGCTTCTCTGTATAGCCGGCCTTCGGCCGGGCGCAAGGATTTTCTCCTCTATGGTACAACAAAGACCGGCTTCGCTAACTAAAGCTTCTCTGTATAGCCGGCCTTCGGCCGGGCGCAAGGATTTTCTCCTTTATGGTCTAACAAAAACCGGTTTCGCTAAGTAAAACTTCGAAAAACTGCCTTGTTTCCGAACAAGGCCGACTACGCAGAGAAGCTTTAGTTAGCGAAGCCGGTGTTTGTTATACCATAGAGGAGAAAATCCTTGCGCCCGGCCGAAGGCCGCCTATACAGAGAAGCTTTAGTTAGCGAAGCCGGTCTTTGTTATACCATAGAGGAGAAAATCCTTGCGCCCGGCCGAAGGCCGGCGATACAGAGAAGCTTTAGTTAGCGAAGCCAGTATTTGTTATACCATAGAAGAGAAAATCCTTATTTTCGATATATATGTATATATTTAATATATACACCCAGAGAAAAAAGCTACAAAACCGTTTTTAAAAAAATTCTACCGATATTATGTTTAATTTAACCAAATCATTGTCGCCGACAACCATATAATGGTTAAATTAGTTTCTTGAAAAATAGTTTTGTTGTTTGCAACCATAATAAAACATGGTTTTCTCTGCTGTAAGATTATGGTAGAATTTTAAAAATAGCCCATTTTTTTTGGGCCATTTTTCATACAACATTTTTGGGTGATTTTTCATAATGAAAAATCACCCAAATTTTAAAAACGAAAAATCACCCAACAATAACGATAAATAGCCCAAAAATTTTGGGCCATTTTTCATATGAAATCAGGCCCAATTTTACATGCAATTTTTTTGGGCGATTTTTCATTTTTTTTTTTGGGCGATTTTTCTTTGGGCGATATTTCCTACAGCCAAAATCAAAACTTTAAATTTGTATGAAATTTAAAATTAATATTTCTTGTTGTTTTGCTTTTATTATCAACATTTTTGATAATAAAAAAAATTAAAAAATAAATAATCCTGCCTGTTAAATATAATTATTTTGTAACTTATAACGTTATTCGCGGCTGGGTTTCAATTGCGCAATTGGAAAACGTGAAAGACAAGAAACACAAAAAATAAATGTTCTTGCTGACTACATTGTCATATCGTAGGCTCAATATGCAAACCTGCTAAATCCACTTTTTAAGTAAATTGAGATTTTAATGCCGTGTGGAAGAGAAAGATACACCTCGTCGACCAGCATGTAGTTTTTCTTCCAATTGAGTCTTAAAGTGTGTTTATTGTTTCCATTAAAAGTTATTGGAAGTTAGCAGGTTTGCATATATATCTCAAATCGGCAAATCTGAAGTATCGCCAATATATCAGTATCGGTTGTCATTTAATCCCTAATTGTCACTTACCTATCGGCGACTAAATCGTAGATAGTGTCAACAATATTATCATCAACGACACTATTAAGGTAATGTCGCTTATCGGGCATTAACGACTTTATGAGAAAAAATTCGTTTATATAATCGCCAGTGACAACTTTAACCACATTGTTACCCATATGATCATTAACGACAATATGCATAATAATGTCGCTCACATTGTCGTTTACGACTTAAGTGCCCTTTGTTCGAAAAAGTCGTCGATGATTTGCATGGGCTGTCGCCAACATGTCGTCAGGGATTTACTATGGGTCTTGTACGCGTCGTCGACGTTGTCTTGAAGACATGGCCAACTGGGTTGTTATATATTAAATAGAAAAAGTTTTAAGTATAGTTATTTTTTTGTTGGTCTTTAATATTTGTTTTAGAATTTAAAAGTGAATTGAAATACATATTAATAAACGAAGTGCACGTATGCGTTTTGATTTGAACGCCCACGTCCATGGCACTATAGGAAATTTGCCACCTTTTTTGGCCAAAATTAATTACAGCCAAAAGGATGGACCGATTTGAACGATTTTTTGGATTTGACTTTTGGTGATCTTTTAAGAGAGAGGCAGTGACCGAAAAAAACTTTCATGCACTCAGAAAAAAACATAAGTAAATCTAACTAAAAAATTAACAAATAATAAGTTCTAAGAAGGGGTTCCGGGTTATAGGTTCCCGCATCCAAGATTTTTGTAGATCTTTGATAGATAATCTGATTTTCTAAACTGCCTTTTTTCTAAAAATTTGTTTGAGTGTACACTTACCTTTCGAATATAACAGTAGAAATAAATTTTACCAATTTAATGAAGTAACAAACAAAGTCATCTTTTAAAAGGATTTTTTTCAACAATATGATTTTCGTGTTCCAAACCGTCAACTAAATTAATATACATGGGTTCAAAATGCCACCACTCTCCATTTCTTCATATCCGCTTTTTGAATTTATTTTAGTGTTTTTATCAAGAATAAAAATTGGGAATTAAGCACGAATAACAAAATCTTTTAGATTAAAATTTTGTATTCTCAAAAAGTACTTTGATAATAAACAGACAAATGCACGTCTTAAAAAAACTAAAACTGGCAACACATTATTATTTAAAGCACGTTGTTTTTGTTTTTATTTTGTTTTTTCTTAACCTAGTTACAACTACAATTAATGTTGGAAGAATTTCAACCAATTGTAGTGGGGAATGTAAGAAAAGATAAACTCACTGTTATATAATTTATTGTTGATGTTTTTATTTAAACTATGATATTGTTACAAGTAGAACTGTTGCATTTAATTCTTAAACGCTTAACAGTTTTATTTGGTTTAATATCTTTAGTTTTTCTAAAATCTATGGATGAAGTTTCCTGACGATCTGGCCTAAGCAACCAGTGAAATGCGCATATCCCATCAACAATAAATTTCAGTGTTTCTATCAAGAATAAAAATTGGGAATTAAGCATGAATAACAAAATCTTTTAAATTAAAATTTTGTATTCCCAAAAATTACTTTGATTTATTTTCATATGCTATATTGCAATATTGCTCTTTTTAAAAGTTGTTCTCTAAAAGAAAGGCTAGTCCTTCATCAGCCGGTAGCTTAGTTGCCGTTGCTTTTGAAATTATTTTCCGTATTTTCGAAGCTCTAGTTGGAGTACTGAAAGCTTCGTTTAAAACCACTGCTAAATCTAATTGGTTACATTTACAAGCAGACGCAGTTGCAGCAAGAATTAGGGATTCCACTTCATTATTGTGATCTTTAGAGGTTTCTATTGCATCTAGTCGTTTTGTTCCCTCAGATTTTTGGCAAAAAGGTACTTGCGGTCGTCCAGGTTTTGATGGCTCCGTGCAATAACTCCCAGGTGCAATAAGTCCCAAGAAAAAAATGAAATTAGACCCAAAAATTTTTCATACAAATGTGGGAGTAATTTCATTATGAAATAGCTCCCAGCCCTCTCGGTTTTATTTAATTTTTTTGGAAGTTATTTCACTTTTTGCCTGGGAGTTATATCATAATGAAATAAAACCCAAATGAAATAAGTCCCCGAAAAAAATAACGTGGAAGTTATTTCATTTTATTTTGGTTTTCGGTGTTATTTCATTTGCTGTTGGAGTTATTTCATTTTTTGTGGGAGTTTTTTCATTTTCAATTATTTCCAATTTCTTAAAATTGTTTAAAATTGTAAACGGTATTCATAACGGGATATTTCAAACTATTTGAATACAATGACTTAAGTTTATCAAAGAAGAAAATTTTGCTAATTGCAATTGCAGTGTCTTATGGTTACCGGCTATGCAGTGAAGCTTTAGTTAGCGAAGCCGGTGTTTGTTATACCATAGAGTATAAAATCCTTGCGCCCGGCCGAAGGCCGGCTATGCAGAGAAGCTTTAGTTCGCGAAGCCGGTGTTTGTTATACCATAGAGGAGGTAATCCTTGTACCTGGCGTGCTTAAACTGCAGGCAGTTGCCATTGCAGGAGGTCAGGATATAATAAAATGCCACATTTGTTGTCAAAATTTCGAGGACTCAATGTTAGTTTTTTGGTAACCTAATATGTAAATATTCAAGTAAAACGAATACATATATAATAAATTTAATTTTTTTTTGGTCTTATTTCATTTCTTTTCGATAGACTGTTTTTGGAAGTTATTTCATTAATGTCTTTAGGAGTTATTTAATTATGAAATAACTCCCAAATGTTGGGGTTTGTTTCATTTAAGACTTGGAAATTATTAAATTTTTTTTGGGATTTATTTCTTTTTTCCAGTTTGGGACTTATTTCATTTATTTTGGGATTTAATTCATTGGGAGTTATTGCACTGGGACTTATTGCACGGAGCCATTTTGATTTAATGGAGACACACTGCGTTTCACGTTTTCTAATTTAAGCCATACAGCACGATGTTTTTCAAAAACTTTCAAGTTTCTGGAATTATTACGCCATTTTATATTCATATTTGAACAAAATAATCGTGAATGCTCTTTTAAATACTGTTTAAAGTTTTCGGAACAATCACTCTCAAGAAATGGGCGTAAATAGCGGATATTTTGTCAATTTCGTTGTGCTTCTCGAGCCATATATTGAATAATTCTATATTGAATAATTTGAAAAAATTTATTTATTTTAATCGAAAAAATGCAAAAAATTCGCAGATGAAAAATATTGAATTTTACAGCTAATTGAGTTCTATAGAACCTATTATGATATTATGTCTAACATGTGTTATCATTTTTTTGTAAGTCTATATAAAATACTTATTCATAATTCCATTAGTTCGTTTTAAGGCCACTTTAATTTTTCCAATTTAATCGATTTTATAGATGAGTTTACCCTCAACATTATTTTCCATTTTTTAATTTTTCAAAAATATAAATTTTTATTACGAAAACTTTTATTAGAAGATGTTACAAAATTCACTGAACTTAAAGGTTTTCTGATAACTGGTTTGGAAATCGTAATCAAAACAAATGTTAAAGCTGTTATGATACTTGCTATTTTTTGTATTTTTTCTATATTGGAGAACAGTGCAAATATATTTGAATAGGAAAACTGACTAAGTGTAAAGAGTATGATTATATCATAAAAAATCTTGAAATGTCAAACAAATATACATGTGTTATCGATAAATAATCTAAGACTGTCAAAAAAAATATAAAATTTTTTAACTTAAAATTGACATTTCCAGATTAATTGTTAGCATTGTTGCCAATTTTTTTAGTTTTTAATCGAAAGAAACGAGTTTTAACTTTTTTTTTGTGATTTTTAGCTTTTATTACGGTTTTTTGTGGGGAAAAAACGTGGGCAGTATTGTTTGTTTTGTTTACATTTTATCAAATTGTATTTCTTGTTCTTTCTCGCATTTGTTGTTTCATTCAGTCAATCCTAAAAAAATCCAATACAAAAAATAGCAAGTATCATAACACCTTAAAGTAACAGAAATTAAATTTTTTGAAAAATTTAAAAAGCTAAAAAAAGCAAAAAAAAAATAAACTTTGCAAAAATTCAAATTTTTACTTTTGGCCAAAAAAATGAGAAATTTTCCTATAGTGCATAATTCAAATTGAGTTGGTTTGAAATTGAAAAATGTCATATGAAATGCAGAAAAAAAATTTAAGTTTAGGAGTGGTTCACAATCAACATCGACCCTTAAAATGTAACCACCTTTTATTTATGCATTAAACCAACCCATAAAAAACCGATTGTCTTACACTTCTTAAAACAAGCCATGGTTTGGCTTACAATGATTTCAAAATTATTACGTCCATTTTTGGTTTTTTGAACATTTTTGTATGCTTTTTAAAAATTACCCTAAAAATTATACGTTTTCTTGGCTTATCAGAATATCTGTGAAACAATTCTAAATAATATTATTATGGAATGGCATCTTACAAGAAAATGAAAACAGAAGGTGAGTTAACTTCTCAGGTGGTGTTGAAAACACAGCTGATATACTTTTTTTTCTTTCTTTGAGAGAGAAATGTCAAAAGTGGATTATGTTTCTGACATATCCACCAACGAAAGCAGCAAATAAAATACAATGTTGTGTTTTTGGTGTTGTACTTGTTGTTGTATTACCACTACCGTCCATATCCATTCGCCTTGTATAACCATTTATTTTAACTCAAAAATCAACTAATGCCCAAATTTTTACAACCGTGAAAATACAACTTGTCACTTAAAAATACGTTACTTAATTAAATAAATAAACTAAACGTAAGATTATTAGGAAATGACATCCGTTTGCGAAATCTAATACGAGTTCATAGATTTTTTTTTTTAATTTCATAAAATACTGAAATGTCAATAAATACATTTAATTTTTATAGCATTATTATCTTTCTAGGACTAATAATAATAAATTAAGCCCACGGCAAAAAGACGTAATGGCAAAGCTAATGAAAGAACACTTAAACTAGCACTTCCCAAAAATGTAGTCACTTCCTATTGAGTGTTGGTAACCACCCGTTGACAAAATAGATTTCCAACTACGCCAATTGTTGTACTTAACGAACGGCTTTGGCATCTGATTCTCTTAAATTAGATCATCCAAGACATATGGCTCATTTCCTGCAACTTCGCCATAACTCAAAAAATGAAATTTTGAAGTTAGTGATGCAAAATTGTTCGGTATATTTATATATTTTTACTAGCTAACCCGTCAGACGTTGTCTTGTCCAAATAAGGAAAAATGTTTGCGTTCGATTTTTAAAATTCGTTAAAAAGATACGAACATTTGAAAGAAAAAATTAGTCAAATCGATGGAGCCGGTTTCTGTTTTTAGGTAAATCGAAAAAAGTGGAGTTAAAGTGGGAGGAGCAAAATTTTCTTTCCTTATAAACCTAAGTTGGTCCATGGCGATGATTTTAAAGAAAAAATCGTCCAAATCGGTAAAGACGTTATCAAGTTATGCGCTTAATAGAAAAAGTGGGCGTAAAAGTAGGCGTGGTAAATTTTTCTTTCGATGAAAACTTAAAATGGATTAATACGAACATTTGAAAGAAAAATTTGTCAAATCGATGGAGCCGTTTTCTGATTTTAGGTACTTCGAAAAAAGTGGGCGTAAGAGTGGGCGTAAAAGTGGGCAGGGCAAAATTTACTTTTCGTATAAATCTAAGTTGGACCATGGCGATTATTTAAAAGAAAAAATCGTCCAAACTATTCAGAAGTCATTGGTGATGCAAAATGAAAATTGGATTTGGCCACGCCCCTCCGCCCGCAGACCTAAAATCAAAATTAGACTTCACAGTGTCACCCGCCTGAATATTCTGAAGATTCCCAGAAAGTTTCATCAAAATCGGCCCAGCCGTTTTGGAGTCCATACGTTACATACATACATACACACATACATACATACATACACACATCCTATTTTATATATATAGATATAGAAGATATAGATGTATAGATTTATAGCAATATATGTCGAGCGCTTACGGCAAAAATAGCTTAACCATAAAGGAAAACGAACTAACACTAAACTTGTCACGAGACAGTTCTATAGTAATAGGGACCGGTTCGAGTTCTAACATTTTATATGAAGGGGACTTGTCACTTTAACATGGCTATGTCCTACGGGGGGGTTAATTGGCACATTTTTGACGCTTTGTAACAGGTCACAGAAACAACCTTAATTCAATTTCTGTTTAAATAATGCTTGTCGTAGATATTGTCCCTAATAAACCATTTTATTAGGACGGATCGGCTTCATTTAAAATAATAGAACCAGGTAGAATCCAGTTACATAACAAGTTGTTTGTCAATTACCTTCTGGAGTAATTACTATTTACTCTTGGATATGTTCGGTTTTAACCTACCACAATTCGTTCCTTTTTATTTTAAAACTGTTTTCACTTGTCACGGGATAAGTGCCTTAAAACCAATTGATACAAATTTCCTGCAGGGAAGCGACGTCATTTTCAATATTCGTTTTTTTAACAAATGAATTTATTGGCAATACGGAAAAAAAATCTCAAGACAATTGTTAATAACAAAGTTTGTTAAAAATAAAATTTTAGGTCAACAAACTTTTTATTTGATTTAATGAAAAAATTAATCAAAATTGTACTTTGCAAAAACACTCAATAAAAATATTTAATAATGAAATAATTTAATATTTTTCATATTCAATAAAAAAAATGTTTGAATCAAAGTAAAGACAGTACACAGAAAAAAATAATTTTCATATTTGAATACGAAAATCGCATATTTGATAAAAAAAATTTTTAAATTTTCTGCGATGTCGATTTTTGCATTATTGATAAAAAAGTTTGTAGGTATAGTTATTGAATTTTTAGTCAACAACCAAGTTTATTAATTCAATAAAAAAAGTTGTTGCCCAAAATAATTTTTTTCAACAAAATGTTTGCGTGATTTGTTAAAATAAATTGTTGGAAATGTTGATTAAATCAAATAAAATGTTTATCGATTCTTTATTTATTAATGAAGACGTGCTTGATACCCAATTTTTTTCCTTTTTAAATAAATACACAAAAATTTATTATGGGGGGATAAGCTAGTTCCTATGTGAATTTCGCTGGCTGCTTAAGCCAGATCATCAGGAAACTTTTTTCTAAAGACCTTGGCAAAACTAAAGATATTTAACCAAATAAAACTCTTAAGCGAATGAGAATTATGACCTATTAAAAAATGGACAAGAGTTGTAAAAATACTGTTTTAACGTTGATTCAAATATTTGTTTTATTGAATATCAAGAAATATTTAAATATTTCATTATTAAATATGTTTTATTGAGTGCTATTTTGCAAAATGTATATTTGATACATTTTTTCATTGAATCAAACAAAAAGTTTGTTGAACAAAAATTATATTTTTAACAAACTGTGTTGTTAAAAATTTTCTTGAGATATTTTTTTTCTGTGTACCTATTTTTACAATTCTGATTCACTTTTTAATAGCTTTGATATCGTTGCAAGTTAGACCTGAGAGTTTGTAATTCTCATTTGCTTTAAAGTTTTATTCTTTTTTCTTCAATAACTTTGCCTCCAAACCTTTTTATCAATACCGCAAAAATCGTCATCGCAGAAAATTCAAACATTTTATTAATCAAATATGCGATTTTCGTATTCAAATATGAACATTTTTTTCTGCATCATCCCTTTTATCATCATCTCTTAAAATGTCATGATATCATAAGGTTATGCGACTTAAATGTTTGTTATTTACAAAAAAGCTTTGAAAATATTCGTATATTTTTCAAAATGTTAAATAAAATAAATAAAAATAATTTACAGAATGACCCAGTATGACCAAATTATTGGCAACTTAACCACTTTTTTTACTATTCGTGCAAAGTTAGTCGGCCTAATATAGACATCATGACTTTTCATTATAATCTTTTGTCAACAGGTTATCAGATATTTAAACCAATTATGTTATGTCTTCTTTGGGATTTATTTATGTCCCATTATATTTATCTTTATTCGTATTTCGTAAAACAAAACTTTTAAAAACAAAACATTTTTTATGTAGATTAAATGGTTATAAATTAGTTGGCAAGCCTTCATTTGATGGCGAACACAAATTAGAGAAAATAACATTAAAAGCCCACAAGATAGAATGAAATCAAAGATAGTCTGCAGACATCTAGAATTGCTGTGTCAATGTCATCACCTTCGTATTGTTTAAGAAAAAGTTTAAGACAAAGTATATGAAAATATTGAGTAACATGAATAAAAGACGATGAAGATAAATGTACTGGTAAAAAAAAAGAACTTTTCAAAAGTCCAGGAACATGGAATATTTATTTAAGATTTACTTCTTTGAGAAAAATTGCACTCTATACTCATAGAATATCGATGAAAAAATAGAAAAAAATAAAAGAAATTTTAATAAAATGAAAGTCAAGTAAGAAAGAATAATAGATGGAACCCGATCATACTTGCAGATAAATTTTTGGGACCCATGGGCAATCATGGACGCGCCAAACCATAATTTTGTTTTGAAATCTTTGTGTCGAAAAGGGTTGTCAAATTTGTTTGAGCTAATTAAAAAAAAAAAAAATTAAAACTGAACTCGGTGCAATCGGTCGTTAGTGTGTTTTTTTAGTGTGTTCAGTTTTCTCAACATTTCTGTTTATATATTTTTTAAGTCAAAAATCGCCAAAAACGGAGAAAAAATATAAAAAGTCCCCAAAAGTAAATTTTTTTGTTGGTGTTTTGTTTAAGCTTTGATATTATTACAATTAAGACTAAGAGTGTTTATAATTCTTATTCGCTTTAGGGTTTTATTTGTTTAAAATTTTTATCCTTTCTAAAATCTTTGGAAAAGGTTTCCTGATGAGCTGGCCTAAGCAACGAGTGAAATGCGCATAGAAGCTGGCTTGTGTTTATCAAATATGAAAAATTGGGAATTTAGCACCTCATACGGATATCGTCTTATTAATACATTTTGTTTAGTTTCTGTTTTTTTTTTTTAATAACATAAAATGGAGATCATATATTCATATATTCAGCCTAATCGATTTTATTACTGGTGTTTTGAGCTGTATACATACATACTATAAGAATTAAATAGTGACTGAATATAGAATTCACTTAAAATGATAACAAAACAATAATAATGTGAAAAAAAAGTTGCCAGATAACAAAAAATGACAAACTGTTAAAAAAAATCGCTGAAATAATATAAATGGGAAAAATAGCCAAGTTAATATCCAGGTTTATTAAAAATCGCCAAAAACGTCGCCAGTCGCCAAATAAAAGATCCCACCACCAAACACGTTTTAAAATCGCCACGCTTAGCGAGAAAAAGCTATATCTGACAGCCCTGCAGCCGTATTCCGTAATTCGCTAAAGCTAAATCTCTAACGCTAAAAATCTATAAAGTTGATTTAGCAATTTTAGGCTACAAATGTAATTCAGTAAAGTGCTAAATTTGGCAATTTTGCCGCAATTTTAGCTTTTAGTGTCATCGCTAAAAATTTTGTTTTTTGTTTTCTCTAAGGAATTTTAGCGATCGAGATTTAGCTTTAGCTAAGCGAATTACAGAATACGGCAGCTGGTATCGAATATAACCTAGATATCTACATCTTAAAGAGATTTTAGGGTGGGAGATTATATGGTACCTGTAGTAAATTATGAACAAGATATAACAAGAAGCTATCACAGTAAAAAAAAATTGAGCTACAAACGTAAACGGTTTTTTAGGGAGAACTGTAAAAGTTTTGCTTACGGAAGCCAAGAATTAGTGGTTACGTGTAGGCCGTCACATGTTTGTTAGATGTGATCATAGCTAAACTTTACTGCAGCTCTATATGTCGAACTGAGTAGATCATTTTGTGTAAATTTTAGGGCATTATAAAAAAAAACTATTTTCGGGAACGGTTGGTGAGTCCCCCTAATGTAAGCTTTTGGTACGCTAAGGTCCCAATCAAAACAAGCTGATTTGATAAAGTTTAAAAAAACATGAGATCAGCCAAATGTAACCAAAATACAATTTATAAATCTTTTATTTATTTTTTTTTTTTCTCTTTTTTAAAACATTTAACATTTGTTTAAGTGAAAAAAAAATGATTTGAACAAGAGGGTAATCTGACTTTTCTAAAAGTTCCGCCTGTTTAAAACTCGTTTTTTTGAAAAATCTCAAACAATCGATCACTCTAAATTTTATGCTGCGAGCTTCGGTTAGGTTTGAAAGGTAATGGTTTAAAAAATTGCAGCATAGGCAGTTATTGATAAACTGTAAGTGAAGTGATTGCTGGGTTTGCTATTGTATTAACTCATCTTAGAGGGAGTTTACACGGAGTCTTTTCAGACATGTCTGTTTTGACATTCTCTTTTGAACATGCTTCCAAAAACCTATTGTCTATTCACGATGTCTTTCCAAACATGTCTGTTTTCATGTATAATAGTCTAATATACATACAAATTAAAACATGGAAATTCATATAAACAAACATGAAAACTCATTTCATATCTGTTTGGCAACCCCTCTTTCTTCTCTACCCCGATCGCCTACAAACAAAACAAACGTGTTTGTTAGACATGTCTGAATAGACACCGTGTAAACTCCCTCTTAGTTAAGCTGTATCAATCTTTTACTTTTTGATGAATGGAAATTTATAGTTGACGCCAAATGAAATACGCCTGTTTTTTTTTTACTTTTTGGCTTTATAAAGTTTAAATTTAAGAAAAATTTTCGATTGCAATGTTTAGTAAATATTTCGATTATGCGCCCCTATCATGCATTATAATCGGTGATTTCGAATCAAAGGATATTAAGAGGCACGTTTGGCGGCACTCTTTGGAGCAGATGCACTATAATTAAATTATTCAATAATTTAGAAGACCGTGGAATAACCACAAGACGGCTTTGTCATTTTTGATACCTCAGTTTGAACGCTGGATGTAGCTTCTTTCATACTTGAAACTGCAGCTTCGCTTGCAATTTGGCCAGAAGATCATTTAAAAACACATTTTGAACATGGAGTTACTCTTTCCCATATATGTAATGGACGGAATTGCAACCAGCTCGAGTAACAGCGGTATGCACTTTAACCATTGATACAGCTTAATGGGCCTTAATAACATAATTTAAGGAAAACGGTTAACGTCAAAATAAAAGATGCTGCACGAGTTTTTCTTTACTCGGAAATTGTTTCGACATTGTATTTCAACGAAAAAAAGAGCCATCACGGGACTAATTTGGTGTCAGGTCGCTTCCCTCTTGGGGTATTAAACCAACATACAATACTTTGATAAAATATCACACATGCGTTTCCCAGCGTGAAGGCCATTTCAATTCAAAGATTTGTAAAAACCATTAAGAAATTTTTAAAACTTGTATTTTTTTAATAAGAGGAGATAAAATAATTTATATGAACTAAAAACAGTTCTTTCAGTTTCTTAACTCA
Organism: Pollenia angustigena; assembly: GCA_930367215.1. Lineage (NCBI taxonomy): Eukaryota > Metazoa > Arthropoda > Insecta > Diptera > Polleniidae > Pollenia > Pollenia angustigena. Next base: position 166,029,561 of record OV884056.1, on the reverse strand, counting down.
GCAAGATTCACCAGATTCCTTTGATTGTTTCAAAGTTAAATTTTAAGGATTTTCATTTTAATTTAATTTCTTTTATCATATTTTTATAAAGTTCCATGAATGACTTTCTTCTTATTTCATTAACAAATTTTAAACAAATATACAACAAAGAAGTGCAAATAATATTGACATCATTTCTACTCGTAATTGAACCACAAACAAACGAATTTAATGAATTTACATGAACTTCAAACACACATCAACCAGCTTACAACAGCAAAGAGCAATATGTAATAATAATTATATTATTTATTAAGTATAAACAAAAACAATCTTCAACAGCAATAAAAACAACAACATTATTTACCTAACGAAAGAAAACACCCGGTAAAGTATCAAAATTATTTCTTGTCTTCTAGTTTTAATACCACTGAATTCTTCATTGTTTATGATCCTCAACGCCATTATTATTATCGAAAGCATCATTGTAAAGCTCATTTGTAACAAAACAGTTATAATTAAAAATATTATTAAGTGTTTTTACTTTTTAGATTACTAATATTGACATTTATTGTTTAAAAGTCTGAATTATAAAAAATAAACCTTATTGTGTATATTTGAAATATTCTTAATATTTTGTTATTACAGTTTTCAAGCAAACGAGCAATGTGTAAATATAAAAATTGACACAACTGAAAGTAAGATGGGTAAATTATTGTGCAACAGTTTCGAGCTTAATGAATGAATGAATTTCTATAGAAAGCAACAACAAAATTATGAAATATTTTTAACTTTGTTATTGCTTTCAATACCATTTCTGGTGTTGCGTTGCGATTTACACAATTACAATTTAACCACTATTTAAATAATAAGTTCCAAGCTTAATTCAAAAAGTAATTATTTATTTTGATATTTCTTATTAGGCCAAAGTTCATCAAATTTAATTTTCATTAAATTATTTTTATGATGAAAGGAATTTTACAACATGAAATTAATTAAAATTGTTATTGATAATTTTTCATTCTTGCCCGTGGCCGGGGCTCGAACCCTGGCCGGCAGATTACCATGACATGTTTCGATAACAACCACTCAATCTCTTTAGAGGGGTTTGCCGTTTCTCACTCACAGTCATCGACGACAGCTGGCAGTCAATAGTCAAACATCAATCTTTAAACCAAATTGTATTTGAAGATCGAAATTTGCATTGAATGATTATCTATTTTAATTGATTTTACAAGTTTTTCCATACTTCTGTTTTTTCCGTACTTTTGTCAAGAATTCTTCTTGAGGTCCAAAGTAAATTTTTTTGTTTTGTTTCTTTTTCTTGTTGACCTTTTACAGCACAACATGAAGGACAAATGTAATAAACATAGAGCTCGTGCCTTAGCTTTAACAATAATTAGTATTGTGGTTATTTTGTTGAACTATTTATGGTTTTTAATCCAAATTTTAATATTTTAATTAGGCTAAAGCTCATCAAATTTAACTTTCATTAAATTATTTTTATGAAGAAAGGAATTTTACAACAAGGTCAACAAGAAAAAAAAAGACAAAAAATTATAACAAAACAAAAAAATGTACTTTGGACTTCAAGAAGAATTCTTGACAAAAGTACGGGAAAACAGAAGTATGGAAAAACTTTGATCAAAAAAAATAATTCGATCTACCAAAGGTTAAATACAATTTGGTTTAAAGATTGATGTTTGACTATTGACTGCCAGCAATCGTCGATGGCTGTGAGTGTGAAATGGCAAACTCCTCTGAAGAGATTAAGACGTTTTAATCGAAACATGTAAGGGTAACCTGTCCATAAAAGACTGGGTTCGAGCCCCAGCTGCAGTCAAGAATGAAAAACAAGTTAGAGTTCTATATTCGGCTGTACCGAATCTTTGATACCCTCCACAGGAGTAATATCTGTACGATGTTATTATTATCTTAAACTGTGACGATTTGTTATTAATTATGGTTTAAGGCGACTAAACTGTTTTCCGGTAGTAGGGTTTATATGGGGCCTAGGGTAAATTATGGACCGATCATCACGAAATTTCACAGCGTCATTTCTAGTCCTTTAAAACTGTGACGTACCAATTTCTGTTATGATAGCATTATTAATTATGGTTTTAGATGTACTAAACTGTTTTCCGGGAGTAGGGTTTCTATGGGGCCTAGGGTAAATTATGTACCGACCTTCACGAAATTTCACAGTATCATTTATAGTCCTATAAAACTGTAACGAGCCCAAATTTGTTATGATTGCATTTTTTTTACGGTTTTAGGCGTACTAAACTGTTTTCCGGTAGTAGGGTATATATGGGGCCTAAGGTAAATTATGGACCGATCGTCACGAAATTTCACAGTATCATTTATAGTCCTAAAAAACTGTGACGTACTAAATTTTGTTACGCTAGCGTTATTTTTTGCGGTTTTAGGGTTACTAAACTGTTTTCCGGGAGTTGTGTTTATATGGGGCTTAGGGTAAATTATGGATGGATCTTCACGAAATTTAACAGCGTGATTTCCAGCCAAATAAAACAAATTTTTGCAAAATTTTATCTCATTCCGTGCCCTGTTCCAGCATTTATGTTATTTTTTGTAACAAAATTATAAATTTTTTTAGGTGGTGGTTCCACATTTTGATTCATAGCTCTGGTCCTACTGAACCGATTTTGCTGGATTTCAATCCCAAACTGCTTAGGATAACTACAAGCAATTTGGCACCAAGTTTGTTAATTTCTTTTGAGTTGTTCGAAAGTGAGCGTGTTTTCAACAGACGGACATGGCTAAATCGACTTAGAATTACTCAAGGACCCAGAATAAATATACTTTATGGGGTCTGAGATGAATAATAAAAAAGTTTCACACGGAATGACAAACTTAATATACCCTCTTCACAACTAATTGTGGTGGAGGGTTTAATTATCAATAATAATTTTAATTAATTTTTATGTTGTAAAATTCCTTTCTTCATAGAAATAATTTTATGAAAGTTTAATTTGAGGAACTTTAGCCTAATTAAAATATTAAAATTTGGATTAAAAACCATAAATAGTTCAACAAAATAGCGACAATACACAATTACCTTGCCCATATTTTCTAAGCATATTTGCTACAAAATATTTAAATAATTTAACTAAGCTTGGCCATAACAAGTTGCAGCTTTAGGCGAACAATACAAAATTACAAGTAAAAAAAAAGTAATTTCAGTGTTTTGGTCAGATTTGACAGATTTATATACCGATTTCTTAAAGAAGAAATCTACCATTTACTTTTGTAATAAAAGTTGGTCCCAGGAAGAGCTGTGGTTCCCGAAAAAAGGTATTTTTTAAACTTTATATTTTAGTCAAAACTTTTTTGTATTTGAACCGATTTTGAAGAGGTCTTCAGAAAATGTGTTGTTCTAAACATTTGCGATCTTTTTATAACGGGTGATTTTTTAAGAGCTATAGGAAAGTTTAAAAAAAACACATAAAATTCGGAAAAAATCATGAAATCTTTATTTGAATCGATAGTACGGTCCATATAATTTAATGTTTGAAGATTATTTCATGCAAATGTTGACCGTGATTGCGCCTCAAATGGTCCATCCGCTTAGTCCAATTTTGGCCTACTTTTTCTAACATTTCTGCCGGTATCTCATGAATAAGTGCTTCAATGTTGTCTTCTAATGCATCAATTGAAACGGGCGTGTGTGTATAGACATGGGCTTTAACATAGCCCCGCAAAAAATAGTCTAAAGGCGTTAAATCGCACCGAACTCGCCTCTCAATAGCTCCATTGTTAAGCGTGCTGTGTGGCATGTAGCACCGTCTTGTTTAAACCACATGTCATGCAAATCAAGCTCTTGCATTTTAGGAAAAAAAAGTGGATATCATCTCACGGTAGCGCTCACCATTCATAGTTACGTTACGATTCGAATAATAATCTTTGAAGAAGTACGGTCCAATGATGCCACCAGCCATAAACCGCACCAAACTGTGACTGTTTCTGGATGCATTGGTAGCTCTTGCAATGCTTCTGGCTGATCTTCACTCCAAAATCGACAATTCTGCTTATTAACGTACCCATTGAGCCAAAAAATAGCTTCGTCGCTGAACACAATTTTTCGAAAGAAGCGCGCGGTGAACTTTCTTAACAGAGCACGCATTTTGATAAGACGATTCATAGTTAAATTATAGACCAAACTAAAGAAGTTTGACAGTGAAACAAAACACGAAACGTGCGTCAGCTGTTTAAACCAGTGTTGCCAAAAAGATAATAGCTTAAAAATCACCCTATATATTTATATATATAATACGTATTAATACTATTACAGCTCTAAAATTTAACTTTTAATAACAAAAAAGAGTAAAAAATCGAAAAAGCGTTTCTTCGTCAAAATTCGAAAAAATTATAACGCCATCGTTTTAACCGTAAAATTTTACCTTGTATAGCATATATTAAAAAAAATTTGAAATCGGAGAACTTTTTTAATATACCTACTAAAAAACCTTAAAAATTAACGCGTAAAAAAATTTATCTTTAGACAAACACTCGTCCAAAACCTCAAGAAAAACATTCTTTTGAAAAAAATGCTATAGCCATTGTTTTTAGCGTACAATTTCACATTGAAAAGGTGATATTTAAAAAAAAAAAAAATCAGCAATTATTTTTTACCTTCCAACAAGAAACCTTTAAAATAAAAGTCGAGAAAAGTCAAAAAATTTCAATTTGGACCCCTCTTAAATTATTTTTTTGATATGGCGTCGTGGAATTGTTTTTCCTCATGCCAAACGCTAGAGAAAAAATCGATGGCACACAATTAAAAATAAATGTATGTTTCAAATATCCCCAAAGAAAACTTCAAGGAGCTGTTTAATGCGGTAAACGTGGAAGCCAGTAAAATCGCTAAGTATACGCACACCAAGCGCAGAAATACGCTCACCAAGTACGTTCCTGTACGACACCTGTTGCCAGTGCTCGAAAATAAACAGAACATTATTAAGCATTCGGCTCAAACACTCAGGAACGATATCTATTTTTTAGGGTTTGTGTAGACGAACACAACCCTTAATACCGTTCGTAACTATTTTCAAGAAAGAGCCGAACATTATATAGTGTTCTGTTCTTTGTTAAAAAAAACAGAACAATTGTAGTGATACTGTAGACAAACATTATATTTAAGTGTTCTATAATGTTTCTTTTTTTACATTGATAAAGAAATGAACAAAATAAAATCTAGCAAGGACCGAAGCACGAACAGCTTGTGTGTATATGTTTTGTTTGTGTAAATAGTTTTTGTTTTTGTAAAAAAATTTTGGTTTTCTTCCAGCCACTCAGCACAACAGTAACGAACGAACATTAATGATCTGAACCGAACACAATGATGTTTTAGGTTTTTTTAAAAACGGAATTTAATGTTCTCATTTTCTTGTTTAGTTGGATAAAAACAGTTTTTGTGTTCGAAAGATGATAAACAGGGAAACACTATTTTTTTTAATCTTTACTACACTAACACTATTAGCGTTTGTGTTTTTCACAAATCTACCGAACTGAACACTAAGGAGCTATATTTAGTGTTTATTTTCGAACACTGCCAGTTGCACTTCTTTCCTTATGCACCACCGTTGATATTGATTGAAACACCAACGTTTTTTTTTTTTTTTTTTTAATAATATATTTTTATTATTGAATCTTTCTTATCGAAATTTACAATATGTATTCAAATCTTAATTCTACTTGTTTATTATTAGTTGTTACCAATGTAACCACTAACTGCTGTATTCAAATTTTAAAAATGTCTTCTAGTTAGGCTCAAAGTATCGGTTCTTTTTAGCCTCTGGTGACCTTCGAACTGAAGCAGACCCCGAGCGAGGTAGTTAGGGTGGGCCATTAGTTTATCGATGTAGCTAATTGAATATTTTTTAATTTCCTCCTGGATAGTGGGGACGTTGAGATCTCTGTGGATAATATCATTACGTATATACCAATGGGGCGCAGACAATTTGTCGTAATATTCTAGACTGTCTTCTTTGAAGCTTTTGGATGTTAGATGCGCATGCAGTACGCCATAATTGGATGCCATATGTCCATATTGGTTTTATGATGGACTTGTATAAGAGAATTTTGTTGTCTAAAGACAAGTTTGAGTTTCGACCGAGAAGCCAATGTAGTTGAGCTGCTTTAAGTTTCATAGCCGTTATTTTCGCTTCAATATGACGAGACCAGGTCAAGCGTCTATCTATATGAATTCCCAAGTACTTAACATGGTTTTCTACCGGAACAGTGATGTTATTTATTTTTACAACTAGGCACGTTTGTCTTCTGAGCGTGAAAGTTAAGTGAGCACATTTAGCCGGGTTAACCTTTATTCTCCATTTTTCTAGCCAGGCCTCTAGTTCATTGATGTGGGACTGCAGATTTTCCGATGCAACTTTTGGGTCATGGTTAACGCTAATAAATGCTGTATCGTCTGCAAATGCAGAGGTATGCGTGGTCAGGTTTGTTGGCATATCCGCTGTGTATATTATATATAGAAGCGGTCCTAATATGCTGCCTTGAGGGACACCAGCAGTAATTTTCTTGAGGGGGGAGTATTTATCTTACGACCTTACTATGAATGTTCTGCCTGTTAGAAAGCTCTCCAGAAGCTTGTGAGTGTTTTGAGGAAGCATTCGTGTAATTTTGATGAGTAGTCCATCATGCCAAACTTTGTCAAATGCTTGGGAAATGTCTATAAACAGGGCTGAGCAGTATTGCTTTTTCTCAAACGCCGATCTAATTAGGGTGACAATTCTATGCACTTGTTCTATTGTAACATGTTTCGCCCTGAATCAGAACTGGTGATCCGGGATGATAACGTGTTCATTAAGATGAGGAGTTATACTTAAAACGAATATTTTTTCGAAAAGCTTCGATAGGATTGATAATAAGCTTATCGGTCTGTACGACGCAACCTGGCTAGCATCTTTTCCTGGCTTGGGAATCATAACAATTTGTAACGTGACGTTACAAACTCACACTACCATTAATTACAATATACCCTTTTCTTTCCTAACATCATAAAGTATAATTAACCAACACCGTGAATACCCTTACTATTTTTCTTACCACTGTGAATACCCTTACTGTTTACTAAAATAACCGTTTACCACTCATAATTCTCATTTAGTTTATTTTATTTTTGTATAAATAGTGTAAGTTTGTACAGAACAAACAGAGTAGAAACTGGTTCTAACCACAGTATTTTACTCTTAGTAGCTAACAGTAGTTAATCGTAGATTGCCGACTGCCTTCGCCTCCCGAATTGCGCTGGTGTCAGCATTACTACCAACCGTAGTTAATCGTAGATTGCCGACTGCCTTCGCCTCCCGAATTGCGCTGGTGTCAGCATTATTACCAACCGTAGTTAATCGTAGATTGCCGACTGCCTTCGCCTCCCGAATTGCGCTGGTGTCAGCATTATTACCAACCGTAGTTAATCGTAGATTGCCGACTGCTTTGTTATTATTACCACCTACAAACGTATACCGTGTTTTCATTTCAAAGGAAGCAGACCTTCGAATTGACCCTGGACAGGCTGAGTCATACCTCAGCTGGAAAAATAAACTGCGTTACAAATTATAGACCTCATCCATGAGGCTGGGAAGTATCCGACTCTTAATATAGCGTTAAAAATGAGCAGCAAGATTCTAGAAGCAGACGATGATAAGTTTCTTATCATTGACCCTGTGATGCGGTCAGGTCCGGGAGATTTTCTAATATTCACTTTTTCTATTGCAGATTTTACTTGAGTTATGTTAAATTTTATTGGATGGTTTACCTTATCAGGAATAATTGGACTACAGGAACAAGTGGCCCGCGAAAGCGTTTAATTTTTCATTTGTGTTTTTGGCCCAAGTGCGGTTTTTCAGCCTTAATGGAGATTCTTGGTTTATAGGGCATTTCATACGCCCTTAGCCTTCCATAAGCTGTAATTGGAGTTTTTGTGGCATCTAGGCTGTTTAGATAGCCTTCTAGTGCAGACTCGTGGTTCTGTCTCAATTTGTTGCGAAGAGTTGTCAGGCATAATTGTAGTTGGGCCTTAGTGGTTGGGGAACGACTGTGTTGCCATTGTCTTCCTAACTTCCTTTTTTCTCTGATAAGGATCTCTATATCCGTCGATGTATTGCAAGGAGCACACCAACGTCAGTTTCAAAACAAATTAAGGCTACTTATTCTTCAAGACTACTCCGCACCCAATACTCCACACTTAAGTGGGAAGTAGGTTCAACGTACGTTATCAAATTGGGAATAATATCTGGATTTTCCTTCGCTTTTTTCACTGCGTAGTCAAGCCGTTGCTGGTAGTTGTTCATATTAAATTTCCCAAGTCTTCTTCACAAAAAGCAGAAAACAAAGAATAATAATAATATTAAATCTTGTATATTCCCTCGACGGAAGACTTCTGGATGACAATATCTTTAAAGAATAAAGCTCGCATTTCCATTCTATCGTTCAATGCTCTTAATAAAACTTTGTGTCAATCATTACGTTTTTTTTTTTTTAAATTTGAAAATATAAATCTGCTACCAGACACCCTGTAGCATCGTCACAGTTTACCTGGAATGAGGCTGTACAAATAGCCCCCAACCGAGCCCGAATTCTTTCCTTTTGCTTCCAAGCTGGATAATAACGGAACATCATCATTTATTTTCTGGAATTTTTTTTTATTTCTTAGGTAATATAATTTATTTGGCCTAAATAGACTTAAAAAAAAAATAAAAAAAATCATAGAACATTTAACAATTTCTTTGGACGCCACATAAATGTTTCTCTTAAAGACTTACAAGACAAACAGCATGAATTCAGTCATCATCTGAGTAAAATCAACATAAAAATTGTTTAAAGTGATAGTAAAAATAATGTTTTAAACATGATACTTAAACACAGGACACATAACAGGGTTCATAAACAGAAAGAACAACTTCGAAGACATTGATAATGATGACAATGACAACAACGACAATGTTGATGATGATGATGACAATGGCGTTGACTACTTTAAATGTGAATACAAATACATTCTCCCTTTGAATTTCATTTAAATAACTTGTATTTTAAAAATTACTTCTAACAACAATAGCGACAACAACAGCAACAATTGTAAATAAATTTAGCCGAAAGGAACAAATACACACCCACACTCTTACTCACTTACCCTCTCATGCCAACAGCATCAAATAAAGATGACTGACTCAAGTTAAATAATTCGAGCAAGCAAGAACGAAACAAACCATCATCAACCGCTAACCAGGAAATGAAAATCAAAATTGTAAATTTCTGGATTTTGTTTTCTTTTTCAGTTTTACATGAAAACAGAGACACAAATATGAAAGTGTTTGTTTTATGGTTTGATATTTATGGCACAAGATAAACTCCGTTTAGAAGAAAAATACATTATATTTTTTTGAATACAAACCTTAATGCAAATAACGTTTTTTTAAATATCAAGTCTGTGTATATGTATTTGTTTTGAAAAAAGCAAAATTGAAAACATTATGGTTTAAGAAGGAAAGGAAACCGAGTGCGAGAAAAACACATGTTAACATGTGTTCCCAGACACTACAAGTAGTCGCATGTATTTCAACTGATCAAATGAAAGCATAACATTTTAATACACAGCTGTATGAAAAATTAAATATTTTCCTAAGAGACTGTTATTCAGAAATATTTTTGTGCCTTTTATACATAAAAACATTTTACGTTGGTGATTGGTTTCATACGCTCGTGATGAATTTTGTCAAGCATTAAAATATTGTTTAATTTTAAGTTTTTTTAGATTTACATTTATTCCTGATAACACTATGTTTTTAAGCTCAATTTGGGGCGTTTTCAAAATATAATCGAAAATGGTGTTTTTGCTGTTGTTTTAGCTATATCAAAAATTTCGAGAACTCCACCACTAAATTGTTCAAAACTTTAACTCTTGCATTGATTTCAGCTAATGTGAAAAAGCAACGAAACTGACATTTAAATTGGTATTTGGTACGGTAACATTGTTTTGTTGCCAACAAGTTATCGATAATGCTATTTTGACAGTTTGGCAACTGGAAATAAATATGTATAACAAATTAAAAAAAAAAAACAAAAAATTTATTCAAAGTGAATAAAATAAAATCAAAAAATATGATTAGTTCTGTGGACCTATGTTTTGCAGAGGAGGTGGTAAACGTTGCATTTATTAGACGCTATTAAATAAATATATCAAAGCCTCTACCAAAGCTTCTGCTAAGTTTTCGCCAAAGACATGTCCTTTAGAATTTAATGTCATCTCACTTTTTAACAGCTCAGCTGCAGGCTGTTTAATCGGGGCCAAACTTATTCCTCTGACCTCTGCCGGTAGTGTATACAATTTTTTTTATTGTGCGTCACTTTTCCCTTTTTTTTGGCTTTAAGTGTACCCGCACTCGTTGCAAAACTTTAAAATTTTTCTGCCTTACAGAGCGTCTTCACCTGACATACCAAACGTCAAACTTCATATTAAAAAAACGCTGACAAAAATTTTCGAGTTTTTTTTATATAGACTTTGACGTTTGGTATGACAAAAAATTTTCAGGTGAAGACGCTATGTTACGCTTCCATGTAGCTTCAGTGCTGGCCGAACACTGCAAGGAATTTGACTATTACTTTCCATTTCATGAATTTAAAGCTCAAACTGTTTTCGAGGTGTTATTTTTACCATTTTAAAATCTTACATGGCGTTTACATTTGCCAGTACTGGCAAGACAGTAGCAATGCATGCAAATCTTTTTACTAATACATGCACACTTTTCCAACTGACTTATCTACTATTTAGCAAATTTTACAGACAGTAATACTGGACAGTGATTTTACATTTGCTAACAGTAATCTTGAGTTTTGTTAGAAAAAGGGAAAAAAATCAAAATGTAAGAAAAAATTTGACATATTTTGCTTTGATGTTTTATATTTAAGTTAAGTGTTAGTTTGTTAACACAATATAGTTATAAAAAGCTGTTTTTCATGTTCATGTAAAAGACGTTTAGCTGGCCTTGACCAGCAACATTCACGTTTGACATATTTAAAAAAGTGAACTGTTTTAACTAATGTCTGGAAGCCTACTTCACGAAGACAATTAGCAGTGGTTTTGGCAACTAATATGTATTTTCTTACTCTCTTGCCAGTACTGTCAAATGTAAACGTACTGTAATGCCTGTTTCAAAGCGAATTTACACCAGGTGACTTTATCTTGCTACGTAAGCAGCAGCTGATAACTAACCTTGTGTCAAAATGGTATACCGTTCTGGTGGTTCTGCGGAATCTTAACAAAATTCTTTGATTTTCGTTTAAAATTATGAAATTTAAAATTTTTTAAGTTATTACATTTCAAAACACACAATTTAAAATAAAAAACAAAATGAAATATTTGTTTGAGTTTTTGACACAACGTTAAAATATTTTACAGTGTATGACATTGTATGAATTCGCCTTGCCTGTTTTCATAAAAATATTTTAAATTTAATAAAGTTTTGAAAGCCAAATTTTTCATGAAAACTAACCTTAATAAACGTTTATTAAATGTGTTTGTTATACCATAGAGAAGAAAATCTTTGCGTCCAGCCGAAGGCCGGCTAAGCATGAAGTTTTGATTTGCGACATTGGTGTTTGTTATTTTATAAAATTTGTATTACACTTTTATTTAAATAAATTATGCACTTAGTACACAAAAACTGTAATGTGATCTTAAGATTTAAAATTAATTAATTTACCAGTAGTGCAAGTCACAAACTTTTAACACTTTACATAGCGTTTACATTTGCCAGTACTGGCAAGACAGTAGCAATTCATTCAAACTTTTTCACTAATACATAAACACTTTTACAGCTATTTTGTTTTTGCATTGTTTTGCCAACTAATATGTATATGCTTACTGTCTTGCCAGTACTGGCAGATGTAAACGCTGTGTTAAAAAGTGTTAACTTTAACCAAACATTTTTCTGTTTGCACTAACCACAATGTGATTCACTAACTTATTTATATCCACGGTAAACAGTTTTATATTTCTCTTTATTCAAATTGATATTTCGTGGCAACTCTGCCAAGAGAAACATCAAAATAGGATAGAATAACAAAGAAGAATAAAAAAAACAAAACAAAAACCTTTTAATTTATAGATTTTAAATTATATTGTGCAAAGTGCGTAAATCATTACTAATTTTTATTTTTTTATTAATTTAATTTTAGTTAAATTAATTTTTTTAATATTATCTGAGACAAATGGTTTGCTTTAGGATAAATAAATAAGAAGCTCAACGGAAAATTGGTGTGTGATAAGAAGTGTATAAATTGTAGGCTAAATACCTAAAAGCCATATCATTTATCGTCTATATGGGTACAACGATAAATAAACAATTTTCTAAGCGGATTTAACCACACCAAAAATGTTGGTGTTAATAAACCACAATTTATTTTGTTAAAAATAACAGCTGACTTAAACAGCTGGCTTCAAACACCAGCAAATGTCGTGAATAGCAAAATAGTTAATTTTGTGGTTAACATTTTTAAACAAAACAATTGTGGTTTAAAAAGCATAGTGAATCGCACCACAGAGTAGCCCTAGAGGGAAGCGAACTGCCACCAAAGTAGTCCCGTGATAGGTCTATGGTGGTAAAGACCGTTTCTAGTTTTAACACTTCATATGAATAAGAAATATCACTTTTACATGGGGGTTTCATTGGAGGGGGTCAATTGGCACCATTTGACCAGTCACACATCTTTTCTCAATGAACATGTTAAGTGTAAGTCACTACAATGTAGTTTTATTTCGACACAATGTAGTATTATTTCAATGAAACAGGTCCTAGGAATAAATTTAAGAACCAAATTAAAGAAAGTCCCAAAAAATGTGTGACACCACTAGTGAAGACTGTTCTGTAATTTATTACTTTTTCTACGTTTTGTTCTTTATATGCCACTTAAATGATTGGTTCTCCTTACACTGGTCAGGACCATTATGTTGGAACAATTGACAAAAATTTCCAGCAGGGAGGCTTTATATGGGGCATGTAGTAAATTATCGACCGATCGTCACTATATTTATAAGTCTGCTTTCACACGTTTCATTTTTTAATACTCGACTCTTATGTTTTTAGATGAATGAAGAAAACAGAAAGGGGGTGAGTACGGAGATACCTGTACTCGGTCAGTACGCTTTGTGTTTTTATTCGTTGGTATATGAACAACGATGGCTGCATGTAATTTTTTTTTTCTTTTTCTTTTTGATTTGTTGTTAATAAAACTGTTGTTGTTTTGAACCGAAAAAAGTTGAAACCCATTGCTGCGTGTGATTAAATTGGCAGCTTTAAAAGGAAATTGAAAAGAAGTTGAGCATCAAAAGATGAAACGTGTAAATTCAGACTTAGTGTGATTTTTAGTCCTATAAAACTTTGACGTGCCAAATTTTGTTATGATAGCATTATTTATTACGCTTACTATACTGTTTTCCGGGAGTAGTGCTTTTATGGGGCCTAGGATCTTCATGAAACTTTGCAGCTTGATTTCCAGTCGAGTAAAACGAATTTTTGCAAAATCTTATACCATTCCGTGCATTTTTCCACCATTTATGTTAGTTTTTGTAACAAAATTATCAATTTTTTAAGGTGGTGGTTCCACGTTTTAATAGCCTACTGAACCGATTTTGCTGGATTTCAATATTAAACTGCTTATCCTACAAGCATTTTGACACCAAGTTTGTTCATTTTTTTTGAATTTTTCGAAAGCGAGCGTGTTTTCAACAGACGGACAGACAGATGGACTTGGCTAAATCGACTTAGAATTACTCAAGGAGCCAGAATATATATAATATATTATATATACTTTATGGGGTCTGAGGTGAATAATAAAAAAGTTTCACACGGAATAACAAACTTAGTATACCCTCTTCACAACTAATTGTGGTGGGGGGTGTAAAAATATTAGCAGCAACTACAATTTTGTGGTTGCCAATTTGTTAACAGTGTTAATTGCTATTAGTTGAGAGTTGCCATACGTATTATAAATTTGGCAACTGGTAACGCAGTTTCAGTTGTATTGCCGTCCGTAATCGACCCATAAGATTTTAAGAATCTTATTTTCTTTAATTTTTTTCTAAAATTCACTTTTTTATTATATTTTGTTTCAAACGTACTATTGACGCTTAATCGGATAAAAAATCAAACGATATTGTAACGTTTCTCCTTTAAATGTTGCTACTTTTATTGTTTACCCTGTACAAATTAACAAATATAGGAAAAATATACAAATCGTTAGATAAAATGCAAAAAGGTGTAACTAACAAAAATATAATTTTTTAGGAAAAGCAACAAACTTTGTAAAATGAAAACTTTAAACATTTCAGAAAAACATAAATTGACAAGTCGTCCATGGAAATCTTCAAACAATTTTCAAAGAAAATCATTTCATTATACATATTTTGTAAGAAAAAAAATGTGTAATTACGTCATTTTGCACTTAACAAATTTACGCCTTTTAGTTCGTCCCTTTGTTTTTTGTTAATAAAAGCTTAATTTTTTTTTTTTTTTTTTGATCGCAGTACTGTAAAATTTTGTCAAAACATGTACAGGGGAGGGCGCGGAAAGAGCTATATGGTTTAAATGGCGTATAACATTTTTATTTATGCGATTATTATAGTTTTTTTTTTAAATACAGTATATTATTGGGGAATTTTTTGCAATAGCTTTGAAAAATGATATTCTGTAAGTGATGTCCATTTTCTGCTTCGCACATACTTACGTGCACTTTTCAGCATATTTTCCATAACTTTTCGCAAAATTTTACCCGTCATTATTTTTGCTCGATTGTTTAGTTATTCATTAATAATTCCGCAAGCCTTTTTCACAAAATGCTGAAAAAACTAAGAAAGAATAATGATTAATATAGTTAAAAAGAATTCAAACCATGCAGCTCATTCTGCGTCACCCTGTAGTTTAATGGCATTCATAATAACACTGTGATAGTCGAAAAAATGAACTGCGATGAATCCTTTTTGAACTATTAGGGAGGAGTCCCCTGAGTGCGAAAGTACATTTGGAAGTGTCAGATTTCATATTTCATATTTCAAAAATGGAGGAGGTTGCACAATATATATTCGCGTAACTCAAAAACGGTTTAGTTTATGGAAATTACTAAAAAAAAACCGAAATTCTTCATTTAAGAGAGTATAATTTTTTTTTCTTGTGTGAGAAAAAAATTAATTTATTTGCCAAAATTTCGAAATTTTTGTTTTATAAAAATTCATAAAAAATTAAAAAATGCAGCTAGGCAAATTTTTTGCAGACATATAAAAAACGAAGTTGCAAGCTATAAATGATTAAAATCTGTTAGCAACTTTTGATATTATTCACAAAAGTCGAAAAATTTTAATTAATTTAAGAATTTCAATAAACGCTATGTTTGTATGGGTGCCCCCTAAGGGGTGGAGACTATGTTTTAAGAAAATGTTAAGAACAAAAAACTAATGGAGGTCGTTCATACATTTTATCCCCCTAGGTGCGATTCCTTGGCAGTTATGGGGCTTTTTCTCCAATATATTTCTAATCTGTATTGACTGTTTTCTATGGGAGCCCCCTTAAGGAATGGAGATAGCGCGTAGGTGTGTTAGAAATTAATAATTGAGATGAAAAAAATGGGGTTGGTCATACATTCGACCCATCTAGGAGCATCCTAGGCATTGTAGCAGCCAAATTTATGAATTTCAACCATACGTATATGGCGGTTTAATAACATTCTTAAATTTGGCCCCTGCAGCGTCTAGGATGAAATTGTATTGGGGAATTTCGGTTTTTTTAGCAATTTCAATAAACATAACCGTTTTTGAGTTACACGAATATATATTGTGCAACCTCCTCCATTTTTGAAATAACAGTATATCCCAAAAACTGGAGTCAATTTGACACTTCCAAATGTACTTTCGCACTCAGCGGACTCCCCCCTAATAGTTCGAAAAGGATTCATCGAAGTTCATTTTTTTCGGGTCAAAAACTATCACAGTGTAATCAATCAAAGTCGAGTTTTTATAAGTAACGCCTTTTTTAGCTGACGATATATTTTGTTAATTTATATTATCAACTGCCTTTTTTTAATCTATAGATGTTTAATTTTTTGAGTTTTTGGACTTATCGCACTTGTTCAAAGAAAGTGTATTAACTCAAAATTTATATATTTTCACTTTTTGGAAAAAAATGACACTTCGACTTCGTATCTTACCGCTTTTAAAATATCGTACTATTTGTCTAATTTTTGGTAATAAAACGGTAGGCTTAAACAATCTTTTTCACATGCTTTTAATACTAAATAAAAATTTGTTTTTGCTTATACTGAAAATTTTCAAAGTTCGAGTCAATACAGGGGCCAAATTAAGGCATTCGGTATCGATCGAAATTCCCATTTAAAATGTATTGTAATTTCGATCGATATCGAATGCGGAAATTTTGCTTTATGATAAGGGACTGCTTTAAAACAAAAGGTTCAAGTAAGTTATGCCCTTAGTATGTAATTTAATCGCTGTAAATATCTATCCCCGTATGAAGCTTTATTAAAATCGGTCACGTTGTGTTTATCATGAATGCGAAACATAAAAAGAATTTTAATTTTTTTTTTTTTTTTTTTTTTTTGTAAACTTCACGCAACATGATAGAAAATTATAATTATTTCTGTTGTTGCAAGACCACATATAAAATGGTGTAAGGATAATTACTTAAAATCAATAATAACCCTATCAGGCGTGTTCCATATTTAAAATCAAAGAAAATGTAGCAATTCCAAAACCAATAAAAGCCACAGAACACCACAACAAACACACTGTAGTATTTCATTATTTAAATATTTGTAAGCTGCTGTTGTCCTTCTGTGTAAAGGGATTTACTGTGGGCATCAATGTGTATGTGTGTGGCATGGCATCTGATTAAATATTTTCTTGCTATTCCCTACGAACATTCTTTTCTCACATGGTAATCGAAAATGTTTTAACCTTCAAAATGTAGAAACGAAACGTTTTTATAATAAAATTGCAAATCCTTAAAATAAGGTCCCTTTATTATATGCCGTCTGTTTTTTCAGTTTTTTCTCCTTTGATAAGGATTTACATAGATTAGGCTAAAGAATAGTTTATGAAGAGCGAATATAAATAAGAGTAGTAGAACAGGGTACATAAGGAAGGAACTGCTTTGGTGAAATAAAACTGACAACAAAATGAACTAAAAAAGAATGAGCCATTGACAGCATTTAATATGGAAATTATTACGGAAAAAGAACATTTCGTTTTCGGAATCATCAAGCAAAATTACATGGATTTTGTTTTTGTTTGTTTTTAGTTTTTAAAAGGACTTACTGACTAAATAACAATTTTAACAACATAAACCCAGATGTCCTAAAAATATAAACCACACATACAGCAGCAAATAAACGTTTGTGTATTTCCGATACACTGAAGCCCCGATTTGCGTCGTTAAAGGGGTCCGAGTAAATGCAAAGTAAACCGAAACGAAATTAACGCATCGTTTTTTTCTCTAAAGGAGTAAGTACATTAATTTTTTTTATTAATTGGCCCCAAAAATGGGTTTTTAAAGTAACAAATTTATATTTTGGATTAAAACAAGTCTTATGAATACGCCTTTAAAAGGGTATTATGCTTTTGTACTTATGGACCTTAAAACATAGGTCCCAGACCCACCTTAAAGTATGACGAACGAATAAGAATCACTTTCTGACGTCAGTCCGTCCGTCCGTGGCTGGTTGTCCGTGTTGACCTTGTGAGCAAAGTACAGGACGCAATTTTGAAGGAAATTTGCTGAAATTTGGTATGTAAGTTAAAATACTCATAAGGCCCATTGGTGAAAATCGGTTCGTAGTTTCGCATAGCCCTCTACAAGCTTATTTCTGAAATAGTCTTTGTGCCCATATAACATCTTAATATGTTGGAATTTTGGTTAAATTTGGTCCAAACTTATTTTATTGCAAAACAAAATCATCTTACCAAATTGTATAGCTCCCATACACATACTATATGCTCCCGAAAATAGCTTTTAAAACTATTACTTATATGGAATAAGTGCTGGGGGCAAATTATGGCAGTCGTGATCGAACACTTTTTCTATTCGAAAGCAATTTTACTTCTAATTATTTCTGTCTATACTGACGGATCGAAACTATTTTTTCACTGTTGTTAAGCATTTATTTAAGTTTTTCCAACACTGAAAAACAATCAAGATTCGCTTAGTATCGACTGAAATTAAGTTGCTTTCGAATCGTAGAATTATTCGATCACGACTGTCATAATTTGCTCCTTGGTATTGACATGAAATTGGCGACAATAACTTTTACTATGGCTCAGTGTCGCCATTAGTTGCAACAGTTTTATAACGTAGAAAAAAGTGCTTTAAATCATATATAGCGACAAAAACCGGAACCCAAATGACGCTAAGCGAAACGAAACAAATCAAAGTCTAACCGATTCAAGTCGACACAAGTTGAAACTGAAATCCAATTTTGACAAAGAGACGCAAAAGTAGGCTCTTGTGTATATGTATGCATGCATGTGTGCTTGTGTCATACTTACCCTGCAAATAAAATTGGACCACCTGGTCCATTTTGAGAAAATAAACTACCCCATGGACTGGTCCGATGTAATGTAAGCATGGACCATGTCATTGTTAAAATGTGTTTGTAGTGAGACGACATGTCTTCGTTTTATAACGACATGCTTTCGTTTTTAAACGACTTCAAAACTAATCCTCTTGAGTATACCATGGAGTAGTTTTAAAACTACTCCTTAGTAGTCCAAAGGTGGGGTATATGGTCCTCCCCTAGGACATCGTAATGTAAAATAGACCATGTTTTTTCCATACGTTTGGGTTACTTTTGGACAAGTCCTGGTCCCTTATGGGCAACTCTTTACACGCGTGCTTGGACTGGTCCTATTTTTTGCAGGGTAAAGACAGACACTTGTACAGGAAAAACCAATTTTTTAAGAAAATTAAATACATGTGGCTTGTTAAGTTGTAATATTTTCCAGATGGCCGTACACGGATTTTAATGTTCTATTCGTTAAAGGCTTCGGAAGACTTAGAATCAGGTTGCTTGTAAAATTTTAAGGCAAGCTTTAGTAACCATCGTGTAGACAGGGCTCGTAAAAAAGAACTTAGAGGTCTTAGGAAAAACAATTAAGACAAGACAAGTTCTGCTCTTTAAACACTATTCGTCGAGGATTTAGGCGTAATTAATTGTTTTTCGAGAGTATGCTTTATATGGGGCCTATGGTAAATTATGGAACAATCTTCAAGAAATTTAACAATATACAGCCGTATTCATAATGAAAATTTTGCATGAAGTTAGCACAAAGTTTATTTATAATTCACTTACCAAACTCTGGCTAACGACTTGCTAAACTCTTGTTAACGAGCTGACAACTTGTGAAAAACAGCTGTTTAATGTTAAACAATTTGGTTGGTTTTATTTAAATTATTACTGTTTGATTTTATATTATTTTATTTTATTTTTATACCTTTATTTTATTTTAATTTAAAAACCTTGAAAATTGTTATATGTGGAGAAAAAAATGCAAACGAGTTGCATTTTTGAGTAATACAATGGGGCATCATAAAAATTCGGAGTTGATTTATTTAAAGTTGGCAGATGGAGAAAAGTTCGTTATGAATTAACTCTGTGCCAACAAGCTGTTTAGCTTAATCGACATTTTAGTTAGCAGCTCGTTGTTCGTAGTGTGCAAACTGTGGCTAACTTTTTGTTATGAATACGGCTGATAGTTTCTTGTTATATAAAACGAATTTGTGTCAAATCTTATATGAATACAAGAATAGAACCACCATTTATGTCAGTTTTTGTAAAAAAAAGTTATCAATTTTTGAGGGTAATATTTTCACATTTGGAGTCATACTGAATCGATTTTACTGGTTCCAATCCCAAATAGTTAATTGATGATGCTGGTTTATCCTTAAATACGAGAGTTGCCATCAGGGCTGTGGGGTCGGAGTTGGAGTTATAGAGTCGCAGTTGGGGTTTTTGTACCGGAGGCGGAGTCGAAGTAACAGCTTAAACTCGCGACTCCGACTCCAAAATTTTTCAGCATAACAATTTTTTTAAATATTTTTCAAAATAAAAAATTATTTAGTTAAATTTCTTCCACCTTTTTAATATAATTTCTTCACAATAAATCTTCAAGCTCAAATGGATAACTTCTTCAGGGATTTTTGGTTTTTTTTTTTTAATTTGAAACAAAATTTTATCATACGACAAAATTGTCAATTATGAAAATAATAAAAATTATACACATTAAACAAAAATTCTTCTATTCCATTTTTTTCAACTTACTAGCTGGCCCGGCAAACGTTGTTTTGCCATATAACTTATTTCTTTCAGATGTAACAGTGTCTGCATGCCAAATTTTAAGAAAACCGGTTGATTAGTTATGAAGATAATAAAAATTATAGGCTTTAGTTCTTTCCAGATGTTACGCTATTTGCCCGCCAAATTTCAAGAAAACCGGTTGATTAGTTAAGAAGATATAGGGAAGGGAGCTTTAACCCCTCCTGCTTCACGCCCTAAATAATAAAAACTATAGGCTGTAAAACTTTCCAGCTGTAACACTATTTGGCTGCGAAATTTCAAGAAGATATTGGGAGGCGGAGCTTTTACCCCTTTTGCCCCATTTCACATCCTATTCCCTATTTCCTTTCAGATGTTGCAGTGTATGCATGCCAAATTTTAAGAAAACCCGCTCATTAGTTTAAAAGATATAGAGAAGGGTAGCTTTTACCGCTATTGCCCTATCTCACGGACTATTCCCTATTTCCTTTCAGATGTTACAGTGTCTGCATGCCAAATTTTAAGTTCATTAGTTTAAAAGATTGGGGAGGGGGAGCTCCCTATTTCACGCCCTAAATAATAAAAATTTTAGGCTATAGTTATTTCCAGATGTTACACTATTTTCCTGTAAATTTTAAAAAAATCGGTCGATTCATTTAGCAGATATAGGGAGGGGGAGCCTTTACTCCTCTTGCCCTATTCCCTATTTTCTTTCAGATGTTACAGTGCCTGCATGCCAAATTTTAAGAAAACAGGTTGATTAGCTAAGAAGATTTAGGGAGGGGGAACTTATGCCCTATTTTGCGTCCTCAAGCGGTATAAAACATACTCTACGACCTTTTCTTATACCTAACAAAAACACATACAAAATTTCATAAAAATCAGTCAAGCCGTTTCGAAGGATTTCAAAATGGAGATGCCCTCCATGTTGTTGATATTTGTATGGGAATATATAGGAAAATCTAAATGCCACATCTCCGGAACCACTGGACCGATTTCATGCAAACTTTACACAAACCATCTACAGACTATCCCCAACGTACCTCAACGTTTTTGTTGAAATCGGTCTACCCGTTTTCGCTGTTAGTGGTGACATCAAAGTGTACACTTCTTTTTAATATATAGAAAATAGATTATATTTCCTATCTAATTCTTATTAATAAATTGTCTGTAATTTTGATTAATAATAAATATTTTTTATATAAAAGTGACTTTGAGCTTGAAGATTTATAGTAAAGAAAAAAAAAATGAAGAGGGTCTGCTTTAAAAATTTTGAAGTCAGAAAATAAGGTCTAGTCTACAATACATACAGGTATGTATGAGTAGGTGAGTTGAAAAACTCATTCGTTTCAAAAATTAAAAAAATGGAGATAAGAAAATATTTTGACAGATCTCTTAGCACTTTATGAGAATAAATATAAATGTACATATGAAGATTGTATCGAGCCATGTCCTTTTCTTTAGTTTTATGTGACCTTAAATTGCAGTTGGTAACAGAACATTTTTAAAGTTATCTCTTTGCTTTTCTATAACAAAATTCGCTGGTTCACTATTATTTGAAGTGCGCCAAGATATCGTTGATTAAATTGAATCGAAATAGAGAATTTGAATATGCAAATTTGGGCACAAGCTCACTTTGACACATTTGTTTCTTATAAATCGTATATTAAAATATATTTTTGTACCGATGTTTATATGTATATGCTGTAGCTGCTGTGGTGAAAGCACTAATTGAACTTCATTTTAAATTCCAACCTTCAAAGTGAATGATAATAGAAACAAAAGCAAAAGGAACTCGGAAAAATACATGACATTATTCCCGATATAATTCCCATCAATATGGGGGTTAACCCGAAAAATTATTTGAGAATACTTTTATTTACTCACTTTGGGGAAAATTGGAGCTAAAATAAAGACTTTCCATTTTATATTTTATTGCACAGTAAAAATATTGATTATAGAACGGAAAAACCTTAACTTATTGAATTGGACTTGCTTTCCTTTACCTTCCATGATGCTATTGGTAAGGCTCAATCCCTTGACACAAACAGCACCAAGTCCAACAACAAAAGGTCTGCTATTTCCCAAAAATAATACAAGGCTTACAACAATTTTTCTTTTCAAAATGTGTTATGCAAAGTGTACAAGTAACAACAGATGGCGCATCTGCATGTTTAAATCAAAATATATGGCTTCGCAATTATTTTACTTTTAAAATTTGATGTATTTAACTAAATTATATTAAAAAATAGAAAATGGGAACTACTTACACAAAACAAGCAATTCATTTTTTATAGATAAGTAAAAATTAATTTTTGGTAGTTAAATTATATAAAATAACTGAATATTTAATTGTTTTTACTGAATATGGCGTTGAATTTTTGACAGTAAAATTTTATAAAATAACTGCATATTTATTTGATTTTACGGAATATGTAGTTAATTTTTTGACAATTAATTTATATAAGATAACTGAATATTCATCTGTTTTTACGGAATTCGCGGTTGAATTTTTGACAGTAAAAATTAAATGAACTTTTCGTTGCTTTAAATTACATTTAATTTAATTTTACATTTAATTTAACATAAAGAAGAATTTAACTCAATCAACGACGGACAATATTAACTGCAACTGAAAATCCGTATTAATATGCACTTAGTTTTTTGAATAACTGTTAGAATCAGTTAAAAATAAATTTGCTTGGAATTTTAAATGTTTATTTATTTAAAAATGACTGAACGGAATATTTCCTAAATAAACTTCAGTCCGTTACTGTAATAATATTGTGAGTGTATATGTATATATAATATTTTATATACTTACATTAATTTTTATTCTAGTCATTTCCCATAATTTTTAGTGGCAAAGACCAAAAAAAAAATGTTTATTTTAAGAGGAAAATATTAATGAATATTTTATCGCGGTTTTGTGGTGTAAGAAAGATACAATATTTTTATGTTGATCTTTCTATGGCATTATTAAATTATGAAAATTTCATGGCATAACTTAATTTTCAGCTTTTATACATTCGTGTCCAAAATAAATCATAAAGTACATAAATATAATCGTTACCGTCCAAAAGCAAAGTTATTGCAAAATTAACAACTACTCCCCAAATATCTCAAATATTCTTTAAGCGGACTAAAAAAATATTAATGTTACAGAAAGCAGGCTTGTAGGAAGAAACGTAAAAGTTTCGCTCTTCTAATGTTGTATTTTATTTTAAATTTGTGAAGAATTCGTTCACTTTCCTTTCTGCATCTTCGTATGTCTTATTTCATAGCTCATGAATGTGTGCTTACTTTTCATTAAGTACATATAAGTGCTTCGCAAAACAAGAAAATTTTTTAATGGGATACTTAAATAAACTACCAATTTTCCCCATTTCAAAACGGCTCTGTTCATCAGTATTTGTGCCAAATTAAACCTTAAAAACAAGGCAAATTTAACTACAGGTGGTGTCGGAACTACAACAATCCAAAAACAACAGAAACAACATAGGGTTTTTCGAATTGCATTGTTAGGGGTTACTTCTGGAAATGTCAACTATATCTTACAATACACTAACAAATTAGCTTGAACTGTCAAAATCAGATGGGGCTCCGACACCACCTGTAGTTGAATTCGCCTTGCTTAAAAACAGATTTGTACAGTAATTGTTTGTAAGTAGATGAGCATACAACACTTATTTCTTAAAGCTACCAATTTAAGCACATACGCATAAATGTGTGGTGGTTTAGGCGTGAATACAAACGTTTTTTTTTTCAACAAAAATTGATAATTTCATCAATTATTGTGTCAAAGTACTTCTAAAACTGAAGTTTCAGCCAATTTAACTGTTACGGCTTAGAGATAATAAATCTATAAATCAATCAAAAACTTTGACATTTACAATATTATATTAATTTTTTATTGTATATCTCTAAAATATGAGAACGTAGTTGTAAATATTAAATATATTAACGTTTCAATAAAAACACAGAACATCAATATAATTCATGAAGTCTCTTAAATAGTCATCCATCAAAAAAACATTAAAAGTATGTTTGTTTTAAAAAGAATTGAAGTAACAAAATCATGAAATATTTACTTTCTTTTGCTCTTATTCAAAAAAGCTTTTGCTGAATAAAGAGAAAAAAGTTTTACAATTACTGAAAGTCTCTTTTACCGTTTATTTTTTCAAGAGTTCCTAAAGAAAAAAAACAACATACATATGTATGAACCTGTTGTTTTTAAATTTAAGATCTTTTATCAGTCAATTTTTATGCTGGTAATAATCAAATAGCCCCCCCCCCCCCCCCCCCCCAATAGTCAAACCAGAAAAAGGTTTTATAAAATCCAGTTAATGTTTGCAACTGGGAATTGCTTTCTCTGGGAACAGAATTTAATATTCTTAGATAATTTAGATAAAAAAAATTTCATACTTACAGACATTGAAATAACAAACATACAAAGCAGTCGAAAAAAGTTAATTTTTGTCACTTGTGGCCAGTACTTTTACTTTTTATCACAGCAATGTTTAGGTGAAGAGCATAACTTAAGAAAGAAGTTTGTGGTGTTCTATAATATATGGCAGCTAGATTTTACAAATAGCTTGAACTTCTTTTTCTAACAGTTTAAAATTGAAAATTAAAAATATCGCTTTTGTAGAAAAAATGTCGACCATACTTCAAAAATTTATAATTTAATGTACTTTTACAATAAAGTACAGAAAGCTTTATCGAAATTATACAGATATTTAAAAAAATCTAAGGAAATCGCTATTATCTAACCTATTTAAATAATTTGAGAATTGGTCCTTGATATCTTCAAGTAATGATATGTATGATATATCCTTCAAAAAGCACTTAAACGATTATAAAATCGTTTCTGAAATATTAATTTAACCGATTCTGATCATGTTCAATATGCTTCGTCGTAACAACTAGAACATAAGGCTCAGTTAGGCGAACGTTGCTGTACCCGTAATGTAACGCACCGTACTGTAAGCACGTTGGTGCACTTATAGAACGTTTAAAAACGTGTCATATGTTTTCTCATACATAAACAAAAAGCAATAGTATACATAAAACAAAACACACAGTGATGGGAATCAAAAATGTTCAAATGGTGAGCGTTGTGCAGAAAAGGTACCACTTGATTTAAATGGTATTAAAACAGTATTTTGTGTATATAAAAAATGTTAATAATTTAATATTTATATTATAGATTTACAATAAATAAATTTGTATTTTAGCAGATATAAATTTTTAGCATACATACATATATTGTAAATGTGCATACACCAAACAAGGTTTTGATACCATTTAAAGTCTTTTATATGTTTCACATTTCCATTGTTTGTGTATATGCATTTGTTTACTTTAAACATCTAAACATATGTATATTTGGAAATATGTTGTATTGTAAGTTGTTTTGTCGCAATTCGATAGATATACTGAAAAAAGTACCAAAAAAAAAGAGCAAAATTACCCGCATTCAATTTAACATACAAGCCGCTCATCACTGTCTTACAAATGTCACGTAACAACGGCATGAAATTCTATTTTATACAGATTGGTACGTTGCAACTACGGTACATTGCATTTCGGTAAGCTTTTGTATTGGTTTTCATATAACAAAAAGCGAACAGCTGATTGATACAGTACAGATACGGTACAGCAACGTTCGCCTAACTGAGCCTATATTTATGACCAAGTTTCATAAAATTATCTCCAAATTTGCGACCTGTACTTTGCAGACAAAGTTTACATAGGCAGACAACCAGCCATCCAGCGAGCCGGATGGAGATCGCTGTATACGACAATATTTTAATATACACGCATCAGCACAAACGGATAATACAGTAGATAACGGATTTAAGAACAAGCCCATATTTATCAAAGTTGCTCAAAAGCACCGTGTCTTTTTATACCCTTCACCACAGGTGGTGAAAAGGGTATATATAAGTTTGTCATTCCGTTTGTAATTTCTATAATATTGATGTTATCTATATATATAAAATTGTAACGTTACTGACTCACTGACTGACTGACTCACTGATTCATCATCGCACAGCCTAAACGCCTGAAGCTAGACACTTGAAATTTGGACCAGAGATTGGTCACTCCCCAAATCGATCCACTAAGACGGGATTTTTGGAAATTCGAATGTTTAGGGGGTAAAAAAGGGTAAAAACGGGAAAATTCGGTAACCTTATATCTCCAAAACTAAAAGAGATACAAAAAAAATTTAATACCTATCGTTGTTCTTTAGAAAAATAAGCGGACAGGTGTCTGGTACTTTTTTGAAATTCGGCCCTATTTGGGAGTAAACGGGTAATATCTGAATTTTAGTACTTTTTTGACACCCCATCTATCTTTTGAACCAATAAACATAGAAACAAAGTTAATACCACATTCGAAACCTAACAAAAATATACGAATTTGAATTTGGTACTTTTTCGAAATTCGAACATTTAAGGGGTAAAAATCGTAACTATTTTTGGTACTTTTTTTAAAAAACATTTTTCTCCATTTATTGAAATATTCGTACTAAATTATGGGCTGCCACTATTATACTGAAATTTTTTATACTTTAATGGGGGGAAAATAGTACCAAAAAGGGGAAATACGAGAAATTTGATATTTTACTTAACTTTTTGGTATTTTTTAAATTATCGTTATGTTGGACCTAAAAACATTAGATTCAACATGCAATGTCGTGAGTGGATAAGAATCTATGACGGAACTTTTTGGTACTTTTTTGTTCTTTAACTGGTACTTTTTGAATTTCCTTTAGTATTGGACCTAGAAACATAAAATTCAATATGCAATGTCCTGGATGGATGAGAATCTATAAGAATGAACTTTTTGGTACTTTTTTATTCTTTGATTGGTACTTTTTGAATTTCAGTTGATATTGGACCTAGAAAGATAAAATTAAAAATGCAAGGTCCAGAGTGGATAAGAATCCATAAGAGGGAAGTTGTTGGTACTTTTTTTGTTCATTAACTGGTACTTTTTGAATTTCCGTCAGTATTGGACCTAGAAACATAAAATTAAACATGCACGATCCTGTGTAAATGAGAATCTTTAAGTGGGATCTTATTGGTACTTTTTTATTCGTTAGCTGGTACTTTTTGAATTTCCGTTAGTATTGGACCCAGAAACATGCAATTAAACATGGAAGGTCTTGAGTGAATGACAATCTGTTAGAGAGATCTTTTTGGTACTTTTTCGTTTTTTAACTGGTCCTTTTTTTAAATTTTCGCTAATGTTGGTATAATGAAAATAAAATTAAACCTGCATGGTCTGTAACGAATCCCACCTTACGGCCTTGTTCCCTTGGAAATATTAGCCATCCTATGTGCCAACCGTGCTCAGTCCGGGGTCTGGTTCTTTTTCCAAGAGAACTAAGTAAAGGATCGTAACATAAAAGTAAAATTTTTAGAGGATAGCCATTGTCAAAATAATAATTAAAGAAACTATAAATACACTATCCAAGATCTGCTTTAGCGATTTAATTTGTTTTTGCAATGTTTAATGTTGCTTGACATATTGAAATATCAACATCATATATTTTGGTTGTGGCCTATTTCCGTTCCATACCTTTCATGAAAATTATAAACTAATTAACTTAATTTTTCATTGTTAAGTTATATTTATTAATAGACGATTTTAACAACAACCATAAGGGTACTAAAAGAAGTTTTAACGTTGAAATTATGTTGTAAGTAAATATTATAAATATTGTAAACTATATGTAAATAGGGTATTTTTTATTAAATATAATAAATCCTTTAAATTTATGAGTGAAATCAATGCAGTTAAATTATTGTTAATAGTCTACGATTTTATATCTGATAAAAATTATTTCAAACTCACCATAATTTGGTTCCATCGATGACTGCAGGCCTGAAGTCGAAATCTTGGAAATCGTGGTTTTTCTAATTGCAAAGACTTACAATAAATTTAAAAACATCAATTTCAAAGTGTATTAATAAAATTTAGCAAGTTATAGTAATCTGTAAAGTAATGGTGAAATGGATTATGAGTGTTTAGAGGTAAAAATGAATTGACAAATTGAATAATACTAAAACTTCATTTAACACGTTAAACAAAAAAAAAAACAATATTATTATTAGATCTAGCAAATAATCAATTGATGAGTTTTATGATCCTTATCCTTTTTCTTCTAAATTTGAATATCAACGTTTTTGTTATCGCCAAAATTATTAAAATTTACAACTCCACCGCTTTGTGCCAGTTTCAAATTGAAAACATATATTGGCTACTGCCCTCCGAAATAATACAGCCTTTGGAACTTTCAGAATCACTATCTCGCATAAGCCAAAAGATTTCTCTTATCTTTGTTGCAAATTTTTTTTTTTTTTTTTTTTTTTTTTTTTTGAGTTTCAAAATCTTTACTCAACCACACAACTTTAGTAAATTTCGTTCGGTCTCAAATTTCCGTTCTAATTTTTATTAAAATCTCAACCAAAAAAATTATTTTTTATTTTTTTCGTTTTATTTTTCCAAAGAATCTACTATCTACCGATCTCTATCTTTTTTTTTTTTTATTATTAATTAATAAATCTTCCTCATAGGTCCTGAGTGAATGAGAATCTCTAAAAGCGCTTATAGGTACTTTTTAGTTATTAAACTGGTACTTTTTGAATATCCGTTGTTATTGGACTTAGAAACATGAAATTCAAGATGCAATGCCCTAAGTGGATAAGAATATATAAGAGGGAAGTTTTTGGTACTTCTTTGTTCTTTAACTGGTACTTTTTGAATTTCCGTTAGTATGGACCTAGAAACATAAAATTAAACATGCAAGGTCCTGAGTGAATGAAAATCTGTAAGAGGGCTTTTGGTACTATTTTGTTCTTTAACTGGTACCTTTTATATATCCGTATTTATTGGTTCTAGAAACATAAAATTAAACATGCAAGCTCCTGAGTGAATGAGAATCTGTAAGAGGGATTTTTTGCTACTTTTTCGTTCTCTAACTGGTACTTATTCTTGTTTATTAGAAAAATTCGCTAACCGTATATTTCCTAAACAAAAAGAAATACAAAAAATTGAATACTAATTATTGTTCATTAAAAAAAATAAACGGAGAGGTGTCTGGTACTTTTTTAAAGGAAGGCCTTTTTGGGGTGTAAAAGGGTAAATAAATATTGTATCACATTTTAAGCTTATCTAAAAAATACAAAACAGGTTTGGACCTTTTTTCGAAATTCAAACGTTTTAGGTGTGAAAATCGTTCCTAATTTTGTTACTGTTTTCTCAACATTTTTCTCCATCTCTATATAATATAAATTTGTAAAGTAACTGACGGATTCATCATCGCACATCCTAAGCTCTTGAAGCTAAAAAGCTGACTTTTGGACCGAAGGTTGGCCTCTCGCCAAATCGATTCCGCTAACCTTAAAAATCCAAAATAAAAGAGATCCAAAAAATGTAACACTTATTGTTGTTTGTTAAAAAAAATAAGGGGACAGGTGCCTGGTACTTTTTTGAAAATAAACTTTGGCATAAAAATATGTCCACGAAGAAAAAGGAGACGCTAACGAAGTAGCGGGTTAAATGCTAGTCCCCTATAAAGTATATATATTCTGGGTCCTAATGAGGAGCGAAGTTGATTTAACGATGTCCGTCTGTCCGTTGAAATGGATTTTCCGAAGACCCTTATATATTATGGGGGCCAGGTTATTATACACTTATGTCACATATGGTCCGGAATTGTTTGCTATTGAAACTCAGCAAGATCGGTCCACAAATGGCTGAGATATGAGTAAAAAACCACGACTGCCTCGAATTTGTTCCTTTAAAGGTCCAATTAGACGTGACATTATAATACCAACACTGTATTACCAAAACGACATAAACATACCATACAAACCAATTCAATTTTGGTTTCTACGGTCATACAGTGGCTATGGTAATACAGTGTTGGTAATGTGGTTTTTGTTCTTGTTTTTTTATACCCTTCACTACAAGTGGTGGATTTTATTTGTAATGTGTTTAATTTTACGCATACACATACACATTAATGCATGAATATGATATGCCGCTCAAATAAAGAAACAAACTCATAGACTCAATATATTTTAATTTAACGCTTCTTCAGTAAAAGCATTCGTAGCCGAGTTGTTAAGTTCTCTCCTGAGACTGATGATATTGCCAGTTCGAATCCCAAAAAGAATTTTTTTTTCATATTTTTTTTTGTTTAATTTTTTTATGTTCTAAAAAACGATTTTAAGAATTTCAAACATCAACTTTGGCCAAAGAGGAAACGGGCTTAGGAACATATATAAATTTTTTGCTTTTTATATTCTTTGGCATGACGAAAAGTTGGCGTGGCTCAATTAACATTTAGTTATACCTATCCAAAGAACGTTATTAATGTATATAACTTTTTGTTCTTATCTCATCATGGTGAAGGGTATATAAGATTCGGCATAGCCGAATATAGCACTCTTACTTGTTTAATATAAAAATATCCATCAAGTGCGCACATACTTGCTTGCATAAAATATTTAACTGTGTACATTTGAATGGACCTAAAGTTCTTGTTTTCTAATAGTATGGTATAAACTTTTATAAGAAATAAATTGGTTTTTTAGAGAAAATAAAAAATAGTTAATTAAAGGAAAAAACGCTTCTAAGAAAAATTTTCGTGGCATTTATTAATTTTCTTATATCCGTTACTTATTGTACCTTGTTCACTAAAACAAAATTAGTTTATTTTTAAGAAAATTATTAAATTTTGCTTGGGTTTAGTAAATTGCTATTCAATGAAATGATATATATATATATTAATTAAATTTTTATTGAAATTTTCTAAAAGTTTTTTTATGCATTTTTGATATTCTTTTAATTACAATTTTATTGATTTGACAAGATTGTTGGTAACAATGACTTAATAGCTATAACCAGGGAAACCAGAAATATGCTCTAAAAAACACGTTTTATGCGCATTAAATATGCAGTAAAAACTGGAAAATATGCCCTGAAAAATGTTAAAAATATGCTCTAAAAATTAAAAACTGATCATTTGAAGACACAATATTCAACAATTTAATAACAAAATTTAAAAAAAAAACCTAAACAAGGTTTAAATTCATATAAGAGATGTTTGCGCCGAATATTATCGAGATATTAACATCCATATGGGTTTTTTTCTTAAAGGGATTTTAGGTACAGTCGCTAAATTGTTAACAAATGTTAACATTTAAAAGGAATTTAAAGCAAGTTAAGGATTGAAGCCTTGAGCAAATGTGAACCGATTCGAAAATAATTTAATTTGAAGTAAAATATTTTGGGCACGAATTTAATTTAAATACCATCGTAATAAGATAGCTAGCGGACCAGGCGCAGATTCAGGGGGGGGAAATAAGGAACTTTCCCCCCCGTAAATTATAAAAATATGTTTTGTTAATTTCGATAATACAAGAATTCCCAATAACAATATAATTTTTAATGTACAAAATTTTTGAAAATCCCAGCAAGGTTTTTTTTTGTTTTTTTTTATGGAATCTCTAACGAAACTTTCAATAAATATTTTTTTTATTGGATCTCTAACGATTTTCAATAAGTATCCATATCTTAATCCTAATAGTTATTTATTCAATATTTCCAAAGAAACATCTAGTTTACCGTATTCAATGACTTATTATTCTACATTCAATCCCAGCAGGTGCCAAAGACTAAACGTTTGACTTGGTAATGCAATATTTATGTATATATTTATGTGTTTTATGAATACAAATTCTATTCGATAATTTTTGACGAAAGCACGTATTTGT
Organism: Pollenia angustigena; assembly: GCA_930367215.1. Taxonomy (NCBI): domain Eukaryota; kingdom Metazoa; phylum Arthropoda; class Insecta; order Diptera; family Polleniidae; genus Pollenia; species Pollenia angustigena. Next base: position 165,997,432 of record OV884056.1, on the reverse strand, counting down.
CGGGGAAAAGCCAGATTCACTTATCTTTAAGATATTTCAACATACAACAAAACGTTTTTAGGGAAGAATTTATTGGCTTTGTTGTAAACGCATTTTTGGGAGCCAAACTCTCTTCATTATGCGTCTTTGCAACAAGTGTACATCATAAAGTAGAAGCTTTGGAAAAAATATCTAAGTGGAAAGGTAGTATCTCTACCTTTATATTAAGGAACTCACTTAGTACTTTTAAATTTAAATATACATATTAAGTTTGATACCTATTGTAACACAGCCACTTAGTATCATTTTACAAAAGCACGATATAGATCTTCAAAAAGGATCAAGCCTTATCAAAACTTTAATCGTGTGCCTTGAACAGAAAAGAAATAAAGCCGAAGAACAATTTAAAGCGATTTTTGAAAAAGTTAAAGTTATTTGCGTTCAAATCGAGGTTCCTATCGAGAAGACAAGATTTGAACGAAATAATCACATCCAAAATGTTGAAGATTACTACCGAGTTGTAGGTTACATTCCTCTTATTGAATTTGTTTTAGAAGATCTCATAACAACTTTCCCAATAGATATCCCAAATGTATTGAACATACCTAAACTTCTACCTCAAAGTGTAATCAAGTCATATACAGATACAAAACTTTTAAAACCAAAACTAGCGGATGATCTGATTATATTTGATAAAAGAGATAAACACCTACTTAGATTTAAACTTGAGCCTGATCTATCACATAACGTTGTAGGTTCTTTAATAAACTGTGATGAAGATATCTACCCAAATCTAAGAAAAATATTTCAAATTTACGTTTCAATGATCGTCAGTAAAGCTACGAGCGGGAGGCGATTTCCTACCCTTCGTCGAATAAAAACATGGCTCGGATCAACAATGACAGAAAATAGGCTGTACTGTCTAAATTTGCCTCACAAGGAAATCATAAATTGCTTATTTAAAAAGATAAATGTATATTGAACTGATCTTATATTTTATTTAACCTTTTTGTAGAGTTTTTTAATTAGGGTAATGACTTTTTTTGGACAAAATTTCTTCATCCCACCACAAGATGGGCAATTTAGTATTGATAATGAAAATAATTTTTTTAGCCCATTTTGGCCAAAAAAGTTTCCGCACCAAATGCAATTTCTAAAGCTCCTTAAAAAAATTGTTTTTTTTTATTTCCATACACATTATATATGGTACATTTATTTATTTATTATATACTATATATTTTAGCCCCCATATTCATACATGTTTATAAAATTTAATAAATGTTTATTAAGAAAAATTTTCAAGCCTTTATTAAATTTAAAATATTGTTATGAATACAGGCATAAATACATAATATAAGCAACTGTATAGCAAAAATGTAAAATTATTTTTTGGGTTTAAAGAAATAAATTTTAAGTTTTAAGTGCGAGTTGATTTAATAATGGAAAACTATCTTGTGCAACTTTAATAGCTCGTTCCGCGCATATATTACTACGCTGCTGAAAATTATCACTGTTTCATATATCCGCCAAACAACTCATATATCACAACATCTATCATTTGCCATTTAAATTTAGTTTTTTAAAAAAACTGCGAAATAGAGTCGCGATTTTTTTGCCCCCTTCTTTTGTACAAATGGTAAGATCTTGTTATATTCATGAAATTATTAGAAAATATTTAAAATTTTTTAATTAAATGTTAATTTTGTATAGTAAGGAGAAAAATTGAAATTCAAAACTTTATCGGGTTTGGTGCAGAAACTTTCTTCACGATCGCGAAAAAGTAATACATCATTTCTTAATATTTTTTCACGGTCTTTACGGCTATGCGATGAAGAATTTGATTTTCGCAAAAATTGCAAAAAGTACTTACCCTAATACACATATTGTTTTTAATAAACTTTTAAAAACAAATTTTTTACTTTTTTGTATCATACAAAATTCCCCCCCCCCCCCCCCCTAAGGCTCAAGCTGGATCCGCGCCTGTAGCGGACACAAAGAGTCTAATTTGGATTTGAAACTATAGACCGACTCTAACCATAGACTTCGTCGATATTTGATCAAATTATCTACAAAATTGGAACTTGTACTCTGCGCACAAGGCTAACATGGACATACAACCAGCCTGGCGGATGGATGGACATCGTTAGGTCACTTTAAAAAGTGATTCTGAGTCGATCGGAATACTTAAAGATTGGTGTAGATACAAATCGCATACACTTATAAAATTATTACAGTAACTGATTGTAGGTTATTAAATTCGTTTTCTGTTCTGTTAAAATTTAATAAAAATATAGTTATTTTTCGAATAATTTTATTTTTTAACATTTATGTTTGTTGTTCAAAAAACAAACTACCATAAAATAATGTTTTATCGTATTTATTTTGTTATGTAGTTTGATTTTTGTCGTTTAAAATATATTTTTTAATAGTAAAAATCATTCAATTTTAAGGAATATGCTGTTCAAAAAATAAAAAATTTAAAAATGAATGTAAAAATCATTTGTTTTAAATGAAATGTAAATGATCCGTTTTTTAAGTGAATTTTAAGTTGTTTAAAATGAATTTTCGTTTGAATTTAACTACATAATATTTTGAGTGTAACATTTATCCTTAATGACAACCTGCTTTGTCTTACAATTTTAGAGTAAAAATTAAATGTAGATGTCGAAATTGAAGTAACAGATTTTGGAAAACAAAAATTTTTTATTTGCTGCAATAGCTATTGTAGGCATCAAAATATGCATTAAAAAGGCAAAATATGCTTTATAAACCTAAAAAAGGCTGCAAAAAGGCTCTTTTAACTAAAATATACCAAAAAAAAAACGCTGTAAACGGTAAAATATGCAAAAATATGCACTAACAAATCGATACCAAAATTCATAAAAAGCTCTAAAACGGATAAATATATGATTTCTGCCTTCATTAGTCGCACAAGGAAGAACATGCAATTGCATATTTCTGGTTTCCCTGGTTATAACTTTTATTCGATAAAAATTGCGAATAATTATTACGAATAAATTTATATTTTATTTATTAAGAATAATTATTATTTCCATTTTTTATTTTTAAAAATTTATGATAACTATTTTGGATATCAAATAAAAGTATTGCTCAAACATAACTATTACTATTCGATAGATATATTACTAATTATTTTAAATAGTTATGAATAAGAAATAACATAACCGTTATAACTCATTTTAATATGTATGTTTATTAGACTGGTCGCATCTTGTATGGGATTTTTTTTTTTTTTATTTAATTGTTTGCGCTGCTTAAAATATGAGGTTTGGTGTAAGAAATCATGATCTAATTTTTCAGGTCAATCCGACGGTGCCTAGCCGTGCCGGGTGGGGCCCAAAGTTCCCCATATTATAAAAAAAACATATTTTCTATCAGATCTTTATAGTTATACTAGTTGAAAAGCCGAAAAATATGGCTTCGTTACGATCCTCCGCAGAGAAAGTGCTTCAAGTGTGCCAAATTTCAGCTTCCTATGTCATCAGATGGCTTCAGAAAGTTGCGGAAAAAATAGGACATACATGCAAACATCCTGACATACTAAGAAATTATATATTGTATAGATGGATTAACATATGTTCGCGCAACACAAAAACGCTTTAGCTTATTGAAAAACTAAAAAAAAACCGAAACAACGCAATAAAATTTACTTTAAGAAAGGTAAAACGTTTTTCTTATAAGCGCAGTCGTTTTAGAAACATAATTTTTTTTTCTGGAAAAAAAATAATTTTTTTATTAAAATTTCGGAATTTTTGTTTTTAAAAATTCATAAAAAATTGAAAAATGCAGCTATGCTTCTAATTTTATGCAGACATATAAAAAACAACATTGCAAACAAAACAATTTATAAATGATTAAAATAAAATCTGTAAACAACTTTTGATGTTATGTATTCACAAAAGATGTGGCGGCTTAATAAAATTCTTAAATTAATTAAAATTTTTCGTCTTTTGTGAATACATAAAAAAAAAAGTTGTTAACAGATTTTAATCATTTATAGCTTGTTTTGTTGGCAATGTTGTTTTTTATATGTCTGCATAAAATTAGAAGCATATCTGCATTTTTAAATTTTTTATGAATTTCAAAAGATTTTGTTATTCGTGCTTAATTCCCAGTTTTTATTATTGATAAAAACACTTGAAATTTATTGTTGATGGGATAAGCTATTCCTATGCATTTCACTGGTTGCTTAGGCCAGAATTTTTGGGAATACAAAATTTTTTTTTTTTTTTTGTATTCCCAAAAATTGAAATTACTTTTTGATAATAAACAGGCAGTGCACGGCCTAAAAAACACTTAATTGACAACATCTTTTGTAAGTTGTTGTTTTTTTCATTTTGTTTTTCTTAACCTACTTACAACTACAATTAATGTTGAGAGAATTTCAACTAATTGTAGTGGGGAAATGTAAGATGAGATGAACCCACTGTTGTTTATTGTTGATGTGTTTTGTTTAAACTTTGATATTGTTACAAGTAGAACTGTTGCTATAATTCTTATACGTTTAACAGTTTTATTTGGTTTAATATCTTTAGTTTGTCTAAAACCTTTATGGATGAAGTTTCCTGATGATCTGGCGTAAAGCTTCGTACAGACGATGGTCAGCTCTTACAATGTTGTCATTAAAATTGCCTAAAAATGTCTTGCAACTGTCTGAACATTGTAAGCTAATTTTCATTTGCAGATGTGTAAAATTAATGCATCTGACAACGGCACTATTGTCAGAAAAATGACAATATTGTAATATCTGACCATCGTCTGTACGAAGCTTAAGCAACCAGTGAAATGCATAGGAATAGCTTATCCCATCAACAATAAATTTCAAGTGTTTTTATCAATAATAAAAACTGGGAATTAAGCACGAATAACAAAATCTTTTGAAATTAAAATTTTGTATTCCCAAAAATTGAAATTACTTTTTGATAATAAACAGGCAGTGCACGGCCTAAAAACACTTAATTGACAACATCTTTTGTAAGTTGTTGTTTTTTTTCATTTTGTTTTTCTTAACCTACTTACAACTACAATTAATGTTGAGAGAATTTCAACTAATTGTAGTGGGGAAATGTAAGATGAGATGAACCCACTGTTGTTTATTGTTGATGTGTTTTGTTTAAACTTTGATATTGTTACAAGTAGAACTGTTGCTATAATTCTTATACGTTTAACAGTTTTATTTAGTTTAATATCTTTAGTTTGTCTAAAACCTTTATGGATGAAGTTTCCTGATGATCTGGCCTAAGCAACCAGTGAAATGCATAGGAATAGCTTATCCCATCAACAATAAATTTCAAGTGTTTTTATCAATAATAAAAACTGGGAATTAAGCACGAATAACAAAATCTTTTGAAATTAAAATTTTGTATTCCCAAAAATTGAAATTACTTTTTGATAATAAACAGGCAGTGCACGGCCTAAAAAACACTTAATTGACAACATCTTTTGTAAGTTGTTGTTTTTTTCATTTTGTTTTTCTTAACCTACTTACAACTACAATTAATGTTGAGAGAATTTCAACTAATTGTAGTGGGGAAATGTAAGATGAGATGAACCCACTGTTGTTTATTGTTGATGTGTTTTGTTTAAACTTTGATATTGTTACAAGTAGAAAGAACTGTTGCTATAATTCTTATACGTTTAACAGTTTTATTTAGTTTAATATCTTTAGTTTGTCTAAAACCTTTATGGATGAAGTTTCCTGATGATCTGGCCTAAGCAACCAGTGAAATGCATAGGAATAGCTTATCCCATCAACAATAAATTTCAAGTGTTTTTATCAATAATAAAAACTGGGAATTAAGCACGAATAACAAAATCTTTTGAAAATAAAATTTTGTATTCCCAAAAATTGAAATTACTGTTTTTTATGAATTTTTAAAAAAAAAATTCCGAAATTTTAATAAAAAAAATTATTTTTTTTTCCAGAAAAAAAAATTATGTTTCTAAAACGACTGCGCATATAAGAAAAACGTTTTACCTTTGTAAAAGTAAATTTTATTGCGGAATTTCGGTTTCTTTTAGGTTTTCAATAAACTAAAGCGTTTTTGAGTTACGCGAACATATGTTGTGTAACCTCCTTAATTTTCGAAATAACGGTATATCTCGAAAACCAAAGCCAACAGAAAGAAAAAAGTTTTATCTTTCTTAAAGTAAATTTTATTGCAGAATTTCGGTTTCTTTTAGCTTTTCAATAAACTAAAGCGTTTTTGAGTTACGCGAACATATGTTGTGCAACCTCCTTAATTTTCGAAATAACGGTATATCTCGAAAACCAAAGCCAACAGAAAGAAAAAAGTTTTAACTTTCTTGAAGTAAATTTTATTGCGGAATTTTGGTTTTTTTTAGTTTTTCAATAAACTAAAGCGTTTTTGAGTTACGCGAACATATGTTGTGTAACCTCCTTAATTTTCGAAATAACGGTATATCTCGAAAACCAAAGCCAACAGAAAGAAAAAAGTTTTATCTTTCTTAAAGTAAATTTTATTGCAGAATTCCGGTTTCTTTTAGCTTTTCAATAAACTAAAGCGTTTTTGAGTTACGCGAACATATGTTGTGCAACCTCCTTAATTTTCGAAATAACGGTATATCTCGAAAACCAAAGCCAACAGAAAGAAAAAAGTTTTATCTTTCTTAAAGTAAATTTTATTGCGGAATTTTGGTTTTTTTTAGTTTTTCAATAAACTAAAGCGTTTTTGAGTTACGCGAACATATGTTGTGTAACCTCCTTAATTTTCGAAATAACGGTATATCTCGAAAACCAAAGCCAACAGAAAGAAAAAGTTTTAACTTTCTTAAAGTAAATTTTATTGCGGAATTTCGGTTTATTTTATTTGTTCAATAAGCTAAAGCGTTTTTGAGTTGCGCGAACATATGTTAATCCAACTATACAATATATAATTTCTTAGTATGTCAGGATGTTTGCATGTATGTCCTTTTCTTTCCGCAACTTTCTGAAGCCATCTGATGACATAGGAAGCTGAAATTTGGCACACTTGAAGCACTTTCGCTGCGGATGATCGTAACGAAGCCATATTTTTGATTTTCGGCTTTTTAACTAGTATAACTATAAAGATCTGATAGAAAAGATGTTTTTTTATAATATGGGGAACTTTGGGCCCCACCCGGAACGGCTAGGCACCGTCGGATTGACCTGAAAAATTAGATCATGATTTCTTACACCAAACCTCATATTTTAAGCAGCGCAAACAATTAAATTAAAAAAAAATTGCGACCAGTCTAATGAATATATGCACATGCATAATCTGCAAAAATAAAACAATTAATATCAAGAAAATATTCAAAATAATTTTTATCGTAAATAAAAACAATAAAAATCTTTAGTATGTATGTAATAGTTATCTGTAAGAAAAAAATATATGTATATCGATTATAATAGTTATGAGCCAATGTAAAAAGATATTAATTGGATATAATAGTTATGTTTAACAAATATTTATTTTCATAATACATAATAATTAAAAGCAATTTTTATAGAATATTTCTTAAAAGTGGTAAATTTGTTGGTTCCTGAACAATGAGCATAATTATTATTAAGGGTCCTTGGTTGTTAATGATTAACAAAGTCTACCAAATTATTTGTTTAACCAAATTATTTTATTGATTAAAAAAATATATAATGTGAAGGAAATTTTTGTATATTTAAATAAAACAATTTTTTTATGTTTAATTTTCCTTTGTTTACCATATAATTTAAGATGTGCTATTTAAAGCATCCTGATTGAAATGTTAATGTCTGTTGTTTTTTCCTCCTGTTACACGTACAAATTTGTTTGGCTTTTTACACTTCTTGATGATAATAGTCCTAAGTGTTGCTTTGAGTATTGCAATTTGGCCGGTTTTTCATTTTTTTCCTCCCTTTTAGTGGAGTTTAGTTTAATTTTGTTAAGTAGGTTTTTGTATGTGATTGTCCGTCCGTCCGTCCTCCTTGTTTAATGTGTACTAAAAGTTGAATAAAGATAAATTGTTTTGCTCATCAATTATGTGCCTTTTTCGACAAGGGTTTACAGAAAATATTTGTAAATACTACCAAGAACGAAACCATTTGATTCAAATGTTTATTTTTTTTTTTTTTGCTGCTGTTTGAAAATTGTTTCTTTTTGTTTTGAGGCAAAAATATTTTGTGGTTAAATTTCCACTTGTTTTAGCAAAATGAAGGTTAATGGCAAAGTTGGTAATGAATTTTAAGACATAAAACATTTGGTTTACTTAATAAAATGAGAAGAAACAACAAAATGAGAAAAAAAAACAAAAACTTATAAGAAATTGATTTTATGTAACTAAATTAATTAATATCAGCAAATAAAGGGTCAGCTTCATTTATGAAACATTTTTTTTGTTAAAAAATATTATAAAAATAAAATATTTAAATAAAATTAGTTGTTTAGAAATAAAGAAAATCATGCAAGGTCATACAATGTTCCCACTTATTATCGTCTATTTAAAAAACATTATAAGCCAGAGCTTTCAAACTGTTATTCAATAGGCTAATACTCTCCGTTAACAGGTTAAATATTGTCTCGGTAGGTTGGAGAAGAGGGAATTGGCCCCTCGTGCAATGAAAATTCGTTTATTTAAAAAACTATTTTAAACTTTCTTGGCATCAATAGATTGTTAATCTGTATAACCAGCTTATGCAGATTATTGTTGTTGCAGGGTCAATGTTACTTATTATCGTTTATTTAGAAAACTGTATGTACATATGAGCCGTTTATTTTGAAAGTGGCATTAGTCACTTTTTCAAAAAAAATCGAGTTAATAATAAATATAATAATAAATAATAATAATAAATACTGAGAAAAATATCATTATCATGATGTATCAAATACAAGTGAATCTTCTCGAAAGTTAGCATCCATATTTTTAAACGTGTTAAAACGCAAACCCTTAAATATCTCGACTTAAAAACCGAAATGACTTATGCCACTTTCAAAATAAACGGCTCATATATACTTTTAAGCATCACAGCAAAAACTTCACTTTCTTTTTACCAATAACTACCTTTGTAACAACATCCTTAAAACATTATCTATTATACCTAATCGCTACTTGCAGCATTACATTACTTCAATTTATAAAGTTCATTCACATAATTCACATGGTGATGCGCAAATGGTCGCAGCTCAATTGGCTAGAGCGTAAAACAAAAAAAAAACTAAACGTTCAAAGTTCAAGTCTCAACTAGGGCATTCATTCGATTTTTTACACATATTAAGATTTGTTGTTGTATGTTAAAATCACTTGTTAACTATAAAAAAATATACGTGGAGTAGTGGGTAAGATTCTAGACCAACACGTATAGACGTTGTTCGTGGCAGCCTAAATTCAAATCTCGGTTCTGCCAAAATATGTTTTCTTTATGCAAACTTACTAAAAAGTTGTTCTGGAGTAAAATAATATAATAATCATTACTAAAGTAACACTACGTGACAAAATTTCAACAAAGTCGTGACCAAATGAATCTGACAGTAAAATTTTCCACTGAATGCGAATATGAAGTCAGAATTGTCAAAAGTAGAACAGTTTTTGAGATATTCCAAAATAACCGTTATTTGTGTTTTTAAAAAAGATGATGTGACTGAAATGCAAATATCTTCAAAAATTTTAAACGGGGTATGTAATTGTTTCCTTCTAGTGAAAGGTTATAAAATTTCTAAAATAACCATGGATTGCTTGTGAAGATTGGTCAAGAAATGACAGAGTTACAGGGAACAAAAGTTCAAACTTGATTGAAAATTTTATGATTTTGTTCAATTTTGCTCTATTCAAGTTATTTTTTTTAAACCAATGATTTAAAAATCCTAATAATTTATTACATAAGACATTAGATTATTTTAATATGAACATTTTGCGCCCAACAAGACATAGATTGGTACAAAAATGACAAAGCTACAGAAGATTTAGTAAATTAACCCACATAGAAATTCAATACTTTTAAGCAATTTTTAATATTTATTGTTACTAAAAATTTAGCTTTTAATTTGTTAAAAATTTGTTGTGGGTTAGTTCAATTAATCTTCTGAAACTTTGTCATTTTTATACCGATCCGGATCCTATTTGGCACAAAATGTTCGTATTGAAATTGGCTAAAATTTAATTTTTTGGATATTTACATTTCAGTCACAGTCTTTTTTAAAAACACAAATAACGGTTATTTTGGAATATCTCAAAAACTGTTGACAATTCTGACTTCATATTCAGATTCAGCGGACAATTTTACATAAAGATTAGGTGTCAAATTCATTTGGTCAAAAAATTGTCACGTAGTGTAATTGGAGATGAAAGATAAGTAGTGTTTAAAGTAGAGTACGGAGAGTGCTCGAATTTAACTCGCTCGCGAGCGAGTTAAATTTGAGCGAGTTTTATCTTCCACATTTAAAAGAATTTTTCGGCTCGCAAGTAAAAAAAAAAACTCGCGAGCACAAATTATAAAACGAGCGAGTTGACTCGAATTGTGCTCGCGAGTCGAATTTTTTCCTACCCTGGTTTAAAGAAATTTTTATATGTATACTCACATTAGTGATGAGATTTATAAAAGAATCGCTCCTTTATTTTTGTTTGAAAAAACTAAAATCAAAAAATAACTTTTATTTTTGCTCAAAAAAATAAAAATCAAAAAATAACTTTTATTTTTGCTCAAAAAAATAAAAATCAAAAAAATAACTGTTATTTTTGCTCGAAATAAGTACAGTCAAAACCCGATAATTCGTTCCCCGATAAATTGTAATTCCTGATAATTCGAAATAAGCTGTCGGTCCCTGGAAAAATCTCGGCAATTCGTAAAATTTCCATACCTTTTGGTCCCCTTGCTAATTCGTAATTTTTTTTTTCAAATAAAATCTTTTTTACCTCTTATAATTCATAATTGTTTGCAAACTACCACTCATAATTCGTAATAAAAACAACAGAAACATGGAAGGAATGATTTTTTTTTTTACCGTTTTTTTTTTTTTGCGTGGGTTTTTGCTTGTGTGTGTGTTTATTTTATTAAGATCTGAACATGAATAATTTTTATATATTTTATTTTTAACAATTGTCTTTTATGTTCTTTTTATCGTTTTAGTAAATAAATTGAAAAATCCCGTTAATTCGTATTTATTTTATTTTAACCCCGTTAAATCGAAACCCCGCTAAATCGAAACCCCCTATAATTCGTAAGAAATGGCCGGTCCCTTGCGATTACGAATTATCGGGATTCTACTGTAAAATCAAAATTTTAATAAGCAATACATTTTGCTATAGACTAGTTCATAAATACCAATATGATATGGGTGTTTCTCTGGTTATGCACGCGACATTTGTACGCGTTTTATTGTGTTTGAATATTAAAAAAATAGAAGTGGATTGGAATTTTAGAATGAATTCTAGAATCGTTACATTGTTTGTGATGAGTTCTTTCTAAAAAGTATATATAATGGAAAATTGAGCACTGGGTACCCAAATGCCATGCAATCAAAGTTGACTTACTCACGTGACAAAAATAGAAGTGCCTTTTAGGACCGTAAGAAAAAGTGCGAAAGTAAGTGAATTGTAGGAGGTTTTTATTTCGGAAAAAAATGTTTTTATAAAGGTTAGTAATGGGCCTTTATAATCATGTTTTGTTCAAAAGCAACTATGCATGGGTTGGCGAAGAAAAAAATAAATTGTAAATTACGCACGTGACATTACGCACGTGACACTTTTTACCTTCATACATATATGTTTTTTTATTTTTATTTCCACGCATTTTCCCATAAATGTCTTAAAATTTGCTTAACAAAAAAACTTAATACTCCTTTTACAATTGATTGTAATGAAGAGATTATGAAGAAAGAGTGTAAACATAACATATTTCTTGCATGTAAAATAAGTATATAAAAATGTCTTTAAAAGTAGAAAATACAGAAAAATATAAAATTTTCCAGTTTCCAGCCCAATTTAATCAAGTAAAACAGCTGAGATATGATATGAAACCATTATTTTATAAGAAAATTTTTTTAGACTTTTTTATAATAATAAACAATAAAAGACGATGATAATCAACATTTTATTTGTTCATCCTCGTAGACCATTCTGGGGAAATGCCCATATATATATAATCAGTTTTCCGACATTTACTTCTACAAGCCTTTTTTGTTTTTAAATTTTAAAATAACTCTTATTTTCGGTCCCTGGTTTTCGCCATATAGCGATTTGCAATCGATAAAAATTATTTAAAGGAAAATAAAACAAATTCACAAAAAGAGACTTTAAGCTGTTTGAGAATATGTTCATATTGAGCGGGATAGGATCAGAGACAGAAATTCCCTCCATCGTTTCTCAACATAATTGCGAAAGCTTGATCTAGGAAACATTTAAAAGTAGCAGATATGGCCATCTACACTTTAAACTTTTATATTCTTAAAATGTTTTAGTTTTAAGTCTGGTTTACTTAAAGCTATTATATATAAAGCCATTTCGACTGCAGTCGAAACCAAAAACTGTCGAACAAAAAACGAAAATTTGTCGCTTTTTGAGTTGGTTTGGTAGCTACTGTTTACATTTAATGAATGGGGGGTGCTTAAATACTATGGTAGATATGGCCATGATGGCTTTATCTCTCATTCAATAGGGAGATAAAGCCTTTTTTGTTTTCATTTGAATGGGAGATAAATCCATCATGGCCTTATCTCACATTAGCAATATTAGAAAATGGCTTTATCTCTCATTTCAGTTCCGGAGACACTAAAGTTAAGTATTGAAATCTGGCTTCGCATACTAAAGTTTTTCTGCGTGCTTAGGAGTTTTTTCCTCCAGTAGGACGCGGCAGGTGGCTTCGCTGAATAAAGTTTTCCTGCGTGCGTCACAAGAATAAAAAAATGTTTTTCAATGATAACTAAGGATTTTCCCTTTTACAGAATGTTTACACCATGCATAACAATATTCTTAAAAAATATGGCTATATCTCTCATTTCGCAAAATTTTAAATATGACCTTACCTCTCAATGATTGGGCAATAAGGCGATTATGGCTTTATCTCCCATTCAATTGAGCAATAATGCCATAATGGCCTTATCTACCATGGTTTTACAGCACCCCTCCTAATGAATCTGAAGTAAAAGTTACATTTTTTTTGGCCGTTGACAAATGAAGAAGTGCAAGAAATGGCAGTTTATCTACTTTGACTGCAATTTTTAAACGCTTTTGGGGGTTGTTCTTATTAAACAGGGTTTTTTTTAGTTGATTTCAAAACATTATATTTGGCTGTGCCAAATCTTAAAGTAAAAAATAAGAGACTGTTCTCTCTGAAGTTAGCTTTAGGAATAGTTACGATTCTAGTGTCTCTCACTTGACTATGAAGCAGCCTTAACGAAGAATTTTAACCAGGAAGGCATTTTAAGTATGTAAAATTATATTCAATCAAAACATAAAAACAAACTCAAAAAGTGAAATGTGGGCACTTCCACAGAAAAGCTTTCTTTGTGTCACGTCACGTCACCTAGCAATTATTCTTGTATTTTAGAACCACGTTGTTCAAATTTTTCCTCTCTTTCACTAAATGAAAACCTAGTTACGCTCTACTCCCAAATGCAAAACAGTATATAATATTTTCATTATTCTTTGAGAAACAATTATAAATGGTTGGTGACGTTACGTGACAAAAAGTAGACATTTCTGTAGAATATGTTGTTTTGTTATGAAAATCCTTGTTTGTTTATGTTATTATTGTTGTCATCGGCATTTTGTCTTGTTATTGTAATTGCTAATAAAATGCTGTCTCTCATAAGTGCTGGCTCAGACAGGTCAGATTTAGCTGAGCAGATTTTAATTAATTATCTTTTGAACGCGCACTCAAAAGAAAAATCAATCCATCCGTACTCAAATCAAACCGAAGCGGGGTTAATAGTACGGTGAGTACGGATTTTCTTGAATCAAGTACATACAGATTGATTCAAGTACGGAGTTTGAATCGCAAAATACTTAAATTATCCCTTTTTCAATCCCGATTTCGGACTTGAAATAATACGAAAATGTGATTGATTTAAGTAAAACAAAGATTGAATAAATCTCAAAATGCGCTTGATTCAAGTATTATAAAGTTGATTTAATCCAGAATTCGTGCTTGATAAAAAAAACCAATTAGAAAGAAAAAGTTATTATGATTGATTAACTTATTTATAAAACATCAAAATCATGTCCGATATGGTACACATGAGTCTGGCCAGACCTTTTTTCCGGGATTGATGTTCGAAAGTAATCCCATTTAGGATTGTTTTGAGTACGTTTTAGTGTTATTCGTACTTGAATTTTTGAAAACGACTTGTACTTAAAGTAATCATAAAAAACTTGATTTATCCCGAGTGTTTTTCTTTCTGTGTGTGTGTACATTCATACGCAATCAGTTTCCTAGTTGGCCACGTCTTTAAGACATCCTCGAAGACGGATGCACGACAATGTTAATTCCTGCTCGACATGTGAGGGACAGCGGGAACAAATCGTCAACGACATTTTCGAACAAGTGTCACGAAAATCGTGCACGACACAAAGAAAGACAATGTCGCCTACTTAATCATCAACGACTACATGCATGACAATGTCTTCTATTTCGACGTCCACGACAAAAATTATTATATGGTTATCTATTTCAGACAGTTTTTAGTATAGTTGCAATTTTAATTCTGTTATACGTTTTATATTCGACTCCTATAAGCAATCCTAAATTTGACAGTGAAGTATTTACTGCATGTAATGTCAAACGTGAATGTTACAGCGCAAGTCCAGCTTAACGTATTTTGTATAAACTAAACAAATTTAAAAAAAAAGCTTAAAATAAATATATTGTGTGAACAAATAGAGAACTTAACTAAAATATAAAAAATCAAAGCAAAATATGTTTAATCTTTTTTTTAAATTTTGATTTTTTCCCTTTTGTTAACAAAACTTAAGATAACTGTTAGCAAATGTCAAATCACTGTCCAATTTTACTGTCTACTTGCTACTGTCTTGCCAGTACTGGCAAATGTAAACGCTAGGTTAAGCTCCTATTTTTGGCCGATTGTCTGTCCGTCTGTTAATTTCCCTTGTTTGTGTATTTATAAGGCCCCTTACCCATACATCGTGCTCCCTTTTCAGTTATCGTCCATTTGCTTATAGATGTGTTGAAAATTATGTATTTTGGCTACACGGAAATAATTATTTACTA